>OW569417.2:79314207-79879707 GCA_937662695.2 Halyzia sedecimguttata
TTAGGTTAGGTTAGGTTAGGTAAGGTGAGGTTAGGTTAGGTTAGGTTAGGTTGGGTTAGGTTAGGTCAGATCTGTATGGAAGTGAAGATTAATATTGTTGTTTTAGGTGTTCAAACGAGTCAAAACAAGAGTATTTAGACGAGACATTTCGTTAGAATTATAGTCCTCGGACAGCTTACCTATATGCGAAAGAACACATACGACGGCAGATCAGTTTTCACGCTGAAAACGTTTATGTTGGACAGTTCGCTAGGGGATTCGTCTTGTCGGCTAGACGAGACCCCGAAATTCAAAATAAAGAAATACATTAAATCCTTCCCAACAACTTACCATAACACCTAACCAGACATCATACCAAACTCCACCATACCCAACAACACAAGCACGATATGCAATCCGATTATGAGTGTGATCGAACGAGGTCGAGAACTTACAGTATCGCTGTGCATCTACCTCCTAGTAGATCCACTTGTACGTGGGTTGAGCCAGAATGGTCACCATAAATTATGTGAAGTGTCTATCACCAACTGCTGCAGCGTGAAAACTGATCAACCGTCGAATGATATTTTTCGCATATATTTATTTCACGTCTATTGAAAGGTAGCACGGGGTCTCGTCTCGTCGACAAGACGAATCCCCGAGCGAAGTGTATATCACAAACTGCTGCAGCGTGAAAACTGATCAACCGTCGAATGATATTTTTCGCATATATGTAAGCTGACGTTTTCACGTCTATTGAAAGGTAGCACGGGGTCTCGTCTCGTCGACAAGACGAATCCCTAGGCGATGCAATCAGTAACAGCATTACTCGGCGTGGCAACCGATCAGCTCGAACAGCTCATGCTCGCATATACGTAAGTTTGCAAATTGCAGGCGCGCTCATAATAGAAAATATCAATCAGTTTCCCGAATATCAAATACTATAAGAGTACTACCGATGCGCTATGCAGCAGAGACCTTTTAGCAAAAAAATATAACGGATCGACGAAGCTCGATTCCTTGCGGAACCTACTTCGCCCGAACCCGAATTCCTTAAATAGGGAATCGATCACCGTTCAACTTAGAAGACGGGAGATCGTAAAATTCCATTCCTCCACTCACGCATATCGCTCTCATTCGCTAAAACGAGGCGACGTGGGATGGAAGGAGGATCTACGATCCCACTGTCGTCAAGCAGACGGCACGGGGTCACGTCTAATCGACAAGAGGAATCCCCAAGCTAAGGGCTGAGTATTAACAGATCACAGCGTGGAAACTGCTCTACCGAGTACAACACCGTGCCAGGTACGTAAGTCGTCTACCGACAATTCAAAGCTTCAACATCGCGATTTTTAGTCCACCTCGCTGCACAGCGCAGTACGGAATATCTACCTTGCTGTATGCGCCATGCAGCGAGGTGAAATGAGAGTCGCAAAAGTAGCGCACTGTGCAGCGAGATCGACTAAAAATCGTGATAGGAGAGCGCTGTGCGCTGTGCAGCGGGACGGACTGAATATCGCGATCAGAGAGGGCTGTGCGCTATGCAGCAAGGGGGGCTAAATATCGCGAAAGGAGAGCGCTGTGCAGCGAGATGGACTGAATATCGCGATCGGAGAGGGCTTTGCGCTATGTAGCGAGACAGACTGAAAGTCGCGACCGGAGGACGCTGTGCGCTAAGAAGCGAGACGGAGAGAAGGTCGCGAATGAAGACCGCAATGCACTTTGCAGCGACACGGACTGAAGATCGCATCCGTAGTGCGCTGTGCAGCGAGACGGACTGATAGTCGCGACCATAGAGAACTGTGTGCTGTGTGCTTATCGAAGCCACTGTACATCGAATGACCCTAAGGTAGAGATAACGTGCGCCATACAGCGACCACCTCAATTCCGCGAAGGTCGGTTTGCGCTATGCAGTGAATCTATATACGCTGTGCACCGAGGCCATCCGAACACGAGGTAAGGCGCTGTGCATCGAATGACACAAAAGTCCAGGTAACGTGCGCCTTGCAGCGACCACCATCATTCCCCGGAGGTCGGTTTGCGCTTTGCAGCGAATCTTTATACGCTGTGCACCGAGGCCATCCGAACACGAGGTAAGGCGCTGTGCATCGAATAAATATGTGCACTTTGCAGCGAAAAGACATATTCACATATCGAGTCGGACAGACATGCGAAATGGTTCGAAATTGTATATTTCATATACACCGTGACCAACCATAACTCCCATGATCTCATACTTAGAAAATAAAAAATTCGCTTCACAGCGCCAAACACCGAAGTCCGAACGATGAGGATCGAGGTGGCGCACGAGGCGCGTCCACCCGCCTCGTGGGTCGGCGAAATGACGGGGTCTGGGCTATGCTGATCGTGAAAATACGTAATCGTATGATAGCGAATTGACTCTAATACATGCAATTTCTGTTCGTTCCACGGACCTGCGGCGAAGGGAAATCGTTCGAAATTAGAAAATTCACATACCGAGGGTAAACGAAGGGACTAACTATAACTCACTTAATAATAATTATCATAATTCCAAGGAACGTCGGACAGACATGCGAAATGGTTCGAAATTGTATATTTCATATACCCCGTGACCAACCATAACTCCCATGATCTCATACTTAAAAAATAAAAAATTCGCTTCACAGCGCCAAACACCGAAGTCCGAACGATCGGGATCGAGGTGGCGCACGAGGCGCGTCCACCCGCCTCGTGGGTCGGCGAAATGACGGTGTCTGGGCTATGCTGATCGTGAAAATACGTAATCGTATGATTGCGAATTGACTCTAATACGTGCGATTTTCTGTTCGTTCCACGGACCTACGGCAAAGGGAAATCGTTCGAAATTATAAAATTCACATACCGAGGTTAAACGGCGGGACTAACTATAACTCACTTAATAATAATTATCCTACTTCCAAGAAACGTCGGACAGACATGCGAAATGGTTCGAAATTGTATATTTCATATACCCCGTGACCAACCATAACTCCCATGATCTCATACTTAAAAAATAAAAAATTCGCTTCACAGCGCCAAACACCGAAGTCCGAACGATCGGGATCGAGGTGGCGCACTAGGCGCGTCCACCCGCCTCGTGGGTCGGCGAAATGACGGGGTCTGGGCTATGCTGATCGTGAAAATACGTAATCGTATTATAGCGAATTGACTCTAATACGTGCGATTTTCTGTTCGTTCCACGGACCTACGACGAAGGGAAATCGTTCGAAATTAGAAAATTCACATACCGAGGGTAAACGGCGGGACTTACTATAACTCACTTAATAATAATTATCATAATTCCAAGGAACGTCAGACAGACATGCGAAATGGTTCGAAATTGTATATTTCATAAACCCCGTGAACAACCATAACTCCCATGATCTAATACTTAAAAAATAAAAAATTCGCTTCACAGCGCCAAACACCGAAGTCCGAACGATCGGGATCGAGGTGGCGCACGAGGCGCGTCCACCCGCCTCGTGGTTCGGCGAAATGACGGGGTCTGGGCTATGCTGATCGTGAAAATACGTAATCGTATGATAGCGAATTGACTCTAATACGTGCGATTTTCTGTTCGTTCCACGGACCTACGGCGAAGGGAAATCGTTCGAAATTAGAAAATTCACATACCGAGGGTAAACGGCGGGACTATCTTTAACTCACTTAATAATAATTATCATAATTCCAAGGAACGTCGGACAGACATGCGAAATGGTTCGAAATTGTATATTTCATATACCCCGTGACCAACCATAACTCCCATGATCTCATACTTAAAAAATAAAAAATTCGCTTCACAGCGCCAAACACCGAAGTACGAACGATCGGGATCGAGGTGGCGCACGAGGCGCGTCCACCCGCCTCGTGGGTGGGCGAAATGACGGGGTCTGGGCTATGCTGATCGTGAAAATACGTAATCGTATGATAGCGAATTGACTCTAATACGTGCGATTTTCTGTTCGTTCCACGGACCTACGGCGAAGGGAAATCGTTCGAAATTAGAAAATTCACATACCGAGGGTAAACGGCGGGACTAACTATAACTCACTTAATAATAATTATCATAATTCCAAGGAACGTCCGACAGACATGCGAAATGGTTCGAAATTGTATATTTCATATACCCCGTGACCAACCATAACTCCCATGATCTCATACTTAAAAAATGTAAAATTCGCTTCACAGCGCCAAACACCGAGGTCTGAACGATCGGGATTGAGGTGGCGCACGAGGCGCGTCCACCTGCCTCGTGGGTCGGCGAAATGACGGGGTCTGGGCTATGCTGATCGTGAAAATACGTAATCGTATGATAGCGAATTGACTCTAATACGTGCGATTTTCTGTTCGTTCCACGGACCTACGTCGAAGGGAAATCGTTCGAAATTAGAAAATTCACATACCGAGGGTAAACGGCGGGACTAACTATAACTCACTTAATAATAATTATCATAATTCCAAGGAACGTCGGACAGACATGCGAAATGGTTCGAAATTGTATATTTCATATACCCCGTGACCAACCATAACTCCCATGATCTCATACTTAAAAAATAAATAATTCGCTTCACAGCGCCAAACACCGAAGTCCGAACGATCGGGATCGAGGTGGCGCACGAGGCGCGTCCACCCGCCTCGTGGGTCGGCGAAATGACGGGGTCTGGGCTATGCTGATCGTGAAAATACGTAATCGTATGATAGCGAATTGACTCTAATACGTGCGATTTTCCTTACGTTCCACGGACCTACGGCGAAGGGAAATCATTCAAAATTAGAAAATTCAGATACCGAGGGTAAACGGCGGGACTAACTATAACTCACTTAATAATTATTATCATAATTCCAAGGAACGTCGGATGGACATGCGAAATGGTTCGAAATTGTATATTTCATATACCCCGTGACCAACCATAACTCCCATGATCTCATACTTAAAAAATAAAAAATTCGCATCACAGCGCCAAACACCGAAGTCCGAACGATCGGGATCGAGGTGGCGCACGAGGCGCGTCCACCCGCCTCGTGGGTCGGCGAAATGACGGGGTCTTGGCTATGCTGATCGTAAAAATACGTAATCGTATGATAGCGAATTGACTCTAATACGTGCGATTTTCTGTTCGTTCCACGGACCTACGGCGAAGGGAAATCGTTCAAAATTAGAAAATTCACATACCGAGGGTAAACGGCGGGACTAACTATAACTCACTTAATAATAATTATCATAATTCCAAGGAACGTCGGATAGACATGCGGAATGGTTCGAAATTGTATATTTTATATACCCCGTGACCAACCATAACTCCCATGATCTCATACTTAAAAAATAAATAATTCGCATCACAGCGCCAAACACCGAAGTCCAAACGATCGGGATCGAGGTGGCGCACGAGGCGCGTCCACCCACCTCGTGGGTCGGCGAAATGACGGGGTCTTGGCTATGCTGATCGTGAAAATACGTAATCGTATGATAGCGAATTGACTCTAATACGTGCGATTTTCTGTTCGTTCCACGGACCTACGGCGAAGGGAAATCGTTCAAAATTAGAAAATTCACATACCGAGGGTAAACGGCGGGACTTACTATAACTCACTTAATAATAATTATCATAATTCCAAGGAACGTCGGATAGACATGCGAAATCGTTCGAAATTGTATATTTCATATACCCCGTGACCAGCCATAACTCCCATGATCTCATACTTAAAAAATAAAAAATTCGCATCACACCGCCAAACACCGAAGTCCGAACGGTCGGGATCGAGGTGGCGCACGAGGCGCGTCCACCCGCCTCGTGGGTCGGCGAAATGACGGGGTCTGGGCTATGCTGATCGTGAAAATACGTAATCGTATGATAGCGAATTGACTCTAATACGTGCGATTTTCTGTTCGTTCCACGGACCTACGGCGACGAGAAATCGTTCGAAATTAGAAAATTCACATACCGAGGGTAAATGGCGGGACTAACTATAACTCACTTAATAATAATTATCATAATTCCAAGGAACGTCGGACAGACATGCGAAATGGTTCGAAATTGTATATTTCATATACCCCGTGACCATCCATAACTCCCATGATCTCATACTTAAAAAATAAAAAATTCGCTTCACAGCGCCAAACACCGAAGTCCGAACGATCGCGATTGAAGTGGCGCACGAGGCGCGTCCACCCGCCTCGTGGGTGGGCGAAATGACGGGGTCTGGGCTATGCTGATCGTGAAAATACGTAATCGTATGATAGCGAATTGACTCTAATACGTGCGATTTTCCTTACGTTCCACGGACCTACGGCGAAGGGAAATCATTCAAAATTAGAAAATTCAGATACCGAGGGTAAACGGCGGGACTAACTATAACTCACTTAATAATAATTATCATAATTCCAAGGAACGTCGGATGGACATGCGAAATGGTTCGAAATTGTATATTTCATATACCCCGTGACCAACCATAACTCCCATGATCTCATACTTAAAAAATAAAAAATTCGCATCACAGCACCAAACACCGAAGTCCGAACGATCGCGATCGAAGTGGCGCACGAGGCGCGTCCACCCGCCTCGTGGGTCGGCGAAATGACGGGGTCTTGGCTATGCTGATCGTGAAAATACGTAATCGTATGATAGCGAATTGACTCTAATACGTGCGATTTTCTGTTCGTTCCACGGACCTACGGCGAAGGGAAATCGTTCAAAATTAGAAAATTCACATACCGAGGGTAAACGGCGGGACTAACTATAACTCACTTAATAATAATTATCATAATTCCAAGGAACGTCGGATAGACATGCGAAATGGTTCGAAATTGTATATTTTATATACCCCGTGACCAACCATAACTCCCATGATCTCATACTTAAAAAATAAATAATTCGCTTCACAGCGCCAAACACCGAAGTCCGAACGATCGGGATCGAGGTGGCGCACGAGGCGCGTCCACCCGCCTCGTGGGTCGGCGAAATGACGGGGTCTGGGCTATGCTGATCGTGAAAATACGTAATCGTATGATAGCGAATTGACTCTAATACGTGCGATTTTCTGTTCGTTCCACGGACCTACGGCGAAGGGAAATCGTTCAAAATTAGAAAATTCAGATACCGAGGGTAAACGGCGGGACTAACTATAACTCACTTAATAATAATTATCATAATTCCAAGGAACGTCGGATAGACATGCGAAATGGTTCGAAATTGTATATTTCATATACCCCGTGACCAACCATAACTCCCATGATCTCATACTTAAAAAATAAAAAATTCGCATCACAGCGCCAAACACCGAAGTACGAACGATCGGGATCGAGGTGGCGCACGAGGCGCGTCCACCCGCCTCGTGGGTCGGCGAAATGACGGGGTCTTGGCTATGCTGATCGTGAAAATACGTAATCGTATGATAGCGAATTGACTCTAATACGTGCGATTTTCTGTTCGTTCCACGGACCTACGGCGAAGGGAAATCGTTCAAAATTAGAAAATTCACATACCGAGGGTAAATGGCGGGACTAACTATAACTCACTTAATAATAATTATCATAATTCCAAGGAACGTCGGACAGACATGCGAAATGGTTCGAAATTGTATATTTCATATACCCCGTGACCATCCATAACTCCCATGATCTCATACTTAAAAAATAAAAAATTCGCTTCACAGCGCCAAACACCGAAGTCCGAACGATCGCGATCGAAGTGGCGCACGAGGCGCGTCCACCCGCCTCGTGGGTAGGCGAAATGACGGGGTCTGGGCTTTGCTGATCGTGAAAATACGTAATCGTATGATAGCGAATTGACTCTAATACGTGCGATTTTCTGTTCGTTCCACGGACCTACGGCGACGAGAAATCGTTCGAAATTAGAAAATTCACATACCGAGGGTAAATGGCGGGACTAACTATAACTCACTTAATAATAATTATCATAATTCCAAGGAACGTCGGACAGACATGCGAAATGGTTCGAAATTGTATATTTCATATACCCCGTGACCATCCATAACTCCCATGATCTCATACTTAAAAAATAAAAAATTCGCTTCACAGCGCCAAACACCGAAGTCCGAACGATCGCGATCGAAGTGGCGCACGAGGCGCGTCCACCCGCCTCGTGGGTCGGCGAAATGACGGGGTCTGGGCTATGCTGATCGTGAAAATACGTAATCGTATGATAGCGAATTGACTCTAATACGTGCGATTTTCTGTTCGTTCCACGGACCTACGGCGAAGGGAAATCGTGCGAAATTAGAAAATTCACATACCGAGGGTAAACGGTGGGACTAACTATAACCCACTTAATAATAATCATCATAATTCCAAGGAACGTCGGACAGACATGCGAAATGGTTCGAAATTGTATATTTCATATACCCCCTGAACAACCATAACTCCCATGATCTCATACTAAAAAATAAAAAATTCGCTTCACAGCGCCAAACACCGAAGTCCGAACGATCGGGATCGAGGTGGCGCACGAGGCGCGTCCACCCGCCTCGTGGGTCGGCGAAATGACGGGGTCTGGGCTATGCTGATCGTGAAAATACGTAATCGTATGATAGCGAATTGACTCTAATACGTGCGATTTTCTGTTCGTTCCACGGACCTACGGCGAAGGGTGTTTCGTACTCGAGTAAAATTGAAATGTTTTCTTTTGTTGTTTCAGTTCGGATGGGTTTGGTATATATGATCTTTTCATTGTTTTTGGTGCTTTATTGGGTGAATTTTTGTACATCAGGCCAACGAGTTGCGTTCACTATATATTTTGAGATACGCATGTGCGAAGGAGTTAAATTGCACGTGTAGGGACAGTATGAATCGAACGCTCTCGTTGAATTATCGCATTTTTCGCATATATTTTAAGTTTTCGTTGATTTCGCAAAAAACTCTACAAACGCTTTTGGATACCTTTGTGCTGTTACCAAATACCCAAAGCCGCATAGGAACAACTCGCAGTGACATTGACCACCAGAAGAAGGGCCCTTCAAGAAGCATCACCATCAATCACAAGGGTAAGTGAGTGTGATTCGTTGGTCATTTCTTTCTATTTCATTATTAATTACAATTTTAATACCTACATTGTGAAGGGTCATATATATCGCAATATTCAAGACTAATTTTGGAAGGAAAGAGGACATCCGTCCATTTAACATCTCTCCGGCAAATTTGAATATTCAACAATTAAAGCTGAATAAGAACTGAGCTTATAACATGGTCCTTCGAGCCGGATATTAAAGCCCTTTTTCCTTTCGACTTGGGTCTAAATTTCTCATTTTTTCAAAATTGAATTATTTTTTTTCTCGTTGTCGAGGTTTGTTATAATTGTACATTTCCGCATCGCTACACCGCATATCACATTTAAATTCGATTTCCATTCGAAAAATACGTTTATATCAGAATTTCACCCAAAATTGCCACAAAATTCTCAAAATTCTATATTACCGTTTCTGAAATAATTTCATTAAAATATACTGGCCATATTGATATTTCATGATATCGTTCATAAACATATGCACATGTTCAGCCGTTATCATTAAACTCTGTAGTTTTAAATTTCATCAGTTGCGCATTTCAGTGCATTGTTTACGTTCTTGTTCTGAAACTGGTTTTTGGGGTTAACTTGATCAGAAGCGGGTATTTCGATAAATATTGCTGTTAAGATTTAGTGTTCGATTGAATACCAAGTGGTCCAAATTTATACTTTAAAATGTCTGATAAGTTGCGCAGGCAGATTGCTTTAAGATTGAGTTGTATTAATGAGATAAAAATAATCAATGATTTAGCCATTCTTGCAAAAAAAGATTCAAAATCGTGCACTAAATTTAAGGTACGGTACCCGTCTCTCGAATATTTGAATGAAGAATTTCAAAAGTTTCATGGTGCAATTCTCTCGCTTTTATCAACAGATAAAGATGCTGATTTGCATGTAGAAGACGCTCTTAAATGTCAGTTTTTAGAAATGTTCTATGATATTAAAGCTATTTATGCCGAAATATTTGAATTTGACGCAATGTCACCTTTGACTTCAACTGGTTCACCGCTGGATGGATCAAGTTCTGATTTACCGCATATAAAACTACCTCGAATTGACTTGCATAGATTTTCTGGCGATATTCGTGAATTTCCCGCCTTTAAGGATATGTTCGACGCATTAGTTCATTCCAATTCGAGTTTGAAACCTGTTGAAAAATTCAATGATTTGATTTCCTCTTTAACTGGTACTCCGTTAGATCTTATAAAACATTTGAAAGCAACAACTGAAAATTATCTGTCAGCGTATGAAACATTAGTTAAGCGCTATACAAATCCACGAGCTCTGGCTCGAGCATATTGGTTACCAATTGAAAATTTTGCTCCGCTGAAATCTGAAAACCCATATTTACTGCGTAAATTACTGGATACATTCTCGATAAATTTGCAAAGTTTAAAAAACATGAACGTTGATATATCTTGCGACTTTGTTCTGACTCATATGCTATTGTCCCGCTTAGATCCTGAAACTGCACGAGCTTTTGAGAGGGAGCACGGTTCTACATCAATTCCAGAATATAAAATTTTGTTTGATTTTTTGGAGCGCCATTGTAATGGTTTGAGTAATGTCGCTGGTAGTAACAGTAATCAAAAACCAGTCTTAAAAAATAAGCCTATGCTCTCTGGAAAAGCGTCGAATAGTTTTCTGGCACGTCAAGATGTTAAGAAGCCGCAGTGCTTAGTTTGTTCAGATAATCATTCAATTTATACTTGTTCGCAATATATAAAGAAAACTCCTCGCGAAAGATACGCATTTTGTAAAAGCCATAATTTATGCTTTGCTTGTTTGAGTAGTATGCATATTCTAAATGAATGTAAGTCTCTTTCTTCCTGTCGAAAATGCGGTAGTAAAAAACACCACACAACGCTTCATTTTGAAAAGGAATATGTACAATTTCCGACATCGGAGAACGCTAATGAATTAATTATTTCCAACCAAAACAGGAATGAAATGATAACACCCGGAACTAGTTCGCGGATTTCTCCCACTTCGATGCCATCCGTCGAGAACTCCTTCACCGCGTGCGCTCCACAACGATCTCGCGTTGTATTGGGTACTGCAATCGTAGAAATACAAACGTATGATGGTTCACTTAAGAAATATCGTGCATTGTTGGATTCAGGTTCCGAAATATCTATTATTTCTCAGAAATGTTTCAACGCATTGAATATTCCGAAGGTAGTTTCTTCCTCGGTGATAAACGGTATCGGAAATACGAAAATACCCAACAAAGGTATTGTTCAAATTTTTGTCAGACCTGTAGGAAAATCAGATGTAATTTTTACTGTAGACGCTTTGATACTTCAAAAAATATGTGGTAAAATTCCCGCTTCTCCGCTGGATCACGCGTCTTGGACATATTTGCATGATCTTGATTTGGCTGATCCCCAATATTTTGTTCCGAATGAGGTTGATATTTTACTCGGCGCTGATATCTTCGCCAATCTTATGGCGAATCAACTCATTGTAGGCAAGGACGGAGGTCCTAACGCCCTTCGCACTATTTTTGGTTATGTTTTATTAGGTAAAATCGAAACAAAACCTGCTCAATTAAGCACCCATTCTTTCGATATAACGCTGTCAGAAAATAATTTTGATAGTACTTTGCGAAACTTTTTTGAAATTGAAACTGTACCAACGATCGTGAATGTTCCCGACAAAAGTGAATGTGAAGATATTTTCAAGAACAATTTTTATCGCATTACATCTGGACGTTATGTAGTTCCGTTACCATTTAAAGAATTAAATGCATGTTTCCCTGAAAGTCGAACTATAGCTCTTCAACGTTTTTTATCACTAGAACGTCGTCTCCTTCGCCAACCCGCACTTCACCAGCAATACTGTACTGTAATTCAAGAGTATCTTGACTTGAATCAAATGGAGGTGGTCGAAGCTCCTCAGAAAAATATAAGTTTGTTTTATTTACCACATCACGCAGTTTTACGCCCTGATCACGCTACTACTAAGCTGAGAATAGTTTTCAATGCTTCAGCAAAAATGCCAAATAATAGGTCCCTGAATGATGTATTGTATGTAGGTACCAAGTTACAAAATGACATCGCTACAATTTTATTGAACTTTCGTTTACATACAGTTTGTTTCTCAGCAGACATAAAGCAAATGTATAGACAAATTTTAGTTTACCCAGCACAAATAGATTATCAACGCTTAGTGTTTCGATTCTCCCCGCGAGATGAAATATTAGATTTGCGCATAAAAACGTTATGTTTTGGTTTCAATTGTGCACCGTTTCTTGCATTGCGAGTTATTCGCCAATTAATAAAGGACGAAGGACAAAATGTTCTTTTAGCTTCCAAGGCTTTGTTGGAGGATATGTATATAGATGACGTTTGTACAGGTAGTAATTCGTTGGAAAATGCTTTAAAATTGAAAGATGAATTGAATGAAATTTTGCTGAAAGGTGGATTTCATTTGCGCAAATGGTCCAGTAATAATCAAGAATTTTTGAACACTTTACCGAAAGATCATATTACCTCTGATACGCACTCTCTGGATAATAAAGATAACGTTATTTCTGTTAAGGTTTTGGGACTAATTTGGGAGCCAAAAAATGATTGTTTTCAATTTAATGTCGAAGTAGCTGAACGAAGTTGTTCAAAACGTATAATCTTATCTGAATTAGCAAGGATATTCGATCCTCTCGGGTTTTTAGCGCCAATAACATTTTTATGTAAGTCACTTATTCAAAAAATGTGGATGGCAGGCTTGGCATGGGACGAGTTGCCACCCAATGAAATACTACGTACTTGGAAAAAGTATAAAGGTGAATTGAATACATTATCGAAGATAAAAATTTTGCGTCTTATACAGATTCCCCAGAATGGTCATGTTGAGTTGCATGGATTTTGCGACGCTAGTGAACGCGGCTACGGTGCGGTTGTCTACTGTAGAATAGTAGACAATGATGAAAATATAAAAATATTTTTTCTTTGTGGAAAATCGAAGGTTGCTCCTTGCTCCAAAAAAATTTCTATTCCTCGTTTAGAATTATGTGGATCGGTGCTTTTAACTAGAGTTATGGAATGGATTTTGAAAATTTTCAAGGAGAAAATAAATTTTCATTCAATCAATGCGTATACAGACTCCGAAATTGTACTCGCGTGGCTGAACTCATCACCTCATAGATGGCAAACTTTTGTTGGAAATAGAGTTTCTTTCATACACGAACGACTTCCTTCTTCTCACTGGTCGCATGTAAAATCTACTGAAAATCCTGCAGACTTGGCATCACGAGGTCTGTTTCCATCAGAAATAGTTTTTAACGAACTATGGTTCCAGGGACCTAGGTTTTTGCAATCGAATATTGAATATTCGAACAGAAAAAATTTCTCGACTCAAGAAGAAGCTCGCAAGTTGGTGTTGGCATCGGTAAACCCAAGCCCAGCGAATTTTATCGACCATTTACTGACAGAACATTCGAGTTTTTCTTTTATTCAACGAGTTTTATGTTATATTTTGCGTTTCACTTATTCTTCTTTCAATATCCATAAAAATGGTAAGTCCTTCTCGCTTTTCGAATTAAACAGAGCTTCCGTGGTTATGGCCAAACGAACTCAAGTAATTCATTTTAATGACATTTTGGAAAATAAAATCTTTCCAAAACCTTTTAAAAAATTGAATGCTTTTATTGATTATGAGGGTGTAATAAGAGTAGGGGGTAGGCTTACCTATTCGAATTTATCGTACGATAAAAAGCATCCGATATTGCTTCCGCAAAAGTGTCGATTCGTCGAATTGCTCATTGAATTTTTTCATAAAAAATATTTACGGTGTAGGCACCTTGCAGTTCTTGATTGCTCAACAGTTCTGGATTTTGTCGGCTCGCAGAGCTATACGATCTGTCGTTAATAAATGTATTAAATGTTGGAAAAATAATCCTATTCTATCTCAACCAATTATGGGAAATTTGCCTAATTTTAGAATATCTCCCGCCAAAACATTTTTGCATGCAGGGGTAGACTTTTGTGGCCCCTTTCCTATATGTATGAATAAACACCGTGGTGTTAAAACACTAAAATCATATGTATGTGTATTTGTGTGTATGTCTACTAAAGCAGTTCATTTGGAACTAGCTTCTGATATGAGTACCGATGCATTTATAGCTGCTCTGCGCAGATTTGTATCGCGCCGAGGAAGATGCGCTCACTTGTATTCGGATCGCGGTAGTAATTTTATTGGGGCTAGTAGAGAGCTCAATAATTTATTTCGGAAGTGTGCTGAAAATGAAATGATCACCCACCATTTCTTACCTGGTAGTGCTCCACATATGGGAGGTTTATGGGAGGCTGGGGTACGCTCTGTAAAAACTCATCTTAAAAGAGTTATGGGGGCACAAATTTTAAGTTATGAAGAGTTTTATACCCTGCTTGTACAAATTGAAGCAGTGCTTAATTCACGACCTCTTACTCCAATTAGCTCAGATCCTAGTGATTTATCGGTTTTAACACCGGGACATTCCTTAACTTTGGAACCTTTGAGTGCGGTCCCAGATGATAATTATGGAAATGTAAATATGAATTGTTTGAAAAGATGGCAACTAGTTCAACAAATGCATCAGCATTTCTGGCGTAGATGGAAGAATGAATATTTGCATACGTTGCAGCAAAGGAGCAAATTTTTGAAAACTGCTAATATGCCTAAAGAAGGCGGGCTTGTTTTAATTAAAGATGATAATTTGCCTCCTTTGAAATGGGAAATGGGTCGGATTATTGCCTTTTCTCCTGGGGTTGATGGGGTGGCAAGGGTTGCGGATGTTAGAACTAAATCTGGTATTATTAAACGGCCTCTTAGAAAGTTGAGTCCCTTGCCAATTGAATAATAAGATATCTGCTGAACAATTGCTGTGGAAATAAATTTATGTGTTAATTTTTTTCGAGGGTATGAATCGGTTCATTCGCTCATTGCAATTTTGTGGAATTTGTGGTGTTTTGGGTAAGAGATTATCAGTTTTTTTTTTTTGCAAAAAAGATATGTGTATATGCGTGCACATATATAAGTTTATTTTCTCTATTAATTGTTTTTTTTTCTCTCTAACTTTCAAAGGTTCATTTCATTCGCCTTTGGGAGGGGGAGTATGTTTCGTACTCGAGTAAAATTGAAATGTTTTCTTTTGTTGTTTCAGTTCGGATGGGTTTGGTATATATAACGACATACGACTGTTCCCAAGTCGCAGTGGTTAAATTCGGAGCTACTAGAACTCAGGGATCCGCGGTCTAGCTCCAGTGGAGATGGGAGTGGGTTTCTAAAAGGCAACCTAGTAAATGGGCGCCAGGTAAATTTAAGTCTCCCAGATACCCCAGCGTAATGTAACAATTCCTAAATTCACCAAAAGAATATGCACGCTAAAAACAAACAATTTATTCCAGTAGCTTACAACCCAGGTCTCTAGATTCAACAAAATATAACTACTGTGAAGCCCTGAATGAGGGTGACGGAAATTGTACGTAGATATTTCTCTCTGATTCAAATACGCGTCGCTTGAGCTCAGGCGCATCCACGTTTCTTATCTATGATCTTGTATGATTTACGCAAATCTTTCCCCAATTTCCGCTTTACAACAACAATAATTTACACAATTGATGACAACATAATGTTCAAGTTATATATATAGCAGGTATAAGATGTTTCGAGATATGTTTTCTATAACTTGCGTGCTATTCCTTATGCCTGAACGTAGTATTGCTTCGATGGTCTCGCAATACTGTTCTCCTTCCGTCTGTGCTCGCAGTCTGCAACCCTTGACTGAATGTCCCCAATCACAGCGCTACTTCCTGACCACCTTGTATATACTCGGGACCTGCAACACTGCGTTGGCTGTCTCACAGCGTTACTTATGGACCACCTTGTATATACTCGAATGCCTCAGTGCTACTCCTCCTGATATAAAAAAATCGTGCTGGCCTCAAAAACTCCTGCCACCATAAACTTCGGACTGCCACAAAAATCCTTCTATTCCTCTTGATATAAAAATCGTGCTGGCACACAAAAACTCCTGATGTTACAAAAACCCTGATGACAGAAAAGAAATCATCAGTGACTTCTCTCGGATAAGAAACAAATGAATTTTCGCAATACATAATAATTTCGGTTATCATAATATTAATCAGACCAATTATTCGTTGTTATGCAACAGTTATAGAATTCGTACATACCCTGATGTTCGGGGTTGTCCTGCACACGTTTGCTTCGAAACCAAATCTGGCCGTGCCTCCACCAAATAATTCTTCAGGCATACAGCGATGTTCTGGATATAGAAATATAATTACGACCTGAATTGTTTCCACTAGAAATGACGAGAATAGAACATCAAACACATACCTGTCAAAGTCGCCAAGATCGTTCACGTGTTCAACTCTTAGATTTGCAGAAAGGTCGTTAGATCCTCTTTCGAGACGAGTGCAAGGTACCTGTTATCTTCCCAAATCAAACCAATGTAACCCTCACTCCTAATTCGATTTTCGAAACTATATCCAACTAAGAAGAAATCACCAATTCTTATTAAGTTCCGAAAATACGCCTAACCTACTGCTCCTCCTTCGAGTGTTGACAAAATGGACGACCTCATGTCCCTGACTGGCGCAGACCCTCACAAATTTCAGACTGTCACAATTCAACAATATTGCCAACTTATTCGGTTCTTCGAATACACCAATTATTATTCAGCGTCGATTGGTACCACTGAGATCCAACCTCAAATTCGATGTCAACAAACACGACATAAATGACACTCGCCAACCAAACGTAAACAAACCCCTGCCTGTGTTAAAAATAAAACGTTACAAAATCCCCCCTCACTTGAAAAAATTTACCTAGTAAATTTTACTTAGGGATTAAAATACATAGGATCAAAAAAATAAATTGACCAGACTACTCATAAATGAAGGTGGACAGGTGTCGAAATGTATCCACCAATCGGAGCCCACTACAATCAAGTATCCCTGAAGGAGGAAGCAATCCACTCATACCCCATCATTCCTACGTCCTCAATCACAACAAGCATACACTTCTCATCCAACCATTACCCAGAACCATACATCATCCAATACCCTTTCATACATCACAGTCTTTCCGGAAATCCTCTTCTACTCTCATTACTCCATCCATCCAGCAATTACCCTCAATCTTCATGCATTCTCCGACCATGTACTTCATATGTCCACTGCAAAATTCTATCGTCAATTCTAATTGGTCCTATCTAACCCAGGGTAAGGTCTCCAATATTTTTCTTGTACAAAGCTCAAAACAATCTACACAAAAATAAAATATTTGAGCACAAGACAACTACCACAATTCAAACTTCTACTCAAATACACTTCCAAACTCGACTCTGACCGACAATCGCTAGAGATAAAATAAAATGGTATAAGAATAATTTTCAATAAATTAGGACGAGACAAGACAGATACAGGCAAAGAAGCAAAATGACTAGAAATAATTAAGCACGATAAAGCAAGTTCCCTAAAAAAAAATGGGTCAAATATAAAGAACAATACTATATATACAACCGAATCAGACCTACGTTACATCGGGCTGGGCCCCACGCTATCTAGCCCCACGTTGGGCGCCAATTTATAACGACATACGACTGTTCCCAAGTCGCAGTGGTTAAATTCGGAGCTACTAGAACTCAGGGATCCGCGGTCTAGCTCCAGTGGAGATGGGAGTGGGTTTCTAAAAGGCAACCTAGTAAATGGGCGCCAGGTAAATTTAAGTCTCCCAGATACCCCAGCGTAATGTAACAATTCCTAAATTCACCAAAAGAATATGCACGCTAAAAACAAACAATTTATTCCAGTAGCTTACAACCCAGGTCTCTAGATTCAACAAAATATAACTACTGTGAAGCCCTGAATGAGGGTGACGGAAATTGTACGTAGATATTTCTCTCTGATTCAAATACGCGTCGCTTGAGCTCAGGCGCATCCACGTTTCTTATCTATGATCTTGTATGATTTACGCAAATCTTTCCCCAATTTCCGCTTTACAACAACAATAATTTACACAATTGATGACAACATAATGTTCAAGTTATATATATAGCAGGTATAAGATGTTTCGAGATATGTTTTCTATAACTTGCGTGCTATTCCTTATGCCTGAACGTAGTATTGCTTCGATGGTCTCGCAATACTGTTCTCCTTCCGTCTGTGCTCGCAGTCTGCAACCCTTGACTGAATGTCCCCAATCACAGCGCTACTTCCTGACCACCTTGTATATACTCGGGACCTGCAACACTGCGTTGGCTGTCTCACAGCGTTACTTATGGACCACCTTGTATATACTCGAATGCCTCAGTGCTACTCCTCCTGATATAAAAAAATCGTGCTGGCCTCAAAAACTCCTGCCACCATAAACTTCGGACTGCCACAAAAATCCTTCTATTCCTCTTGATATAAAAATCGTGCTGGCACACAAAAACTCCTGATGTTACAAAAACCCTGATGACAGAAAAGAAATCATCAGTGACTTCTCTCGGATAAGAAACAAATGAATTTTCGCAATACATAATAATTTCGGTTATCATAATATTAATCAGACCAATTATTCGTTGTTATGCAACAGTTATAGAATTCGTACATACCCTGATGTTCGGGGTTGTCCTGCACACGTTTGCTTCGAAACCAAATCTGGCCGTGCCTCCACCAAATAATTCTTCAGGCATACAGCGATGTTCTGGATATAGAAATATAATTACGACCTGAATTGTTTCCACTAGAAATGACGAGAATAGAACATCAAACACATAACTGTCAAAGTCGCCAAGATCGTTCACGTGTTCAACTCTTAGATTTGCAGAAAGGTCGTTAGATCCTCTTTCGAGACGAGTGCAAGGTACCTGTTATCTTCCCAAATCAAACCAATGTAACCCTCACTCCTAATTCGATTTTCGAAACTATATCCAACTAAGAAGAAATCACCAATTCTTATTAAGTTCCGAAAATACGCCTAACCTACTGCTCCTCCTTCGAGTGTTGACAAAATGGACGACCTCATGTCCCTGACTGGCGCAGACCCTCACAAATTTCAGACTGTCACAATTCAACAATATTGCCAACTTATTCGGTTCTTCGAATACACCAATTATTATTCAGCGTCGATTGGTACCACTGAGATCCAACCTCAAATTCGATGTCAACAAACACGACATAAATGACACTCGCCAACCAAACGTAAACAAACCCCTGCCTGTGTTAAAAATAAAACGTTACAAAATCCCCCCTCACTTGAAAAAATTTACCTAGTAAATTTTACTTAGGGATTAAAATACATAGGATCAAAAAAATAAATTGACCAGACTACTCATAAATGAAGGTGGACAGGTGTCGAAATGTATCCACCAATCGGAGCCCACTACAATCAAGTATCCCTGAAGGAGGAAGCGATCCACTCATACCCCATCATTCCTACGTCCTCAATCACAACAAGCATACACTTCTCATCCAACCATTACCCAGAACCATACATCATCCAATACCCTTTCATACATCACAGTCTTTCCGGAAATCCTCTTCTACTCTCATTACTCCATCCATCCAGCAATTACCCTCAATCTTCATGCATTCTCCGACCATGTACTTCATATGTCCACTGCAAAATTCTATCGTCAATTCTAATTGGTCCTATCTAACCCAGGGTAAGGTCTCCAATATTTTTCTTGTACAAAGCTCAAAACAATCTACACAAAAATAAAATATTTGAGCACAAGACAACTACCACAATTCAAACTTCTACTCAAATACACTTCCAAACTCGACTCTGACCGACAATCGCTAGAGATAAAATAAAATGGTATAAGAATAATTTTCAATAAATTAGGACGAGACAAGACAGATACAGGCAAAGAAGCAAAATGACTAGAAATAATTAAGCACGATAAAGCAAGTTCCCTAAAAAAAAATGGGTCAAATATAAAGAACAATACTATATATACAACCGAATCAGACCTACGTTACATCGGGCTGGGCCCCACGCTATCTAGCCCCACGTTGGGCGCCAATTTATAACGACATACGACTGTTCCCAAGTCGCAGTGGTTAAATTCGGAGCTACTAGAACTCAGGGATCCGCGGTCTAGCTCCAGTGGAGATGGGAGTGGGTTTCTAAAAGGCAACCTAGTAAATGGGCGCCAGGTAAATTTAAGTCTCCCAGATACCCCAGCGTAATGTAACAATTCCTAAATTCACCAAAAGAATATGCACGCTAAAAACAAACAATTTATTCCAGTAGCTTACAACCCAGGTCTCTAGATTCAACAAAATATAACTACTGTGAAGCCCTGAATGAGGGTGACGGAAATTGTACGTAGATATTTCTCTCTGATTCAAATACGCGTCGCTTGAGCTCAGGCGCATCCACGTTTCTTATCTATGATCTTGTATGATTTACGCAAATCTTTCCCCAATTTCCGCTTTACAACAACAATAATTTACACAATTGATGACAACATAATGTTCAAGTTATATATATAGCAGGTATAAGATGTTTCGAGATATGTTTTCTATAACTTGCGTGCTATTCCTTATGCCTGAACGTAGTATTGCTTCGATGGTCTCGCAATACTGTTCTCCTTCCGTCTGTGCTCGCAGTCTGCAACCCTTGACTGAATGTCCCCAATCACAGCGCTACTTCCTGACCACCTTGTATATACTCGGGACCTGCAACACTGCGTTGGCTGTCTCACAGCGTTACTTATGGACCACCTTGTATATACTCGAATGCCTCAGTGCTACTCCTCCTGATATAAAAAAATCGTGCTGGCCTCAAAAACTCCTGCCACCATAAACTTCGGACTGCCACAAAAATCCTTCTATTCCTCTTGATATAAAAATCGTGCTGGCACACAAAAACTCCTGATGTTACAAAAACCCTGATGACAGAAAAGAAATCATCAGTGACTTCTCTCGGATAAGAAACAAATGAATTTTCGCAATACATAATAATTTCGGTTATCATAATATTAATCAGACCAATTATTCGTTGTTATGCAACAGTTATAGAATTCGTACATACCCTGATGTTCGGGGTTGTCCTGCACACGTTTGCTTCGAAACCAAATCTGGCCGTGCCTCCACCAAATAATTCTTCAGGCATACAGCGATGTTCTGGATATAGAAATATAATTACGACCTGAATTGTTTCCACTAGAAATGACGAGAATAGAACATCAAACACATAACTGTCAAAGTCGCCAAGATCGTTCACGTGTTCAACTCTTAGATTTGCAGAAAGGTCGTTAGATCCTCTTTCGAGACGAGTGCAAGGTACCTGTTATCTTCCCAAATCAAACCAATGTAACCCTCACTCCTAATTCGATTTTCGAAACTATATCCAACTAAGAAGAAATCACCAATTCTTATTAAGTTCCGAAAATACGCCTAACCTACTGCTCCTCCTTCGAGTGTTGACAAAATGGACGACCTCATGTCCCTGACTGGCGCAGACCCTCACAAATTTCAGACTGTCACAATTCAACAATATTGCCAACTTATTCGGTTCTTCGAATACACCAATTATTATTCAGCGTCGATTGGTACCACTGAGATCCAACCTCAAATTCGATGTCAACAAACACGACATAAATGACACTCGCCAACCAAACGTAAACAAACCCCTGCCTGTGTTAAAAATAAAACGTTACAAAATCCCCCCTCACTTGAAAAAATTTACCTAGTAAATTTTACTTAGGGATTAAAATACATAGGATCAAAAAAATAAATTGACCAGACTACTCATAAATGAAGGTGGACAGGTGTCGAAATGTATCCACCAATCGGAGCCCACTACAATCAAGTATCCCTGAAGGAGGAAGCGATCCACTCATACCCCATCATTCCTACGTCCTCAATCACAACAAGCATACACTTCTCATCCAACCATTACCCAGAACCATACATCATCCAATACCCTTTCATACATCACAGTCTTTCCGGAAATCCTCTTCTACTCTCATTACTCCATCCATCCAGCAATTACCCTCAATCTTCATGCATTCTCCGACCATGTACTTCATATGTCCACTGCAAAATTCTATCGTCAATTCTAATTGGTCCTATCTAACCCAGGGTAAGGTCTCCAATATTTTTCTTGTACAAAGCTCAAAACAATCTACACAAAAATAAAATATTTGAGCACAAGACAACTACCACAATTCAAACTTCTACTCAAATACACTTCCAAACTCGACTCTGACCGACAATCGCTAGAGATAAAATAAAATGGTATAAGAATAATTTTCAATAAATTAGGACGAGACAAGACAGATACAGGCAAAGAAGCAAAATGACTAGAAATAATTAAGCACGATAAAGCAAGTTCCCTAAAAAAAAATGGGTCAAATATAAAGAACAATACTATATATACAACCGAATCAGACCTACGTTACATCGGGCTGGGCCCCACGCTATCTAGCCCCACGTTGGGCGCCAATTTATAACGACATACGACTGTTCCCAAGTCGCAGTGGTTAAATTCGGAGCTACTAGAACTCAGGGATCCGCGGTCTAGCTCCAGTGGAGATGGGAGTGGGTTTCTAAAAGGCAACCTAGTAAATGGGCGCCAGGTAAATTTAAGTCTCCCAGATACCCCAGCGTAATGTAACAATTCCTAAATTCACCAAAAGAATATGCACGCTAAAAACAAACAATTTATTCCAGTAGCTTACAACCCAGGTCTCTAGATTCAACAAAATATAACTACTGTGAAGCCCTGAATGAGGGTGACGGAAATTGTACGTAGATATTTCTCTCTGATTCAAATACGCGTCGCTTGAGCTCAGGCGCATCCACGTTTCTTATCTATGATCTTGTATGATTTACGCAAATCTTTCCCCAATTTCCGCTTTACAACAACAATAATTTACACAATTGATGACAACATAATGTTCAAGTTATATATATAGCAGGTATAAGATGTTTCGAGATATGTTTTCTATAACTTGCGTGCTATTCCTTATGCCTGAACGTAGTATTGCTTCGATGGTCTCGCAATACTGTTCTCCTTCCGTCTGTGCTCGCAGTCTGCAACCCTTGACTGAATGTCCCCAATCACAGCGCTACTTCCTGACCACCTTGTATATACTCGGGACCTGCAACACTGCGTTGGCTGTCTCACAGCGTTACTTATGGACCACCTTGTATATACTCGAATGCCTCAGTGCTACTCCTCCTGATATAAAAAAATCGTGCTGGCCTCAAAAACTCCTGCCACCATAAACTTCGGACTGCCACAAAAATCCTTCTATTCCTCTTGATATAAAAATCGTGCTGGCACACAAAAACTCCTGATGTTACAAAAACCCTGATGACAGAAAAGAAATCATCAGTGACTTCTCTCGGATAAGAAACAAATGAATTTTCGCAATACATAATAATTTCGGTTATCATAATATTAATCAGACCAATTATTCGTTGTTATGCAACAGTTATAGAATTCGTACATACCCTGATGTTCGGGGTTGTCCTGCACACGTTTGCTTCGAAACCAAATCTGGCCGTGCCTCCACCAAATAATTCTTCAGGCATACAGCGATGTTCTGGATATAGAAATATAATTACGACCTGAATTGTTTCCACTAGAAATGACGAGAATAGAACATCAAACACATACCTGTCAAAGTCGCCAAGATCGTTCACGTGTTCAACTCTTAGATTTGCAGAAAGGTCGTTAGATCCTCTTTCGAGACGAGTGCAAGGTACCTGTTATCTTCCCAAATCAAACCAATGTAACCCTCACTCCTAATTCGATTTTCGAAACTATATCCAACTAAGAAGAAATCACCAATTCTTATTAAGTTCCGAAAATACGCCTAACCTACTGCTCCTCCTTCGAGTGTTGACAAAATGGACGACCTCATGTCCCTGACTGGCGCAGACCCTCACAAATTTCAGACTGTCACAATTCAACAATATTGCCAACTTATTCGGTTCTTCGAATACACCAATTATTATTCAGCGTCGATTGGTACCACTGAGATCCAACCTCAAATTCGATGTCAACAAACACGACATAAATGACACTCGCCAACCAAACGTAAACAAACCCCTGCCTGTGTTAAAAATAAAACGTTACATATATATGATCTTTTCATTGTTTTTGGTGCTTTATTGGGTGAATTTTTGTACATCAGGCCAACGAGTTGCGTTCACTATATATTTTGAGATACGCATGTGCGAAGGAGTTAAATTGCACGTGTAGGGACAGTATGAATCGAACGCTCTCGTTGAATTATCGCATTTTTCGCATATATTTTAAGTTTTCGTTGATTTCGCAAAAAACTCTACAAACGCTTTTGGATACCTTTGTGCTGTTACCAAATAGCCAAAGCCGCATAGGAACAACTCGCAGTGACATTGACCACCAGAAGAAGGGCCCTTCAAGAAGCATCACCATCAATCACAAGGGTAAGTGAGTGTGATTCGTTGGTCATTTCTTTCTATTTCATTATTAATTACAATTTTAATACCTACATTGTGAAGGGTCATATATATCGCAATATTCAAGACTAATTTTGGAAGGAAAGAGGACATCAGTCCATTTAACATCTCTCCGGCAAATTTGAATATTCAACAATTAAAGCTGAATAAGAACTGAGCTTATAACAAAGGGAAATCGTTCGAAATTAGAAAATTCACATACCGAGGGTAAACGGCGGGACTAACTATAACTCACTTAATAATAATTATCATAATTCCAAGGAACGTCGGACAGGCATGCGAAATGGTTCGAAATTGTATATTTAATATACCCCGTGACCAACCATAACTCCCATGATCTCATACTTAAAAAATAAAAAATTCGCTTCACAGCGCCAAACACCGAAGTCCGAACGATCGGGATCGAGGTGGCGCACGAGGCGCGTCCACCCGCCTCGTGGGTCGGCGAAATGATGGGGTCTGGGCTATGCTGATCGTGAAAATACGTAATCGTAGGATAGCGAATTGACTCTAATACGTGTGATTTTCTGTTCGTTCCACGGACCTCCGGCGAAGGGAAATCGTTCGAAATAAGAAAATTCACATACCGAGGGTAAACGGCGGGACTAACTATAACTCACTTAATAATAATTATCATAATTCCAAGAAACGTCGGACAGACATGCGAAATGGTTCGAAATTGTATATTTCATATACCCAGTGACCAACCATAACTCCCATGATCTCATACTTAAAAAATAATAGTTTAAAAAAACTAAAAAAACACGCTTTTATAGCTAACCGAACTAAAAATTAGAAAATAATTTTTATTTCAGAGAGTTTGTAATACAGTAGTAGAAGATCGAACAATCAATCAGAATTTATCACCTCAAAATAAAGTTATAATAAAGTTTAAGTTATTAACAAAAGAATTCAATTCAGAGTAAAAAGCGTGGAGTGCATTTTACTACTTTTCATAACTCTCTTCTCATAGATAGTTGCCAATAGAATGGTTGCTACATTTACTTTATCAAGCACCCCACGCTGTTTACTCTGAATTGAATTCTTTTGTTAATAACTTAAACTTTATTATAATTTTATTTTGAGGTGATAAATTCTGATTGATTGTTCGATCTTTTACTACTGTATTATAAACTCTCTGAAATTAAAAATTATTTTCTAATTTTTAGTTCGGTTAGCTATAAAAGCGTGTTTTTTTAGTTTTTTTTTCATGATTTCATTATCAGTTTTTATACCATCTGTAATCTGGTTCTGAGATAGATTTGAATTTGATAATCACGATCATTGATTCTTCAAAGACCTGATTGATTAGAGATCGATTTAAAATAGTAAATTGCAGCCGAGTTGTAGAAGTCATTTTTCGAATATTGGAAGTTTAGTTTGGCGTATTAATTCAGCTGTAAAGGCATTATAATAAAGCGAAGAAATTCGGATAGCCTTGAATTGCTTTTTTTATGGATTCTGGACATACAAAGATTGGGATACCTACTGGTAACTTCAACTTTTAATTATCTGGACCAACTTTGAATGGTAATACGAACCGACCCATTGACGAGCTTCCCAAGAAGAAATACGAATATCATATTGGTACAAACTCACAAACGGAAGAAGTCAGGGAAATCGAACCATACTTATTGTCGTACTAGAACTAGGTCAACCAGCAACATCAAGGGTGGCATTCACTTTAAGTTAAGTCCCTCCGTATGGCATAATTTTTGTATCAGAAATAACGTACTTATCAGCACTGTAATTTTTTTTTCATTTGGCAAATTTATTTCACAATATTTCACAATTGGTATTTCGTAAATTCTGTTTAACTCCATTCCTTATATTTGTTTAAGACATTTTTCAATTTGATGAAATTCTGGCTATGATGAGATAAGTTTCCGTGCATGAATTATTCTTTCAGATTTCTTAGTGGATTTTTTTTCATATTTCCATAATTGTAACCACTTAGGATTCTTTGACTTATCCATTCTTTGAGGTTGTAATCCAAATTTATGTTGCCTAATTGAAGTGTAATAAAACCAATTAACGAAGCTTTTGTTTTGCTTTTGCCACTTAGTAATCTATGGGGTAAGGTACCCTGACCTGACCCGGACTGAGCCAGAATTTGAATATAATTATTTCTTTTCTTTAGCTTTAAGATTATTTTAGACTTTTACTAATTTTAATTTTAATTAGGTAATTTTGGCACTAAGAACGTGGCACGCACGAGGCGCGTCCACCCGCCTCGTGGGTCGGCGAAATGACGGGGTCTGGGCTATGCTGATCGTGAAAATACGTAATCGTATGATAGCGAATTGACTCTAATACGTGCGATTTTCTGTGCGTTCCACGGACCTACGGCGAAGGGAAATCGTTCGAAATTAGAAAATTCACATACCGAGGGTAAACGGCGGGACTAACTATAACTCACTTAATATTAATTATCATAATTCCAAGGAACGTCGGAAAGACATGCGAAATGGTTCGAAATTGTATATTTCATATACCCCGTGACCAACCATAACTCCCATGATCTCATGCTTTAAAAATAAAAAATTCGCTTCACAGCGCCAAACACCGAAGTCCGAACGATCGGGATCGAGGTGGCGCACGAAGCGGGTCCACCCGCCTTGTGGGTCGGCGAAATGACGGGGTCTGGGCTATGCTGATCGTGAAAATACGTAATCGTATGATAGCGAATTGACTCTAATACGTGCGATTTTCTGTTCCTTCCACGGACCTACGGCGAAGGGAAATCGTTCGAAATTAAAAATAACCATTACTTAGTTCTTTTAGATGCTCATTCTAAATGGCTCGAAGTTTTCGAGTGTACGTCTACTAGTGCTCAAATCAAAATAAAATTTTTAAGACAAACTTTTGCCAGATTTGGTTTGCCTGAAACCATTGTTTTCGACAATGCTTCATGTTTTACTTCAGCAGAGTTTCAAGATTTTCTTAAGAATAATAATATAAGTCATGTAACTAGTCCGCCTTACCATCCCCAATCAAATGGTGCTGCAGAAAACTCTGTTAGGACGGTAAAGAATTGTCTCAAGAGGTCATTTTCGGAAAACACTCCTTGGAATACTAATATAATTCTTTCGAGATTTCTACAAGATTACCGTACGACCAAGCACTGTACTATTGGAGTGAGTCCAGCTCAACTAATGTTTGGCAGGAATCTGAGAACCAGATTTGATGCACTATTATATAAAGCACCCTGTAAATCTGTAGAAAATAGAATTAAGCATAATCAACAATTACAAAGAAAAATTTTAGAGGAAAAAATAAAGTTAATTTCGAGATGAATGATATTGTTATGGTTAAAGATTATAGAGTTCCAAATTCAGTGAAATGGATAAAAGGTCAAATAGTTAAGAAGATTGGTAAAGTAACATTTTTGGTAAAAATTTGCAATTTAGATAAGACATGGAAGAGACATTCAAATCAAATTCTAAAAATATTTAATGATATAAATTATCCTGTAGAGAATGTTATTAATAATTGATCACTTTTTGATTCAAGCTCAGGTACGAATTTAAATAATGACAATGTAGAGGCTGGTCCATCTAATGTTAATTCTCATAGACCAAAAAGAATTGTAAAACCACCAGAACGTTTTGTACCATAATATATAGAATGTAAATATATGAATTAGTAGTAGTATTAAGTACTTGTAGATTAATTAGAAAAATTAAAATGTGAATATGTATAAAATTCCTGAATTTTCAAGATGTTTAATTTGTTACTTGATTTTCAATTGTAAAGGGGGAAGAATGTAGTATATTTAAGTTTATTTATGGTGTTAATTGCGCCTCTCCCCTCCCTAAATATTGTCAGATATCTGAAGATGATTGTTACTTGATAGTGCAGTTCGATGTACAATAGTGAAGAATAAAGATAAAGAAAATACACGTGTTAATTAATGAAAGTATTAATATTTCTTCTTGACCGAACCGACAATAGAAAACCACTTAGAACACCTCAGTTTGTTAACATGCATCAGCGGCCAAACGGTTTTGGATTACTCAACAGAAATTAATCCGATCCAATTCAAATATGGGTATTAGTTGTTGAATGTCGACGCAAAAATACTTGCAAAATTGAGGATAGTATGACTAGAAAATATTCAAATAATTGAAAAAAATTCTTCATATCAGAAACTCTTCGTCCGACATCGCTCAAATTTTGCGAGAGCGGGAGCCAAGTTTCAAGTTTGAAAACGATCTGATCTATATTGTTGGAGGTCTGGGCAGCCTTAGGTGAGTTCAGTGATTGGATGGGTGACCGTTGCTGCCTAAAAACTTCTGAACATAAAGAGATAGGAACTTGCGATCTTCACGGTAGGTTGCGCCTCCGTATGGGAGAGTTAAGTTCGTTGTTGGGCATAATTGGTCAAACGGTTTCGAAGTTATACCCATCTGAAACATTATTTTCTCAATAACTCAAAAAATACAGACCCGATCGTAATGAAGAACATGATAATTATAAGACATATTATGTATCTCACGATAACTTGAGAACGGAAAGAGATAGCGACTTGCAATTCAGGATAGGTTGAGCATCCGAATGCGATAGTTAAGTTCATTCATTTCCATAATAAGCCTATTGGTTTTGGAGTTATATTAATCTGAAATTTTGTTGTTATTTGGACTATAACTCAAAATAAACAAATCTGATCCAATTAAATTCCTATTGCGAGCTCCTAAAGATATCATGCAGATAACTAGAATAAGACATTCCTATTGCGAGCTCCTCAAGTCATCGCAAGTAAAACAAGAATAAGAAATTCCTATTGCGGAGTTCCTCAAGATATCGCCTATTTAAACAGAATAAGACATTTCTATTGAGACCTCCTCAAGACATCGCAAGTGCAACACGAATAAGAAATTGCTATTGCGAAGTTCCTCAAGATATTGCACTTGAACCAGAATAAGACATTCCCATTGCGAGCTCCTCAAGTCATCGCAAGTGCAATAAGAATAAGAAATTCCTATTCCTCAAGATATTGCCAGGTATCCAGAATAAGACATTCCCATTGTGAACTTCTCAAGTCATCGTGAGCATAACGAAAATAGGACATTTCTATTGCGGAGTTCCTCAAGATATCACAAGTGTAACGATAATAACGCATTCCTATTGCAAGGTCATCAAGTCATCGCAAATTCAACAAGAATAGGAAATTAAGTTGCGTGTTGCAGGCATCTACTGCATTCCTTCTCACTTCTCCTTTCAACCGGTAGAAGGCACAATCGTCTACGCTTTAACCGAAAGAACAAACGCATCGAAGTGAAGTATTCGGCGGCACATTTTTTTGAGGATATTCAGATTATAGATCCATATCGCAGCCATCTTCTCTCAGTACTGCCCAGGTTGAGCAGTCTGAGAACTTCCTCATGTGATATCTCTGAAATGTTACTGGGCTCATCCCCTGTGGCGGAAATTTGGAGGCTATAGAGAGGTCTGCAGGACCTCCTAGAGATATCATAGCAAACCTCTCAAAATGTTCCCCAGGTTGAGCAGTTTGAGAACTTCCTCATGTGATATATCTGAGATGTTACTGGGCTCATCCCCTGTGGTGAACATTTGGAGGTGAAAGGGAGCTCTTGGTGACCTCCCTGCGATACCACAGCCATCCTCTCAAAATATTGCCCAGGGTGAGCAGTATGAGAACTTCCACATCTGATATCTCTGATATGTTACTGGGCTCATCCCCTGTGGCGGACATTTGGAGGTGATAGAGAGTTCTGGATGTTCTCCCAGTGATATCGCAGTGAACCTCTCAAAATATTCCCCAGGTTGAGCAGTTTGAGAACTTCCCCATGAGATATCTCAGAGATCCTACTAGGCTCATCCCCTGTGGTGGATATTTGGAGGTATCAGAGACGCCTGGGAGACCTTCCAGCAATATCGCAGCGAACCTCTCAAAATATTTCCCAGGTTGAGCAGTTTGAGAACTTCGTCATGTGATATCTCTGAGATGTTAATGGGCTCATCTCCCGCGGCGGGCATTTTGAGGTGATAGAGAGGTCTGGGCGACCTCCCAGCGATATCCTGTCAAAATATTCCCACGGTTGAGCCAGAGAACTTCCCCATGTGATATATCTGAGATGTTACTGGGCTCATCCCCTGTGGTGGACATTTGGAGGCGATATGAAGCTCTTGGTGACCTCCTTCGATATCGCAGCTAGCCTCTCAAAATATTGCCCAGGGTGAGCAGTTTGATAACTTCCCCATATGATATCTCTGAGATGTTACTGGGTACATTCGCTGTGACGGACATTTGGAGGTGACAGGGAGCTCTTGGTGACCTCCCAGCAATATCACGAAAGGCGTCACAATATCCCGGAGATATATCTGGGAGGTCCCAGTTTTACCTGGGTATCGCATCTTGAAGTTAAGTGAGTCAAGTCTGTCAATAAAATGGTAAGAAATGTGTTCATATCTTGAAAAAGCGGGGAAAACTGTATATATCGATGCTAAATTCATTAAGAGTGTCGAATAGAGGTGAATAGACAATAGAACATGCGTCAGTGCTCTAACTAATTTTTCAACTCTTTTCTTCCTTCGTTAAAAATTTTCCAATTCTGGACAACACTTCATAGATATTTGATATTTCCACATAATCATAATAGAATAACTGTAATCTAACGGTTGATGGGTTTTTCTTTGAGTTATTAGAAATCTGTAACTTTTGTAATGTATTCTATGCATCTTGCTTTTAACCGCAATTCAAACTCTCAAATCGGTAAAAAATCCCAGTGGTTAACTTACAAAACAACGACTAAACCAAAGATATCCGATGATCAAGGATAACGAGAGGTTAACTAACTGAGTACAACCCGTTCTAATAATTTATTTTAAGCTCCTTCGAAGAACCATGAACGTTATATGGAAAACTCTGATTTTTACTATGTTCCTTCGATTAATAAAAGACAGTCTCACTTTTGTTGTAAACTCGTGAATTCTGGCTAATTTTAGTACCTGACCTGTAGTACGAATAATTAATACTGTACCCTCAATTAGTAACATCTCATATTTGGCACATATTTACTAACACCACGTCTCTGTGATGGATTTAAATATATACAAGCACTGACGTGAAGTCAGAAGCTTTTGCGCGTATGTTCTATTGTCCATTCTTCTGTATTGGACACCCTTAATCGAATTTACCATGGTAAATTCGATTAAGGGTGTCCAATACAGAAGAATGGACAATAGAACATACGCGCAAAAGCTTCTGACTTCACGTCAGTGCTTGAACCAATTTTTTTTTATTTATAATATCATTTAAATTAATATTGTTGGAAGTTACTTTGAAAGTTCTGAGCTATTAGAAGTATACCTACCTATTTTATTCTGTAAAGTCTATAATTCAAGAAACATTGAAACTTTGAAAGTTCTAAGCTATACTGACTTACAGCAAAAATATTATAAAAAAAATAAGCAATTGGATAGTCTAAATATCATTTTAATAAAATGATATTTTTTTATTGTTCAAATAAAGATATTTTGTTAACTTACAAGAATTTCTTCATTCAATGGTATTTCAAAGAACTAATTACAGTTTTAAATATTTAATAAAAAAAATTTAAACACGTCTTTATGTTGATTTTCTACTACTAGTTACCAAACTTCAATTCGATCGAATATTTATTTTTTGAGTTATCAAGGAAACAATATTCCAGATGGGTATAACTCGGAAACCGTTTGACCGATTATGCCCACAATTGAACTCAACTCTCCCTTTCGGATACGCAACCTTCCCTGAAAATTGCAAGTCCCTATCTCCTTTCGTTCGAAAGTTATCGAGGCAACGGTCACCCATCTACTGAACTCACACAAGAATGCTCGAATCTCCAACAATATTTAACCGATCGTATTAAAACTTGAAAATTGTCAGTATAGTTAGGTTATGAAGGTTCTTGCGAAATTTCAGCAATTTCGAACGATTAGTTACTGATATATAGAACTTTTTTTTTTTATTTTCAAAGATTTATTTAAAATTTTCTACAAATGCTATCCTCACCAAATTTTGCAAACGTTTCCGCATTGGCATTCTACAACTAACAACCATGTTTGAATTTAATCGGTTCAGTATTTTTCGAGTTAATGAGGAACAAAAACCACAAAATTTCATAAAATTTCAGATGGCTATAACTCTAAAACCGTTTGGCCGATTAGGCTCATAATCAAACTGAAATGTCGAGTTGTGGTGTACATCCTAACCTGAAAACTTGAGGCCGCTATCTCTCTCAGTTCTCAAGTTATCGTGACAACAAAAATATTTTTTAATAATTTTTTAATAATTTTGTAGCCATACGATTCGCACAAAATTTCACAAACGTGCTTAGGTTCATATTCTACAACTACTCACCAAGTTTCAATTCGATCGGATTCATATTGGTTGAAAACAAAATTATTACTCGGAAACCACTGGGCCGATTATGCCCATTAACGAACTTGTCCGTCGTATTGGGATGCGCCACCTACCCTGAAAATTTCAAGTCGCTAGCTCTTTTCGTTCTCAAGTTATCGTGGCAACGGCCGGACGGCCGTACGGCCGGACGGCCGTACGGCCGGACGGCCGGACGGCCGGCCGGACAGAATCAAATTTGACCTCGAATTCTTCATTGGGGAGTCGAACTTAATCGTTTGAGACCATTTTTTTCAAAAAATTCGAAAGTTACAGACATTTGGGCAAAACTATAACGCGTATGTTCCCCAGAACATACGCGCAAAAATATAATATAAAATATCATTGGCAGCAAAAAGATTCTTTTTGTGGAAAATAAAAGTTAAGAATATTAAAAAATATGAACAAATTCCAAAGCTGTAGTAAATACAAAAAATGGGTTCAAGCCCTGTGGACAGGAGCTTTCTGTCGCTCTAGTTCAAACAGACAAATTATATCTCCAAAAGTATTGGTTTCTCAGAGTTGGGAATTATATCAATGTATTCATATGATAGAACTGCATCATAAAGGAAATTCAATTCAAATAATAGTTTATTTATCAAGATTAAATGAGCAATCTGAGAATGAGAACTGCACCATGGAAGAAATCAAATTAAAACTGGCCAATTTTGCCCAATAACGAACTTAACCGAGATATTCATCTCCCTAAACTACTCTGGAAATTTCAACTACCTACCTCATTCCGTTCGAGAGTTATATCTATGTCTATGGATGAAGAGCAGTCTCACTACTCTCAGATCTCTTACTTCATGTTCCGTTCCGAAATGTAAGAATTTTCTGAGAAAACCTAATTTCGGAGCAAAAAACTGAGATTTTTCTCACTTCGCTCACAATTATTCGATTGATTAGATAATGTCATGTCTCAGGAACATCATTTGACATTATGACAATTCATACATAGAATAATATCATTCTGTGACAACGTTGAAATACGATTTATTATTGAAATTTTGAAGAATAATATCTCCGAAAGTATTAGCTTGTTCGAGTTAAAAATGATATCATTGGATTCTTATCGTAAAGCAGCTTATTGAAAAAAATTTAATTTGGAATTTGCCTTGTAAAAAAAAATTTTTTTTTGTTACTCCGAAACCATCTGTCCAATTCTGCCCAATAACGAACTTAGCCGAGATATTTATCTCCCAAACCTACTCTGAAAATTTCAACTGTCTAGCTCATTCCGTTCGAGAGTTATCGTGCCTACGGCCGGCCGGCAGTCCGGACAGAATGAATTTCGACCACGGATTCTTGATCAGTGAGTCGAACCAAATCGTTTAAGACCATTTTCATCGAAAAATTCGAAAATTACAGACATTTGAGCAAATTGATAAGCACTCAGTTCCGAGGAACTAGAGCGCCAAAAATGAGCCTTGTTCCTGATTTGAGAAAAGGATATTGGAGTTTCGGAAATGATATTTCATGCAATGATGGTACTTTGAATTCTTTACAAACACACCGAGATTTAACACCAATCGAACGAGAAATTATATCTCCGAAAGTATTGGTTTCTCACAGTTGAGAATTATATCAATTTATTCTTATGATAGAACTGCATCATAAAGGAAATTCAATTCAAATAATAGTTCATTTATCAAGATTGAATGAGCAATCTGAGATTGAGAACTGCACCATGGAAGAAACCAAATTAAAATAGCTGAAATGAATTTGACTCTCTCTTATAGAATAGGATGAAATATACGAGTATGAACACAGATCATATAATAAAGCTTAGATAGAATAATAATAGCATTCTGTGAAAACATAGAAGTACATTTCATTATTGAAATTTAGAACTTCATCTTAGCACAAATTGAATTCAAACATCATTGGTTTTGTTTCGATATAATGGACTGTATAATTTAAAAAACTTAATCCAGCACTAGTTACTTTAATAATTCGACAAAACTCTTTATTCACAGATGAAAATAACAAAATTAGGTTATATCTGACTTACGTGACAACTGACAATCTTGACGTGTATTGCCAACCGATGATCGATGAAGAAGAAGGAACCAACTTCTCGAGCATAAACGCCAAAGTTTCGGTCATAGAACTTACAAAATACACAGAATATACAAAAACAAGAAAAGGGAGAACTCTAAACAAAATATACAAAATATCAAAGATCAATTTCAAATTATATACATTTTAACAAATAAGTAGATATGTACACAAATATAACCCAATTCAAACTAATAATAACAGCGACCTGTAACTAGTGGTGCCACCTACTGGGTGGCTCGCTAACTAGCGGCGCCACCTATTGGGTAGCTTGCTCAATAGGAATTAATTGCAATTTCTCCATGCCGCCCAGCTTGACAGGCTACAGGGCTTCAAAACGAATAAAAAAAAGAAATTGCAATCCGAGAGAATTGGAAGAAACTAAAATTAAATCTAAACTAAAATTAAATCTAAACTATTTACAAGAACACTTAAAAATACTGAATTTAGTCTTCCATATTCGGCAACGGACACAGTTTGACCACAGGTCGTTTAATGACACCTCTATTTGTTCTTACACTCACAACACGAGTCACATCATCAGTGCCAGGATGAAGTTCAACAATTCTTCCAAGATCCCACTTGGATGGAGGGCAATGGTCATTTTTCAGAATGACCATGGTTCCGACAGCAACTTCACTAGAGCCAATGTTCCACTTTTTTCTCTGTTGGAGAGAGACTAGGTAGTCCTTAGACCAGCGCTTCCAGAAACTCTGTTGTAGTTGTTGAAGAAGCTGATATCTTGACAATCGATTTAGCTGAATGCAAGTCACATCCGGATCTGGTACACTTCGAAATAAGCGACCAATAAGGAAGTGAGATGGAGTTAGAGGGGTGAGATCATTTGGATCGGATGATAAGGGAAATAGAGGTCGCGAGTTGAGGACACATTCAATTTGAGTCAAAACTGTATTAAATTCTTCAAACGTTAAAATTCTTTCACCAATAATTTTGGATAAATGTCGTTTGAAGGATTTGACATTGGCTTCCCAGATCCCTCCAAAGTGTGGAGAACTGGGAGGAATGAAATGCCATTTCATTTTATTATCATCAGTAAAATCGACTATCGAAGACTCGTTTTCTCTGAGGAAAGTATACATTTCTTTGAGTGCATTATTAGCGCCAACAAAATTTGTTCCATTATCCGAAAACATGTCTGAGGGATAACCCCTTCTTGCTGAGAATCTTCTCAAACAGGCAATAAACGCCTCCGAAGTTAAATCTGAGACCAATTCAAGATGTATAGCCTTGACACTTAAGCAGACAAATAGGCAAACATAAGCTTTAGATATCTTGCATCCTCTTGTTTTCCGATCCTTTATGTTGAATGGGCCTGCAAAGTCGAGGCCAGTCGATTGAAAGGGGAATGAGCTTGTAACTCTAAATTTAGGCAGGTTACCCATGACGGTACTTGGCGGTTTCGGCGAATACTTAAAACAAGTTAGGCAATTACGAACTGTTTTTTTTGCTAAATTCATTCCTTTCAGTGGCCAATATAATTGCCGAATGCTATTTAATAAAAGTTGTGGGCCCGCATGTAACAATTTTTTGTGCTCTGACTGAAAAATAAGGCCAGTTAATGGATGTTTGGAATCTAATACTATTGGATGTTTTATGTCAGAATGCAAATTAGACAAAAGCAGCCTTCCACCAACTCTTATCAGACCATCCTTGTCTATAAAAGCCGCTAAACCCTTAAATTTATTTTGGAGCGCTTTTATATCATTCTTCATGAAGAAGTGATATTCTTCTGAAAAACTTTGGCTTTGGCTAGATTTTACCAAACATTTCATTGAATTTTCTACCTCATCAACTGTTAACCTCCCCGATATTCTAGTTCCTTTTTTCGAGGCATTGTTATAAAATCTTCGGCAAAAGGCGATTACGCGTACTAGTTTGGATAAACTAGAATATCTCTTGAAAACATCAAAGTTCTCCAGAGTTGAATGGAACACAAATTGTTCATCTGAAGATTTCAATTCGGGAAGTTGTGTTAAATAAGGTTTGAACTTATAATCATAACTAGAAGGGTCAAAATCTTGAAGCCATGCCGGACCTGACCACCATAAGCTGCTTAAAAGTAATTCTGAAGGATATAGACCTCGTGATGCGATATCTGCTGGATTTTGCCTTGATTCGACGTAGTTCCACCTAAAATTACACGTCAACTCTTGAATCTCCGCAATTCTTGTATTAATAAAGGTTTGTTTTTAAAGGGTTCAGTATGAATCCAATGCAAGACAATTTCTGAATCTGACCACAAATAGCATTCACTGACTGAATCAAGACATTTTTTGACCGAGGTAACCAGACGAGCCAGAGTTAATGCAGCTAACAATTCTAATCTAGGCATAGTAAGAGGTTTTAAGGGGGACACCTTAGTTTTGGAACACAGAAGGGATACTTTACTTTCACCGCTTCCATTGACCGATCTCAAATAAATTACTGCACCATAAGCTCGGTTGCTTGCATCACAAAACCCAAAGAGCTGAATTTTCTGAGGATTGTAGATCAATGAGAAACGAGGGACGCGAAGAGCGCTCAATTTTGTGAGGTCTTGTTGAAATAGCAACCACTTATCTTTCAAGATGTCAGGTATTTCATCGTCCCAATCCAATCGGAGACTCCACAACTTTTGTATTAACCTCTTACAAAGAATAACTGCAGGAGATATTAAACCCAATGGATCAAACACTTTAGAAATTTCTGATAGGACATGACGTTTGGTGCATTTGGTTGCAATAATGGGATCAGAAAATTGGAAAGAAAGTTCATCCTTCTTTGAGGACCACTGTACACCTAAACATTTGGTTTCTTTGTCACAGATCGTCAGGACATCTGAAGATCTAGATTCAACCTCGAGGGAATTCAAAATGTTTTGGCTATTTTACCTCCATTTTCTCAAGTTGAAACACCCGGAACTCAAAATTTTCGAAATTTCGTCGCAAATCTGAATAGCTTCAGCTTCACTGTCGAATCCGGTAATCAAATCGTCAACATAGAAATTTTGTAAAATAATTTTTGAGGCAACCGGATATTGATGTTGAAATTCTAAAGCTAACTGTTGGACACATCTCATCGCGAGATATGGTGCGCTAGTAAGACCATATGTTACAGTATTGAGGTTGAAGACCTGAATATCATTTTTTGGGTCGGACCGCCAAACTATCCTTTGCAATGGTCTATCATCGGGATGGACTAATATCTGCCGATACATTTTTGTAATGTCCGCAGTGACAACATAAGGGAACTGACGAAACTTGATTAGAATTTCGAATAGACTGCTTAGGATTTGGGGTCCAACATACTGCAGATCATTTAAAGAATATCCTGAGCTTGAAGGAGAGGACCCATTGAAAACTACTCTGATTTTGGTGGTCAAGCTATCATCTCGGAGAACAGGATGGTGAGGCAGAAAGTATGAAACTTTGTCATGTAACAAATCATTCTCTAAGCTCATATGTCCTAACTCTAAGTATTCTCTCATAAAGTTATGGTATTCAATTTTAAGTTTAGGTTTTTTCTCTAATCTCTTTTCTTGAGCCAATAATCTTTTAATTGCAACTGTTTTCGAATCACCCAGCTTTGAAATATCTTCACGAAGTGGAATTCTTACAATGAACCGACCACATTCATCCCGCGAAAAGGTATTCTGAAAAAAAATATCCTCACATATGAGGTCTTCTTTAGAAGTAAGAACTTTGTTTTGACCCACTTCTTCAACCAACCAGAATTGTTGAATCATTGAATTAAGATCATTATTTTTCGAGCTCGAGAATAAGTTCACATAGGAAGCTCTTTCAACATTGTTGGTGGTCAAACAACCCGAAACTGTGTAACCGAAAACAGTTTTTTGTAGGACAGGATATCCTTTTCCAAGACTTATCTGATGTGGTTCAAGGCAGTCCCAAAAATTGGATGACCCAATAATCAAATCTATGCGCTTTGGTATATGAAATTCAGGATCTGCTAACTGAATATTGCGAGGAATTTGGATACGAGAAATGTCCAATGGAGCATTTGGTAATTGACCTGCTATTTTGGGTAGGACAAAGCACTTCAAATTCATCGCATGATTCTTTCTCAATGATTTTATAGAAATACTGCACTGTTTGTTCAAGTGTGAAACTGAGTTGATTCCACTTACTACAACATGTGTAGTAGATTGGGGTAAATTCAATTTGGCAACTAAGTTTTCTGTTATAAAATTGGACTGCGATCCACAATCCAAGAGGGCATGACAAGAACGCCTATTTCCCTTGCTATCAGTTATTTCACCTTTAACAGTTGATAAAAGGATGTACGAATTTGTCAAACTTGCAAGAGCAACTTGCTCGTTAACTATATGCAATAACTGATTATGTTTTTGGTTACATTTTGGGCAAGTAGACGATCTACATTGGTTGCTGTTGTGACCTCTGCAAAGACAATTTGGACATAAACTCAAATCTCTGACCTTTTCCATTCTGTCTGGAATATTCATCTCCAAAAACTCTGAACAGTTGTAGATGGTATGATTGTTATTACACAAAAAGCATTTAACATTTGTGGAAAATTTTGATTTTTCTGTCTTACCAAAAAAACTTTTGAATTGTTTTCCCCTAACGTCTGCACGATTTTTGTCCATGACATTCTCATGGTTAAACTCCAATGATTCTAATAAATCAGCTCGATGCTTCAAAAACTTTGTGCAGTCATCGAGGGTTGGCTGGTCTAGATCATTTTTTACCTTTTCCCATTCACAAGCTGAAACTTTATCAAGTTTACTAGAGATTAAGTAAATTAATAGTGGATCCCATGAATCCACTTTCAAACCCAGATTGCTCAATGTTCGTAGATGTTTGAACAAGGAATCTACCAGTTCACGTAATGTACCAGAACATTCTTTTTTCAGTGTGGGCAAATTGAAAAGGCCCTTTATATGATTATTAATCAATAACTTTTTATTGTCGAACCTATTGCAAAGCAGTTCCCAGGCGGTTATGTAGTTATCTGACGAGAAGTCAAGTGATTGAATTATTTGGCTTGTTGCACTACTCAGACTAGCTCGTAGGTAATGAAATTTTTGTATATTACTGATCGACATATTTGAATGGACCAAAGAATCAAAAATATCTTTAAAACTCAGCCATCCTTCATATGTTCCATTGAATTTAGGCAAATCGATCACAGGCAATTGAATTCTAGAAAAACATCCAAAATCAGTCTCAGATTTCCCTTTACCAGACCGCAATTCCTCCTTTCTTAATATAAGGGTGATTTTATTTGAACACTTGTTCATTTTCTCAAAGAAGTCATCCCTTTCAATACATTGAGCATCAAACTGATCATCTCCGCATGATTCTTCAATCTGAGATTGAACTTCCTCAAAAACCTGATCAAGTAACATCAATTTTTCTTTGAAACTTTCTATAATTATCATCTCCTCTTCACTCAAAGAGGATGAATCCTTTTCAAATTTTTCAATTATCGGTTCTAACTTAGACGAAATCACAGTCAGTCGGCGCTTTACACTACCACGTTTTCTAATTAATGATGGATCCATGTTTTATCAAAGACTGAGAAATTCCAGAAAAAGTTAAACTATAAATTTCGAATTGACTCAAATTGAATAACAGGAAGGATACTTAACAATGGTTTTCTTTGGCACTTTCTTGATTCCGAACGATTGGCTTCTTCTCGCAACCAGGAACAGAAAGGTCACCAGGGTTATTTCTTTGGCACTTTCTCGGTTTCCAATTATCTTGAGAACAGGAACAGAAAGGTCACCAGGATTATTTCTTTGGCACTTTCTTGAGTCCGAACGATTGGCTTCTTCTTGCAACCAGGAACAGAAAGGTCACCAGGGTTATTTCTTTGGCACTTTCTTGGTTTCCAATTATGTTGAGAACAGGAACAGAAAGGTCACCAGGATTATTTCTTTGGCACTTTCTTGATTCCGATTATCTTGCGATCAGGAACAGAAAGGTCACCAATATTTTCTCGGTTAGTTAGATTGTTGACTTGAAAGATGGAATGGAATTCCTTTGGCACTTTCTCGGTTTTCAACGAACGTGGAACAGAAAGGTCACCAATCTTCCAGAATTATGCGAATTAATTAACTAATACGGCACGTAGGACCATGGTTTTGTTTCGATATAATGGACTGTATAATTTAAAAAACTTAATCCAGCACTAGTTACTATTCACAGATGAAAATAACAAAATTAGGTTATATCTGACTTACGTGACAACTGACAATCTTGACGTGTATTGCCAACCGATGATCGATGAAGAAGAAGGAACCAACTTCTCGAGCATAAACGCCAAAGTTTCGGTCATAGAACTTACAAAATACACAGAATATACAAAAACAAGAAAAGGGAGAACTCTAAACAAAATATACAAAATATCAAAGATCAATTTCAAATTATATACATTTTAACAAATAAGTAGATATGTACACAAATATAACCCAATTCAAACTAATAATAACAGCGACCTGTAACTAGCGGTGCAACCTACTGGGTGGCTCGCTAACTAGTGGCGCCACCTATTGGGTAGCTTGCTCAATAGGAATTAATTGCAATTTCTCCAATCATAGAAGAATTTAAATTCAACAAGAGTGCCAAAAATTATCAATCCAAAACAATAGATGAATTCTACCCAACAACGAACTCATCCGCGATATTCATTCCTCAATTCTATGATGAACGATAATATATATCTTTTCTAAAATCTACTCCAATACACCAATATACCAGTTTTGTTTTTAGTAGAGATATTCTGAACTCAATATTATTAACTTACCATTACCATTCCCATCATCATATGGATTGACCATCGGCATGAAAATATCAACCAACAGAAAGTATGATATTATATTATCATTCTCATATTTATACGATTGCTGGAATGAAACAACGTCATGTCTCAGGAAAAGTTGACATTATAACAATTCATAGAATACCCACATAATAATTCTATCATTCTGTGAAAACGTAGAAATACGATTTACATTGAAATTTTGAAAAATCATATCTCCGAAAGTATTAGCTTGTTAGAGTTAAAAATGATATGAATGGATTCTAATAACAAAACTGCTTATTAAAAAAAATTGAATTTGCAATTTGTTTTGTAAAAAAAGAAATTTTTTTTTGTTACTCCGAAACCATCTGTCCGATTTTTCCCAGTAACGAACTTAGCCGAGATATTTATCCCCCAAACCTTCTCTGAAAATTTCAACTCTCTAGCTCATTCTGTTCGAGAGTTATCGTGCCTACGGCCGGACGGCCGGACAGAATGAATTCCGACCACGGATTCTTGATCAGTGAGTCGAATCAAATCTTTCAAGACCATTTTCATCGAAAAATTCGAAAATTACAGACATTTGGTCCAATTGATAAGCACTCAGTTCCGAGGAACTAGAGCGCCAAAAACAACATCACATGAAATCTCACAAGTTTTCCGTGCATTCTGAAGAATTTTTTTTCGAACATTCTCAGCAGATAATATTTTAACACTTAAAACATATACAATTATACATATTGATATATTCCCCCTTTTAGTTTATAGAGACACAAAGAACAGTTTCAATCTGTTTTGAAGATTTTTTTCTTTCTCAGCCTGTTTTTTTGGTTGACAGAATATACCTGTGTTGTTATATTAGATCTGGTCAGTCGGCGATGCAATACAGGAGTAACTAGCTAAAATGTTTTTTTTCCAAAAACGTTCCTAACAGACGGGAAATCTTTGTCACAATTTTTTTTTGTACACAAATACTAATACCGCGCCTCTCAGACGGCCTCGGAAGTTAAAACTACGTTTAAAGGCGAATGGAGAAATAGTAAGTGATTCTTTGTATAGACGCGTATTTGAGTATTAGATGAAATTAAATGGAGTGGGGGTATTCAACGATGCACTACCACAAAAAAGTTATGTCATTACTGAATGTCGTCTCATCGGACCATAAAACATTCTCCAAGAATCGTGGATCCTCCCGGTGTCTTCGAATCTTTGTAGAGTTTGTACCATCGGAATGTGATACGGGTGTAACCCGTTTTTTTTTCAATCGTGAGTGATCGTGAGCATTTGGTGCCTGCTCCATATACTCCAACGCCAAGATCCTCAAGATATCGCAAGTGTATCAAGAATGAGAAATTCATACTGTGAAGTTCTCAGAATATCACAAATTTAATCAAAATAGGACATTCCTATTGCGAGCTCCTCAAGATATCATACAGATAAACACAATAAGAAATTCTTATTGCTAGCTTCTCAAGTCATCGCAAGTATAACGAGAAGAATAAATTCCAATCGCGGAGTTCCTCAAGCGCACGCTGGCGTAAGGTTGACAAGGAACACAACTAACTTTCCATAGAAAGGATCTCCTTGGGGAAGACTTAGGAGGGTCAGTATAATCATAATCATGTCAATACCACGCGCGCAAAAGCAGATTAACCCAACATCAATGCTTTTTTAGCATTCATAATGAAGTCAATCTTCATTTGGAAGCGTGGTTTAGACAAGATTATGATTATACTGACCCTCCTTGGTCTTCCCCAAGGAGATCCCTCGGAAGCTCATAAGAGCTTATGCGACTAAGGAGAGTCAGTTGTGTTCATTGTCAACTTTATTACTCTATCCTTACGCCAGCTTAGAGATAGCACTGTTAATTTTTGACCAGACAGTGAATGGTGTACACTACCTTCTGGGTAGATATCCGGCACGCTCTATCCAGTGAGCTTGAAATACTCGTCATTCAATTCACGTCAATACTTTTTTATATTTCTTCAAGTCTCTTTGACAAATCTGGTTATCAATATAGTCTGGCAATTAGTTTCACCGTAGGTCAAAATAACAAAAAATGCGGTTATGGGACCCCCGTTAGGAACGTAATTGGTTACGCCTATTATTCAAATCCGAATGTAATGTATTATAGATCTTTTGAATATAGTTATTCATAAATTGGCCCCGCGGCCACGATACAGACAGTTCAACTCGGACACAACGCTATTTCTTCGAAACTGACTTGTCCATACACAGAATTGCGATGAAATTTCTCTTAAAACCTCACAATATCGGCTCAGCACCAAATTCATGACCGCTAGACGTAGACCACTCCCAACATAAGCTATACAAACCAAAAAAAACCACGTCTCCTCGGCGCATGCGCAATCTACTGGTGGCTCAAAGTCTCTTAAAGCTTTCAAAATCACGCAAACTCTGATTCTTCAACACTAGTGGATCGGGAGATATTGTAGCTTCAATTAACGCATGCGCAGATCCTTCCAAGGGGATGCTATGGAACCCCAATCCTCTCAGAAAAAAACTTTAGCAGTCAAGTCACTCCTTATCTGCTCGTGCGCGAAACAAAAATTGCCCGATAGGGGTTACATGAATTCCAAACTAGGAACGCAATTTCTTCGCCTATTCTTCAAATCCGAATGTAATTTGATAAATATCTTCCAAATGGAGTTATTTACAAATTGGCCCCAGAGCCACGGTACAGACATTTCAACTAGGAAAAAACTGTGTTTCCTCGAAACTTGTCCGTCTCGACTTGTCCGTGCACAGAATTTCCATGAATGTTCTTATAAAACCTCACAATATCGGCTTAGCACCAAATCCATGACCGCTAGACGTAAAGCGCACCCAACATAAGCCATAAAACCCAAAAAGAGCCACTTCTCTTCTACGCATGCGCAATCTACGCAATTTTTCAAATTTTTGTTTGCCACTTTATAGCCATCCGATCAATACAAAACTCGAAAGCATATAAAGGTCATGATTCTACAATCTGATGCTAAATTTCAGATAGATCGAGGGATAGGCTCCGAAAATATTCATAAAAAATGTTTCAATTAAAAATAACTCATAACTCCGAAACCGCTTGGTGGATTTCACCCGTTAACGAACTCGTCCGAGATATTTCCGCTCAAAGATTACCATGCAAATTTCAATCCTCTAACTCCTTTCTTTCGAGAGTTATCGTGATAATTGCCGGCCGGACCGGCCAGACTGCACGGACAGAATTGAATTTAACCTCGGATTATCCACCTGTGAGTCAAACTCAATTGTTCGCGAATATATTCGACAAAAAATACAGACATCCGGGCATAATGATACCACGCTTGTTCCGCAAGGAACAGCGTGGTACCAGGTTTGTGAACTCTTTCACTGAGTTGAAGGTTCTAGATAGTAGAAAAATATTAAGCATTTTCTTCCTAATGTTTTTAACCAGTAGACTTCTCTCCCCCACAGGGAGTTTATTGTATAACGTGGCAGCGCAGAGGTCAGGACATCCCTGGGATCTACTAGGTCTCCCATAGTCCTTTCTAATGGTAAACTATTTCTGGTGTCTTGTTCGTGAATGTCTGACTGGGTTATGTAGTTCTTGAAATGCATACGAATATACGCCAGATATTCCAAAATAAACAGTGAAGAAAAATTGAGCAATCCAATATCTTTAAAGACATGCTTACAGCAGTCATGATACCCCAAACCCCCCAAAGCTCTGACTGCTCTTCTCTAAAGTCCAAAAATGATCCCAGCATGAGCGCAGTTATCCCATACTAGCACTCCATACCTAAGATGCACTTCCACCAGAGCAAAATACGCGGACCTCAGCACCTCACTGTACAATGGGCAGGAAAGAACTCGTAGCGCAAATATATTGCTACTCAGTCTGGAAGCCAGTTGATCGACTTGATCTATCCATGTGAGTGACACATCAAGGAACTCATCCAGAAATCTAACAGAAACATTCGTATTAGATTAAGTATTGGAATTTTTGACGCTCAAAATGAGTTCCTGAGTCTTCTCCTCATTCACGCAAAGTTCATTGGACAGAAATCAACAAACCCTCAATTGCGCCTTCCCCGACATGTCAGTCACGGAGCCTAGGTCCGATGACTCGACAGTCGACAGGGTGGTGTGTCAACAAAAATAATTGATTCAACATTAGCTAACAAGTGGGCGGGAAATCATTAAACTCAATGATAAACAGGATTGGTCCCAATGTTGACCCCTACACCACACCCGTCCTGACGGGCCTCACAAATGTGAAGCCATGAGCTTTTACGCGCATGTTCTATTGTCTACTCACCTCTACCGTAATTGGTATTTCGCGTCGACAATCTACAAGTTGTTATCATGTATGAATTCTATCAGTTTTGTATTTTACGAGTTATTGAGGAAATAACAACCAAATTTCAGATAGGTATAACACTGTTTGAACTCCACCTTTAGTATCGTCGGGTAGATTGAGTAGCTCGATGATACTGCTGCCAGTCCCAAGCCCGGGTAAAGGAGGAGGGTTGTAGCAGCAGGCTGGCTCCCTGCTCTACCTAAAAATCCAACTTGCTAAAAAGCCTAAACATCGCCTCGAATGCACGGACGGATCGACTGGTAAACGACAAGAAAAAGAAGAAAAAGGTTAATGAATATGGGAACATGGAATATACAGGGAGTAAAAAACAAAATCAACATCGTTGTGTCGGAAATGGAAAGACTTGACATGGACATGGTTACCCTTACTGAGACAAAAAAACAAGGCAGTGGTACTGAACGAATTGGTAAATATCTCCATATATATATATAGCGGAGTTCCAAAGGATGAGCGAGCAAAGAGAGGAGTATCCATATTAATGAAAGCAACACTAAAAAATAGAATAACAAACTACGAAATGGTAAATGAGAATATCTTGACGGTGAATACCAGACTCCATCAGCAAAATATATCTTTGCTAGCAGTATATGCCCCATCAGATGATGAATCAGTCGTTAATAAAGAGTCCTTTTTCAAGACCCTCAATGAAGTCATCAATAATTTTGGGAACTCTAGAGAGATTGCTATGATGGGTGACTAAAACAGCCGTACAGGACGATTGTCAAAAAGTTATATTGTGGGTCCATTTGGAGAAGAACAGATCAATGTTAACGGCAACAGACTTATACAATTATGTGAAACAAACAACTTGAAAATCACCAATGGCTTCTTCTATCATAAGAACATACATCGATATACCTGGGTACAACCCACAAGTAATCTGCAATCAATAATAGATTACTTCATTATTAAACAAAAATCAAGTATCCAGATCAATGATGTGTGAGCACTAAGAGGAGCCTTTGGTGGTGGGTCAGATCATCTTCTTGTACGAGCAAAAATATTTTTCCCACCAAAATATCAGGTACAAAATAGAGGTAGTCAAACTATTGGCCTAAGGAAACTGTTGCATACTGAATATAATCTTGATAGCTTTCTGCATGACAGTACAGTACAATTATATCGACATACACGGGATAGTGGCCTGAAATCAAACTTCCAAGACCTCACATTCCGAGAAACCTACGATAACATCATCTCAAGTATACACAAAGCAGCTACAGAATCACTAGGAACCCGAAAACAATATGTAAGTAAAAATGAATGGTGGAATGAAGAGATAGAAAGATTAGTAAAACAAAAGAAAAACTTATATCTGAAATGGTTGACCACAAAAAATATACATGATCTTGAACAATACAAGATGGTTAAACGGGAAACAAGAAAATTTATACAATTTTTACTTTTTGCACTATATCTAGTATACTGAAACTTGCAATTTTTGTGCGCTTGTTACAGGAATCTGCGTGCTATCATTTTGCCCAACTGACTGTAATTTTCGAATTTTTTGCCGAAAATGGTCTCGAACTATTAGGTTGGACTCACTGATGAGGATTTCGTTGTCAAATTCATTTCTGTCCGACCTGCTGTCCATAACTACGATAACTTTCGAACGGAAAAAAATAGCGATTTTCAATTGCAGGGTAGGTTACGCATTCGAATGCGACGGTTAAGCACGATAAAGTCGGCCAAATGGTTTCGGGGTAATACTAATCTGAAATTTTTTTGTTATTTCCTCAGTAACTCCGATTGAATTTAAAATTGGGTCTGAGTCTCGTATCACTAGAAAAAAAATATTTCCTCACGAAAAAGTTATTTTTCTTCAAAAATTATATATTTCAGAAACTATTCGTCTGATTCCGCAGAAATTTCTCACAAACGTTCAAGCCAAATTTTTGTTTATAAATTTTCGAGAATACAAATCCCATTCAATTGAAATCGAAATTTCCCAGAAAATTATGTTATGTTATTGCGTATTCAAATTCTTCAACAAATTTAATAACTCATCATATTGTCAATGCGATTAAATGCTTTGTTGAAACTCATCAATGAAAATAATTATCATTGCTATGCTAATTTTCATTCTCGTCGATCTTATGGAAATGCCACAATAGAATAGACATAAAATTAACATATCTGTAACCTTTACCCTCCAACCCCCATAAAGGGGGGCCTAAATCTGTATATTGAAGTTATACAATTGCGGTACTTTCTAAAGTCCCAGAGAGCTGAACCTTGGAATGCAGACTAAAATTAACGCTCAAACAAGAGAAAAATCAGGAAATCTTTAACTTTTAGACTTCAATCCCTGTAAAGGGAGGTGTTTGTCTGCAAATTAAACTAATACTACTAGAGTACGTTCTAAAGTCCTAGAAACCGGAAATTTTGTATGCAGATTAGAATTATCTAACAAACAAAAGAGAAATTTTGAATATTCTATTTTGAGTTCACTGTGGACTTATTTGAACACTATAAAAGTAACTACACTCTTGTCCACTACAGTTTTGGTCGTTTGACCTATGTAATGACAGACGACAAAAACTGTAGTGGACAAGAGTGTAGTTGCTTTTATAGTGTTTTAATTTAGAAACTCGTAACTTTCACCTTCCAAGCTCCGTAAAGAGGGGTGCAGATTTGTGTATAAAACTAGTTTTTTTACCGAGGTGCTAGAAAGCTGGGAGTTGGTACGTAGGCTAGTATTAGTGAACGAACCATAGAAAAATTAAGAACAATGTAAATTTCACCCTCCAACCCCCATAAAGGGGTTTTTCAAATATGTGTATAGGTCTAGGGTTACTCTAGTTGTACAAGGAAATACATCTTTTTAATGTCCTTTTCAGAAGCTTCAAGAATATTTTGTGTCCAAGAAAATTCAGGAAGTCATTAAACAACCTTATTATGAATTGTGAGCAGTTTCATTTGAATGAGTTCGAAGAACATTGTAGAAAATAGATCATTTGTTTTAACTATTTATGATAGATATGTTGTTGGTTTGACTTTTTCCATTTCATATGTCTGTAATTTCTTGGAATTAATACTATTCTTATTAATGAGATGATTGTACGCGAATTTTCAATCTCTCCGCACATCATGGATAGACAAAGATTGGATATCTTAGATGGCGTAAATTATTTTTGATATATATATACAGTATGGTGCAAATGAAAGGAATAAATTCGTTATTTCGTAAACCGGCGACTTTAAGGAAAAATCCTGAAACCCGTCGATTTTTATTTTTGAACGGGCTATTCGTAAGGATACTTTTTTATTTTTGACGTCATCTATGTGAGCGTGATGACGTCATCGCTAAAATTTTCAGCTGGAAAGGTGGGTGTTGTAATACATTATTTGAAAGGTCTTTTAAGTACCTATTCAGCCATATTAATAATGTACAAAAATTGATTTTTGTATTTGTTTAAAAAATTAATAAAATTTTATTATTATTATGTAATATGACGTCAAAAATATAATGACGTCAAAAATAAAATGGTTTCCTTACGAATAGCCTGTTTAAGAATAAAAATCGACGGGTTTGGGGATTTTTCCTTAAAGTCACCGGTTTACGAAATAACGAATTTATTCCTTTCAATTGCACCATACTGTATATATTCGTATGAACAATTAATCAACACATTGATCAATTCACAATTCACTAAATTAAATATCAAATATTTGGATCACAGCCGCAAGTTATTTTTGATAATGATAAATTATAAGCTAGCTTATCTGCTGATCATAACTCAACACTTTATACTTCGAATTTGAATCGCTGAAGGAGTTCACTGCTACATTTCATGGTTGCCTGATGCCTATAAGTCTACCATGTATGTCATCGGTTTGAACTTTTTTTTTTCATTTATACAACAGTTATTTTTGAATATTGTGAACACAAATCATAACCAAAGTATGAACTCACGATTAGATTGCATGTATACAAAGATATCTGTTGAAGAAATAAGGAAAACATTGAACACCGATGGCACACAGGGGGACTTTAAGCTAACATATCACTAGAGGATGTGATCATTGGGGGGGGATCATTGGGGGAAAATCAGCCAACAAATTACCAGTAAATATTGGATAACCCGAAAATTTTGATAAAATGTGTTGAAACTGTTATATAGGATGAAGATTCCATTGGCATGCTGGAGGAGATACAAAAAATGGAATGTGTCGAGTGAAGATGAAAGAGTCTCATCCAAAAAACCATGTAGAAAACCAAGACGCGATAATTAGGCCGTACAAGCGGAACGAGAAATTTTGAAATTCCGGAATAAAAGAGAAGTAGGTATCAATCGTTATATTCTGCGTCCTTGTGGAGTCCATTTAGGGATTTTCTCCAGACCCCATTTGGCGTACTCCTCTACTACTTTGCGTGACATGTATAGGGTTTTCCAATAAGAGGTGTTATTTTGATATTCAAAGAAAAATGCCATTTTTCAATATAAATGATCGGATGTTTATTTCTTTATAAAGAAGAAGCTATGCCGTTAATAGTGGAAAATAACATCAGGCAAATGACCACCACGACCACGCTTACAGGACCATATCCTTTTAATGAAATTTTCCATAACCAAATCGCAAAGTGGCTGCCCTATGTCCTCGATAGCCTCTTGAATTCCATCTTTGAGGTCTTGAATCGACGCTGGGCTATTTGCGTAGACCTTCTCCTTCACGTGGCCCCAAAGGAAGAAGTCGCAAGTTGTTAAATCACAAGATCTCGGTGGCCAATTGTGATCACCTCTTCGAGAGATAACACGGTCTGGAAACTTTTCCCGCAAAGTATCAATGGTTTCGTTGCTTGTGTGCCACGTTGCGCCGTCTTGTTGAAAGTAAACGTTGTCCAGATCAATACCATCCAATTCCGGGCCATAAAAAATCATTAATCATCTCTCGATATCGCAATCCATTCACCGTCACTGTTGCTCCAGCCTCATTTTCGAAAAAGTAAGGTCCAATGACTCCGCCGGACCATAAACCGCACCAAACAGTCACACGTTGAGGATAGAGAGGATTTTCAACAATAACTCTTGGGTTTTCCGAGCCCTAGATGCGACAATTTTGCTTGTTGACGAAGCCACCGAGGTGGAAATCAGCCTCATCACTCAAGATAATTTTTCGATAGAATTCCGGATCATTTTCATGCATTTCAACGACCCAATCAGCAAAGACACGACGTTGTTGATGATCAGCCGGCTTGAGTTCTTGTGTTAACTGAACTTTATAAGCCTTAATACCCAAATTTTTATGCAAAATACGGTGTAATGACGTTTGTGGAATGCCTAATTCCAAAGAACGACGAGGAATGGACAAACCTGGGTTTTCTTCAACACTTTCGGCTACAGCAGCAATATTCTCGGCTGTTCTTGAGCGACGTGCACGGGTTTTATTCTTCACATAACTAACTTGTCCCAGCATCTCGAATATTTCCACCAATTTCTTTATTGCGGTCCGATAAGGTGATTCACGACGACCCAAAAATGTTCCAGTTTTACGAACCGTCTCTGCCAAATTTTCACCATTTTTATAGTGAATTTTAATAATTTCAATGCGTTCTTGAAGCGTGTATCGTTCCATTTTTATTAATGGCGTAGTTTCTACTTGTCAAATGTCAAAAAATGACAGATTCAAAAGTGACATATACCGAAATAGCGGGCTATTCAAAATAACACCTCTTATTGGAAAACCCTTTAGTTCAAGTCGTCCACATCTTGAGCCATCACAATTTGATCATTTGCAAACGAAAGGGTGTACAGTGTTGTTTCGTCATCTAATTGAGTACCCATACCGTGACATTTGCTCTTCCAAAGTCTCAAAGCACGTTCCAAGCATATCTTGAACAATGAAGGCGACAAACAACATCCCTGCTTCAATCCTTTGGCCACTCTGACTCTCGAACTGAGCTTGTTTCCAATTTTAACTCTCGCTCCGTAGTCTCGTACAGCGATTTTACAGCTTTCCACATTGATGATACTTTCTTGCAGGGTCTCCCCTGCAAATACTGCGATATTGAGAGTAGATGCTATCGTTGTAGTACAGAACATGTGCTGTGCAAAATATCTCCGAGGAATCACGGAGCCAAGGATTTGAATTGACCAATTTATTTGGAGTATCTATAAAGCATGCGAGTTTATATAAATTATAATAACGTTAATCACATGATAATATTAGCTATTTGCTAGATTTAGTGCTTCTGATAGTGAAGTTTCTTAGTTTGCTTCCGTTTCTTGAGAAAGAAAGAACTGCTTCTGATAGTGAAGTTTCGTAGTTTTGCTTCCGTTTTTGAGAAAGAAAGAACCATCAATAACACCATTCAGATAGGAGATTTGGGCCCCTCCCTACACAAGGACTTCTTTGCAAGACTCCCATTCCTCTGGCCAGTTGGATTTCGGAGAATTGCGGGTTTTCCAAGCAGCAGCCCCAACATCTCAAGGTGAGATTTTCTCTTCTTCATTGATGGTTCTCAAAATTATTCTAAATTCAGCCTCCGAACCAGCGAACAATATACAGTCCGCTCAAAACCTATGTTTAGGTTTTGAGCGGATTGTATATTTTTCACTATTTCATCATGATGAAATAGTGATACATATATCAAACCAAGTTCTATGTGTAGCCCAGACGACATAGTTCCTTGTGAGAAAACTAAGCCAATATTTTTGAATTTGTTACATACACCCTTGTAATATTGGGCCAGCGATATGTAGTCCGGAATTGCCTGAAGAAAAAACTTTCGATGTTTTAATACAAATAATCAATAAAGGCTACTGTGGGAGGTATACTCATTATTCGGTTTTTTTCTGGATTTTCTCTCCCAAACTCTGAAAAATATCTATAAAATAAAAATTAATTATTTTGTGATTTGCTTCTGCGTAAGAAACACTGATATTTGTCAGAAGCAATCAATTGAACAATGTTGCCTAACAAACAACAACGAAACAACATCAACGAAGAAACAACTATATCGTAACGTTTCGGAGTCTATATCAGACTCCTTCTTCAGACGCTCAATGAAAATCGAGAGAATTCTTTTGTTGATAGTTATTTGGTGAAATTCAAGAATTGTCACATTGACAGTATTTAAAAATCATAGCTAACATAGTTTTACTTCGCATAGAAATTTCCAAGTTCCAACTCCTTTTTCAATAAATTTAGCCAAATATGGTCAATACCAATTGAGCAATTTGCAAAATTGCATTCTCTGTTCAATAAAATACAAGTTGACTCCTTAAGTTTCCTTTTCATAAAATCAGGTTCTGTCATTAGAATCTTTGTATTACTCCAATCCATCATGTGATCTCCTTGGATTGTACATACATGTTCTGCTATTTTTGATTTCTGTATGTCTCTATTTCTCAAGTTATTCTTATGCTCTGACTTTCTTACTTCTAGTGGTCTTGATGTTTCTCCTGTGTATGATTTTACCACAAATACAAGGAATATTATATACACAGTTTCTTGATTTTTGTTTTTCATTTATGGGTTTTGTTTTCGTTAATAAAGACCTAAGATCATTCTGTGTTGAAGACGGTTCTTATATTGAACTCAGAACCGATTCTTCTAATTTTTTCAGAAAGGTCACGAACATAAGGGATCACATTCAACAGATTGGGTTGTTGTTCTTGTTGATTATTCTGTTGTACTTGTTGATTATTTTGTTGTTCTTGTTTATTTGTTTTTCTATCTTAATTCATGATACATGTATTTATGTTCGCCCTATCATAAAGTGTTTTAATAACACCTCTTTTTACACTAAGCTGATGGTTTGAATAGAAATTTAAATATCTATTTGTATGTGTCTGCTTCCTGAAGACACTCGTTTCGAAATGGTTCGGATACTTAATTATCGAAACATCCAGAAAAGAAAGCTGATTATTTTTCTCTATTTCCAAAGTGAATTCAGATAGAAAAACAAATAAACAAGAACAACAAAATAATCAACAAGTACAACAGAATAATCAACAAGAACAATGACCCAATCTGTTGAAAGTGATCTCTTATGTTCGTGGCCTTTCTGAAAAAATTAGAAGAATCGGTTCTAAGTTCAATATAAGAACCGTCTTCAAAACACAATATGATCTTAGGTCTTTACCAACGAAAACAAAACCAATAAATGAAAAACAAAAATCAAGAAACTGTGCATATAATATTCCTTGTATTTGTGGTAAATCATACACAGGAGAAACATCAAGACCACTAGAAGTAAGAAAGTCAGAGCATAAGAATAACTTGAGAAATAGAGACATACAGAAATCAAAAATAGCAGAACATGTATGTACAATCCAAGGAGATCACATGATGGATTAGAGTAATACAAAGATTCTAATGACAGAACCTGATTTTATGAAAAGGAAACTTAAGGAGTCAACTTGTATTTTATTGAACAGAGAATGCAATTTTGCAAATTGCTCAATTGGTATTGACCATATTTGGCTAAATTTATTGAAAAAGGAGTTGGAACTTGGAAATTTCTATGCGAAGTAAAACTATGTTAGCTATGATTTTTAAATACTGTCAATGTGACAATTCTTGAATTTCACCAAATAACTACCAACAAAATAATTCTCTCGATTTTCATTGAGCGTCTGAAGAAGGAGTCTGATATAGACTCCGAAACGTTACGATATAGTTGTTTCTTCGTTGATGTTGTTTCGTTGTTGTTTGTTAGGCAACATTGTTCAATTGATTGCTTCTGACAAATATCTGTGTTTCTTACGCAGAAGCAAATCACAAAATAATTAATTTTTATTTTATAGATATATTCAGAGTTTGGGAGAGAAAACCCAGAAAAAAACCGTTGAATAATTAATACAAATGTTTGATAAATATTTTCAACCAAAGAAATCAATTCTGGCGGAACGATATAAATTTTTCGCTTCAAGTAAAGAGCCAGAAGAAGCAGTGCGACAGAGGGCTGCACGTGTTAGGAGTTTGCGAGATCGTTTTGTCTGTGGTTTTGGAAAAGGGATTATTCTAGACCGACTCCTGGAAGAAGACAAAAATATCACATTTGAGCAAGCGATCACTGTAGCAGAAAACAAAATGGCGGCATCTCAAAGTTATCAAATTTCACAATCGATCAAGACGGAGCCGATCAACCTCATACGCAACCACAAGAACAAGCTGACTTCATAGGTCAGACCAACCAATCAAGCAAGGTGAAGATGCTGGTGGCAATCGCGCAGGTCAGCCGAAGCACGCCGCCGCGGATGATCCATCATGGAAATCAAAACAACGTGGATGCTCTTGTTGTGGAAAACAAGGACACACAAAAGATAAGTGCTTTTTCAAAAATAATTATTGTAACTTTTGTAGAAAGAAGGGACATTTTTCAAAAGTTTGTGTCAAAAGAAAAAACAAAAATCAGTATAATTATATTGACAATGATACTGATGAAATTTCCGATAGAGCAGATGACTTTCCATTGTATGTTATGAATAAAAATAATCGAAACGTTCCTTTTCAAATTGATATTATGATAGAATCGACTAAAATTTCTTGTCAAATCGATTCAGGAGCGAGTATTTCTTGTATTTCAGAAAAATTATTTCAGAAATCATTTAAAAGAAAGCACAAGCTGTATTCAACAGACAAATTTTTATCATTTTATAACGGAACTCGAGTTCAACCTTTAGGCATAGTTAAATTAAATGTGAAATTTAAAAATGTTATGAATGAAATCAACGGAATGAAAAACGGAGGTGCACCAATTCTAGGTCGTGATTTCATGAATATGTATAATATTGGTTTTTCTAATTTACAATTTATCAATGAAAATTTTGATAACAAGACTAGAAGCTTAATTGCAGAATTTCCTGAAGTTTTTTCTGAAGGTTTTGGAAAATTTAATAAAGGAACTACCAATTTAAAATTGAAAGATAGCTTAGTTACACCAAAATTTTTCAGAGCTCGTCCTATTCCATATGCCCTACAAGAACTTGTTGAAAACGAAATTAATCGACTTCTCTCTTTAGGTATCATCTCTCCAGTAGATTATTCGGAATGGGGCACTCCAGTAGTACCTGTGTTAAAGGGTAAAATGGGTCTGTGGGGCTATGTGGCGACTACAAGGTTACCATTAATCCTTGTATAGAAGTCGACCAATACCCCCTTCCACGCATTGAGGATTTGTTCAGACGTTTACAAGGAGGATCTCAATTTTCGAAAATAGACCTCTCTGACGCTTATCAACAAGTCTGCCTAGATGAAGAGTCGAAGGAACTTACCACTATTGTAACACATAAGGGTTTGTTCAAATATAATAGACTAACTTACGGGATTTCCTCAGCACATTCCAAATTTCAAAAATTGATGGAATCATTACTTAGTGGTTTGGAAGGAGTAGTTGTATTCCTTGACGATATTTTTGTTACTGGTAAAAATGAAATTGAACACTTAAATAGATTAAAAGAAGTTTTAAGTATATTGAAAAATTCTGGTCTCAAATTGAGCACATCGAAATGTAAATTTTTTCAAAATAGTGTTGAATATTTAGGGTACATCATGAATATATATATATATATATATATATTAAAGAAAAAAGGATAATGCGGATGAGTATATTTATATAGAAAAGTATAACGGGTGATTCCGCAAAAGAAGCAGAGAAAATAATTCTGCTGGTACCTGCCGACACGTGTTTCTGCTAGTTGGCTTCTTCAGGACAGGGCAACCAAGAAACCAAAAAAAGGTGAAAAGATAACTGAAAACAGGTGGCACCACATCAGGAGCGAGCAACCAATTTGTGCCTTCAGCTCTAGGACCTCCAATTCGGAGGTAAACTATGGCATCGGCACGGAGGAAGCATAAGCTACCTGTGCGATGCGACCTCAACCCAGAATTATTTTCTCTGCTTCTTTTGCGGAATCACCCGTTATACTTTTCTATATATATATATATATATATATATATTCTTTTGAACTTGAGCATTACAATTAATTTTTCATCTAACAATAAAGCATGTGTATGAAAAAAGTGTTAGCAGAGGTTAGTGTAACGGGGTACCATATAATTTGATATATGATACTAGAGCTTAGGGAAAAAAACCTCAGCAAAAAAAACCCTATCTCCCCGTTAGTGTTGTGATTTATGAAAATTGAAATTGTTAACAAAATATGCTGAAATATTAAATATTGAAGGGCATCTTTTTCTTCATTATCGCTTCTTCCTTCAACAAGCAGAGAAGTTTCTCCAAGGTACCCGAAACCCAATCTGGAAAACGAAGAGGCAAAGGGAGAAAACGAACAAATTAAAAATTGGTTCAAGCATTGACGTGAAGTCAGAAGCTTTTGCGCGTATGTTCTATTGTCCATTCTTCTGTATTGGACACCCTTAATCGAATTTAACATGGTTATGTTGTCCATTCTCCTGTATTGGACACTCTTAATTTGAATATACCATGGTAAATTCAAATTAAGAGTGTCCAATACAGGAGAATGGACAACATAATTAACCATGTTAAATTCGATTAAGGGTGTCCAATACAGAAGAATGGACAATAGAACATACGCGCAAAAGCTTCTGACTTCACGTCAATGCTTGAACCAATTTTTTTTTCGTGTTTTTTTTTAAATTTTCTAGGGGTGCGGTTCTTAAAAATTTTTTTTTCGTCATTTTTTTCAAATTTTCTAGTGGTACGGTTCTTACAAAATTTCAAACACGTCTTTATGTTGATTTTCTACTACTAGTTACCAAGCTTCAATTCAATCGAATATTTATTTTTTGAGTTATCAAGGAAATAATATTCCAGGTGGATGTAACTAGGAAACCGTTAGACCGATTATGCCCAAAAACGAACTCAACTCTCCCTTTCGGATACGCAACCTACCCTGAAAATTGCAAGTCCCTATCTCCTTTCGTTCGAAAGTTATCGAGGCAACGGTCACCCATCTACTGAACTCACACAAGAATGCTCGAATCTCCAACAATATTCAACCGATCGTGTTAAAACTTGAAACTTGGCAAAAGAGTTAGGTTTTGAACGCTTTTGCAAAATTTCAGCAATTTCAAACAAATAGTTACTGATATATAGAATTTTTTTTTTTTATTTTCAATGATTTATTAAAAATTTTCTATGAATGCTATCCTCACCAAATTTTGCAAACATTTTTGCGTTGGCATTCTACAACTAATAACCATGCTTTAATTCAATCGGTTCAGTATTTTTTGAGTTAATGAGGAACAAAAAACCACCAAATTTCAGAAAATTTCAGATCGCTATAACTCTAAAACCGTTTGGCCGATTATGCTCACAAGCAAACTCAAATGTCGCATTCAGATGCACAACCTAACCTGAAATTTTCAAGCCGCTATCTCTTTCCGTTCTCAGGTTATCGTGACAACAAAAATATTTTTTTTTAATTTTTTTTAAATTTTCTAGCCATACGATTCGCCCAAAATTTCACAAACGTGCTAAGGTTCATATTCTACATCTACTCACCAAGTTTCAGTTCGATCGGATTTATATTGGTTGAAAACAAAATTATTACTCGGAAACCACTGGGCCGATTATGCCCATTAACGAACTTGTCCGTCGTATTGCGATGCGCAACCCACCCTGAAAATTTCAAGTCGCTAGCTCTTTTCGTTCTCAAATTATCGTGGCAACGGACGGCCGGACGGCCGGCCGGACAGAATCAAATTTGACCTCGAATTCTTCATTGGGGAGTCGAACTGAATCGTTTGAGACCAATTTCGTCAAAAAATTCGAAAGTTACAGACATTTGGGCAAAACTATAACGCGATGTTCCCCAGAACATACGCGCAAAAATGGAATATTCTATATTTTATTAATTAGATTTAAAACTCGCTACCCATTCTAAAAAAGATTCAGAAACATTATGAATAGCCCTAAAACCATCTTTGAATCTATATATGCGACAATTATTAACTAAATGATCTATGGTGTCCTCTGCTTCCCCGCATTCACAACTAGGGCTCTCAACTGAGTTCCACCTGAAAAGCATGCTGTTGCAACGACCATGACCGGTTCTTAGACGATTCAGAATAGACCATATTCTCCTTGGAAGATCAAACCCCGGAACTCTATTTGAAGGATCAGAAATTAAATCTTTGTTGAATAAATTGCAAGAAATCCATTGAGGGCCGGTTTCTCAATTGCGAGTTACCCCGAGGTTGCGCATTCATGAATATCGCTAAATACATGCGTCAACTCGCAACCTCGAGTTAACTCGCAATTGAGAAACCGGCCCTCAGACCGCCAAACTTCCTTGTCACTTTTATTCGAATTAAGAAAACAGTTGGACCATAAAGGGTTTCGTGACTTCAATCTGGGAATCTTATTGTCTGGAATGTAGGAGATAATCGGAAATGAATTCGGAAAAGAATGAAATTTATTCCAAGAATTTGAAACAGCAGTCTGCCTGCGAATGTGGGGCGGGACAATGTTTGAAAGAACTGGCAACCAATGAATAGGTGTAGATCTAATAGTTCCAGTGATGATTCGCATAGATGAATTCAACTGTGCATCAATTTTTGCGCGCGTGTTCCGCAAGGAACAGCGTGCTATCATTTCGTCACAATGTCTGTATTTTTCGAATTTTTTATCGAAAATGGTCTCAAACGATTGGGTTCGACTCCCTGATGAAGAATTCGAGGTCAAATTCAATTCTGTCCATCCGGTCCGGCCGGCCGGCCGGTCCGGCCGTTAGCACGATAACTCTCGAACGGAAAGACTTAGAGCGTTGAAATTTGCAGGGTAGTTTCGTAGCGTAAATATCTCGGACAAGTTCGTTAACGGGCGAAATCGACCGAGCGGTTTCGGAGTTAAGGCCGTTTTTAGTAAAAACGTTTTTTATGAATATTTCCGGAACCGATCACTCGATCTTTTTGAAATTTGGCATCAGATTGTAGAATCATGACCTTTATATACCTGCAAAGTTTTGTGTTGAACGGACGGCCCTAAAGTGGCAAAAAAATTTTTTGAAAATTTGGAAATTTTGTTTTCACGATAACTCGAAAAATACTGATCTGATTGAATTGAAACTCAGTAGTTAGATGCAAAAGACCAAATCAAACACTTTTGCAAAATTTCGTGAAGATCACGTGACATGAGAAAAATAAAAAATTACTACTATTTTGCGGAATACTTTGCTTTTAATGCCGAAACATATGTTTTTGAGGTTCATGCTGCCCTTTCCGGGCATTTTCCGTATTGCGCATGCGCAGATGAGAAGTCCTTTAACTGCTGTAGTTTTCGTCAGAGAGGATTGGGGTTTTGGGGTGGCGGATGCTATTCCTCCATAGAATTCAGATCCCTGATGAGGGTCTGCGCATGCGTAGATTAAAGATGCGATATTTTCCGAACCACTAGTGTTGGAGAATCGGAGTTTTTTGTAAGGTGTGTTATTTTGAGGGGACTTTTAGCCGCCTGTAGATTGCGCATGCGCAGAAGAGAAGTGACTGTTTTTGGGTTGGATGGGTTATGTTGGGAGTGCTGAGTCGATATTATGAGGTTTTAAAAGAATATTCATAGCAATTCAGTGCAAGGACAGGTCAGTTTGGGGGATGTAGCGTTGTTTCCGAGTTAAAGCGTCCGTACCGTGGCCCTGGGGCTAATTTTGTAATTGATGTTACCCCTTACAGGCATTTTTCGTTATGCGCATGAGCAGACCATCAGTGATTTAACTGGTGGTGTTTTCGTCAGAGAGGATTCGGGTTTTGGGGTGGCGGATGCTATTCCTCTATAGAATCCCCTGTTGAGGGTCTGCGCATGCGTGGATTAAAGATGTGATATCTCCTGTACCACTAGTGTTGGAGAATCGGAGTTTTTTGTAAGGTGTGTTATTTTGGGAGGACTTTTAGCCGCGAGTAGATTGCGCATGCGCAGAAGAAAAGTGACTGTTTTTTGGTTGGATGGGTTATGTTGGGAGTGCTGAGTCGATATTATGAGGTTTTAAAAGAATATTCATAGCAATTCAGTGCAAGGACAAGTCAGTTTGGGGGATGTAGCGTTGTTTCCGAGTTAAAGTGTCCGTACCGTGGCCCTGGGTCTAATTTTGAAATTGATGTTACCGCTTACAGGCATTTTTCGTTATGCGCATGAGCAGACCATCAATGATTTAACTTGTGGTGTTTTCGTCAGAGAGGATTAGGGTTTTGGGGTGGCGGATGCTATTCCTCTATAGAGTCCCCTGTTGAGGGTCTGTGCATGCGTGGATTAAAGATGTGATATCTCCTGAACCACTAGTGTTGGAGAATCGGAGTTTTTTGTAAGGTGTGTTATTTTGAGAGGACTTTCAGCCGCGAGTAGATTGCGCATGCGCAGAAGAGAAGTGACTGTTTTTGGGTTGTATGGGTTATGTTGGGAGTGCTGAGTCGATATTATGAGGTTTTAAAAGAATAATCATAGCAATTCAGTTCAAGGACAAGTCAGTTTGGGGGATGTAGCGTTGTTTCAGAGTTAAAGTGTCCGTACCGTGGCCCTGGGGCTAATTTCGAAATTGATGTAACCCCTTACGGGCATTTTTTGTCTGCTCATTTTTTGTCTGCTCATGCGCATAACATCAGTGATTTAACTGCTGGTGCTTTCGTCAGAGAGCATTGGGGTTTTGGGGTGGCGGATGCTATTCCGCTATAGAATCCCCTGGTGAGGGTCTGCGCATGCGTGGATTCAAGAAGCGATATCTCCTGAACCACTAGTGTTGGAGAATCGGAGTTTTTTGTGAGGTGTGTAATTTTGGGAGGACTTGCAGCTACGAGTATACTGCGCTTGCGCAGACGAGAAGTGAATGGTTTTGGGTTGTTTGGGTTATGTTGGGAGTAATGAGCCGACACAAGTCAGTTTGGGGGAAATAGCGTTGTTTCCGATTCGAAATGTCTGTATGGTGGCCCTGAGGGGAATTTATAAATAACTACATTCGGTAGATCTATATTAAAATACGTTCGGATTTGGAGAAGATGCAATTGCGTCCCTAACGGAGGACCCACAACCGCATTTGTTTCCGATCTACGGTAAAGCTAACAGCCAAACTGTATTGATAGCTATATTTGTTAAAGGAACTTGGAAAAAAAAAAAGCACTGACGTGAAGTCAGTACTCTTTGGCGCTCGTGTTCACGGTGACTAATTTGAATTGAATGATGAGTACTTCAAGCTCAGTGGATAGAGCGAGCCGAAGATCTACCCAAAGGATAGTGGACACCATTCACTGTCGGTTCAAAAATTAACAGTGCTGTATCTAAGCTGCCACCAGGATAGAGTAACAAAGTTGGAAAAAAACACAAGTGACTCTCCTTAGTCGCACAAGCTCCTAGAAGATTTGGGAGGGTCAGTATAATCCTAATCATGTTTATAGCACACGCGCAAAAGCAGATTGACTTAGCAATGAAAGAAAAAGTGTAAAAAGTCAATCTGCTCTGGCGCGCGTGCTATAAACATGATTAGGATTATACTGAACCTCCCAAATCTTCTAGGAGCTTGTGCGACTAAGGAGAGTCACTTGTGTTCTTTTCCAACTTTGTTACTCTATCCTGATGGCAGCTTAGATACAGCACTGTTAATTTTTGAACCGACAGTGAATTTTGTCCACTATCCTTTGGGTAGATCATCGGCTCGCTCTATCCACTGAGCTTGAAGTACTCATCATTCAATTCAAATTAGCCACCGTGAACACGCGCGCCAAAGAGTACTGACTTCACGTCAGTGCTTTTTTTTTTTTTTGAGTATGAGCTCTATTAAACCAGACGGGGCAACAATATTCAGCGGCAGAAAAAACCAAGGCTAAGGCAGCCGTTCGAAGAGTAGCTGCATCAGCACCCCATGAAGTACCAGCTAATTTCTGCAGAATATTATTTCTCGTTTTCAAATTCAGACGCAAATCATCTGAATGAGCTTTGAAATTCAAAGATGAATCTAGTTTCACTCCTAGATATTTAGGATAAAAACGGTTTACATACAAGTAAGACTAAAACCTTAGCAATTGAAAATTTCGTACAACCTAAGAATGTTAGTGAACTTAAGTCCTTTTTAGGCATGGTTAATTACTATGGTAAATTCGTCAAAAACTTATCAACTGTACTTTATCCACTCCATCAATTACTTAAAAAAGATGCAAAGTGGAAATGGACAAAAAGTTGCGTAAAATCTTTCGAGAATATTAAAAATCTGTTGAAATCAACAGAAGTCTTGGTTCATTTTGATCCGAAATTGGAAATTAAATTGACTATAGATGCTAGTCCCTATGGTATAGGTGCAATATTAAGCCATACCTACCCTTCAGGAGCTGAAAAACCTATTGCATACGCATCTAAGTCGTTAACTAATGCTGAAAAAAATTACTCACAAATAGAGCGTGAAGGTCTTGCTATAATATTTGGAGTAATGAAATTTCACTAATATTTATATGCAAAAAATTTACTCTCGTTACCGATAATAAGCCCTTGATGGCATTTTTTGGAAATAACAAGTCCATTCCTCAATTCTCAGCAAACAGACTCAGACGTTGGGCAGTGATTCTTTCGAATTATGAATATGAAATTGAGTATGTGAAATCTACAGAAAATAATGCAGATGCTCTGTCTAGGATGTTGGCTGAAAATTCAACAAAGGACACATTTCAGAATGATGTTGAGTTACCTTACGGTAATTTTTTGGCTAAGAGTGATGTTTTTGGCGCTCTAGTTCCTCGGAACTGAGTGCTTATCAATTTGCCCAAATGTCTGTAATTTTCGAATATTTCGATGAAAATGGTCTTAAACGATTTGGTTCGACTCACTGATCAAGAATCCGTGGTCGAAATTCATTCTGTCCGGCCGGTCCGGCCGGCCGTAGGCACGATAACTCTCGAACGGAATGAGCTAGAGAGTTGAAATTTTCAGAGTAGGTTTGGGGGATGAATATCTCGGCTAAGTTCGTTATTGGGCAAAATCGGACAAATGGTTTCGGAGTAACAAAAAAAAAATTTTTTTTTTACGAAACAAATTCCAAATTAAATTTTTTTTAATAAAAAGTTTTTTCATGAGAATCCAATCATATCATTTTTAACTCTAACAAGCTAATACTTTCGGAGATATGATTTTTCAAAATTTCAATAATAAATCGTATTTCAACGTTGTCACAGAATAATATTATTCTATGTATGAATATGAATTGTCATAATGTCAAATGATGTTCCTGAGACTAATAAATCATAGTATATCTTGTCTATGCTAATCAATCGAAGAATTGTGAGCGAAGTGAGAAAAATCTCAGATATGATTTTTCAAAATTTCAATAATAAATCGTATTTCAACGTTGTCACAGAATGATATTATTCTATGTATGAATATGAATTGTCATAATGTCAAATGATGTTCCATGTTCCTGAGACTAATCAATCGAAGAATTGTGAGCGAAGTGAGTTAAATCTCAGTTGTTTGCTCCGATATTAGTTTTTCTCAGAAAATTCTTACATTTCGGAACTGAACATGAAGTAAGAGATCTGAGAGTAGTGAGACTGCTTTTCATCCATAGACATAGATATAACTCTCGAACGGATAATGAGGTAGGTAGTTGAAATTTTCAGAGTAGTTTAGGGAGATGAATATCTCGGTTAAGTTCGTTATTGGGCAAAATTGGCCAGATTTAATTTGATTTCTTCCATGGTGCTTTTCTCATTCTCATGATTGCTCATTTAATCTTGATAAATAAACTATTATTTGAATTGAATTTCCTTTAGGATGCAGTTCTATTATATGAATACATTGATATAATTCCCAACTCTGAGAAACCAATACTTTCGGAGATATAATTTGTCTGTTTGAACTAGAGCGCCAGAAAGCTCCTGTCCACAGGGCTTGAACCCATTTTTCCTATAAATTTTGAACAAGTTCAAAAAGAAACACTCAGAGATGTTGAATTGGGTAAAATTAAAAATTTCATGATTAGAGGTTGGCCAAAACATATAGATGAGCCAAATATCTTACCATATTTTTCGAGACGATCGGAATTTGCCATATCCGATAAATGTTTATTCTGGAACCATAGGATTATAGTTCCACATAAATTACGTGAAAATTTTCTGCAAAATTTACATTTGAGTCACTTAGGTATTGTGAAAATGAAAAGTATCGCGAGATCTCATTTTTGGTGGCCTAATTTAGATAAAGAAATAGAAAATTTAGTTAAAAAATGTATTGGTTGTTCAGCAAATTGTAGTAATCCTTCTAAAGTACCCTCGGCAGGATGGAAATGGCCTAAAGAAGTGTGGCAGAGATTACATATTGATTTTTTGGGACCTATTAAAAATACCCATTACTTAGTTCTTTTAGGTGCTCATTCTAAATGGCTCGAAGTTTTCGAGTGTACGTCTACTAGTGCTCAAATCACAATAAAATTTTTAAGACAAACTTTTGCCAGATTTGGTTTGCCTGAAACCATGGTTTCCGATAATACTTCATGTTTTACTTCAGCAGAGTTTCAAGATTTTCTTAAGAATAATAATATTAGTCATGTAACTAGTCCGCCTTACCATCCCCAATCAAATGGTGCTGCAGAAAACTCTGTTAGGACGGTAAAAAATTGTCTCAAGAGGTCATTTTCGGAAAACACTCCTTGGAATACTAATATAGTTCTTTCAAGATTTCTACTAGATTACCGTACGACCAAGCACTGTACTACTGGAGTGAGTCCAGCTCAACTAATGTTTGGCAGGAATCTGAGGACCAGATTTGAAGCACTATTATATAAAGCACCCTGTAATTCTGTAGAAAATAGAATTAAGCATAATCAACAAGTATACAAAAGAAAAATTTTAGAGGAAAAGATAAAGTTAATTTCGAGGTGAATGATATTGTTATGGTTAAAGATTATAGAGTTCCAAATTCAGTGAAATGGATAAAAGGTCAAATAGTTAAGAAGATTGGTAAAGTAACATTTTTGGTAAAAATTTGCAATTTAGATAAGACATGGAAGAGACATTCAAATCAAATTCTAAAAACATTTAATGATATAAATTATCCTGTAGAGTATGTTATTAATAATAGATCAATTTCTGATTCAAGCTCAGGTACAAATTTAAATAATGACAATGTAGAGGCTGGTCCATCTAATGTTAATTCTCATAGACCAAAAGAATTGTGAAACCACCAGAACGTTTTGTACCATAATATATAGAATGTAAATATATGAATTAGTAGTAGTATTTAGTACTTGTATATTAATTAGAAAAATTAAAATGTGAATATGTATAAACTTCCTGAATGTTCAAGATGTTTAATTTGTTACTTGATTTTCAATTGTAAAGGGGGAAGAATGTAGTATATTTAAGTTTATATAATATGGTGTTAATTGCGCATCTCCCCTCCCTAAATATTGTTAGATATCTGAAGATCATTGTTACTTGAGAGTTCAGTTCGATGTACAATAGTGAAGAATAAAGATAAAGAAAATACACGTGTTAATTAATGAAAGTATTAATATTTCTTCCTGCCCGAACCGACAATAGAAAACCACTTAGAACACCTCAGAGACTTAAACGAGACTTAATTTATTATGGGAATTGGCGAGAGCGAGACGAGATTTTTTTATACTCTCGTCTCGTGTGAAGCCCTAGTAGGGGTCTTTTGTTACTGAAGAAATATTTACCTTGCCAGGCTCACTTGTTTGAATTATGTTCACAGATCGAAATCTTCCAAGTGAGTTCATCTGGATATAACACAAAAAAAGGGACAAGCTTTTTGTTCACTTCCATCGACTTTCTGGAAAAACCATATACATTGACGTCTGGGGTCCTTAATTGTACGATAAGCTACCGCAAGAGATCAGAGCCTTACCCGAGAAGTTGTTCGCTAGGTTATTGAAGAGATTCCTTAACGACCAGATTTTTTGGCGCTCTTGTTCTTCGGAACAGATTTGTCCAAATGTCTGTAATTTTCGAATTTTTGGATGAAAATGGTCTTAAACAATTTGGTTCGACCCACTGATAATTAATACGAGGTCAAAATCGATTCGGTCCAGCCAGTCCGGTTGGCCGGCCGTTAACACGATAACTCTCGAACGGAATGAGTTAGACAATTGAAATTTTCAGAGTAGGTTTGGGAGATAAATATCTCGGTTGAGCTTGTTATTGGTGTTTTACATTACAAATTTCAAATTAAATTTTTTTGAGATGCAGTTTCATCATAGGTAATATATGATCATTTTCAACTCTGACTAGATTATACTTTCACAGATTTTTTCAACGTTTCAATACTAAATCGTAATTCTATGTTTTCACATAATGCTGTAATTATTCTATATAAGAATAACATGATCTGTGTTCATACATGTCATCTTATCTACCTATAAGAGACATGTCAAATGGATTTCTGGTTCGTTACTCGTGATATAAAATACCTCTCCTGTTCTAGAAAACAAAGTATGATTGAATGCAAAAAGTCCAATGAAATAACCTCTGCTATCATAGAATTATGAAGACTATATGATATTATATTTTTTAATCATAATGCCCCTGGATAATCCATACGATGATATAAATATATACTTTGGTCAAATTGGGTTCAGAATATCTCCAGTAAAAACAAAACTGGAATATTGGCTAAGTTTCAATTGATATAATATAATTTTCAGAGTAGATTTGAAGAATAAATATCTCGGATAATTTCGTTATTGGGTAGAATCGGTCTGGTGGTTTCGGATTAAACATTTTTGGCACTCTTGCTTTTTTTTAATTACTCTTTTTGAATTTATTTCTTTCATGATGCAGCTCGATCATAAGAATCCATTGATATCATTCCCCACTATGAGAAACCAATATTTTCGGTGATATGATTCGTCAAAGTTTGAACAAGAGAGTCAAATCTCCTGTCCACAGGGCTTTTCCACTTTTTTATACTACAGTGGAATGTCTCGCCATGGATGTTAAAATTTATTGTTTCCGTTTGCCCAGATTTTGTTAATTTTAGTGTCACTTTTGTACATATTTCTGTTTCAATCTGTAGCTATGTTACTCATTTTATTATTTCACTCACGAATTCTGCAATCTTAATTGTATGAATTAAAATCGGTATTCTGTATCTTACATTATACTCAAATATACTTTACTATACTATAACGGTATACTTCGGTTTCATGTGAGCCGTTAAGTAGAATTTTGAGATATATTTTTTTCCGCGCGTCTTCCGCAAGCAACAGCGTGCTATAATTTTGCCTGGATGTCTTATTTTTTGATTTTTTTGCCGAGAATGGTCTCAAACGATTAGGTTCAACTCACTGATGAATAATCCGGGGTCAAATTCAATTATGTCCCTTCGGCCGAACGAAAGGAGTTAGAGAGTTGAAATTTGCAGGGTAGTTTTGGAGCGTAAATATCTCGACTGAGTTCATTCATGGTCAAAATCTACCAGGCAGTTTCAGAGGTATTTTTATTCACAATATTTTTCATGAATATTTCTGGGACCAATCATTCTATCCATTTGAAATTTAGCATCAAATTGTACAATCATGACTTCTATATGCATGCGAAGTTTTCTATTGATGGAATGGCTACAAACTAGAAAAAAAAGTTCAACCATTTGAAAATTTTGTTATCATAATAACTCGAAAAATACTGATCCGATTGAATTGAAACACGGTAGTTAGCCACAAAGTACCGAAGCAAACACTTGTGCTAAATTTCATGCGGATAGTATGATTAGAAAAAAAAATTGGTTCAAGCACTGACGTGAAGTCAGAAGCTTTTGCGCGTATGTTCTATTGTCCATTCTTCTGTATTGGACACCCTTAATCGAATTTACCATGGTTAATTATGTCGTCTATTCTCCTGTATTGGACACTCTTACTTCGAATTTACCACGGTAAATTCGAATTAAGTGTCCAATACAGGAGAATGGACGACATAATTAACCATGGTAAATTCGATTAAGGGTGTCCAATACAGAAGAATGGACAATAGAACATACGCGCAAAAGCTTCTGACTTCACGTCAGTGCTTGAACCAATTTTTTTTTCGTGATTTTTTTGAAATTTTCAAGGGGTACGGTTCTTAAAATTTTTTTTCTCGTCGTTTTTTTCAAATTTTCTAGGGGTACGGTTCTCACAAAATTTTAAACACGTCTTTATGTTGATTTTCTACTACTAATTACCAAACTTCAATTCGATCGAATATTTATTTTTTGAGTTATCAAGGAAACAATATTCCAGATGGGTATAACTCGGAAACCGTTAGACCGATTATGCCCACAATTGAACTCAACTCTCCCTTTCGGATACGCAACCTTCCCTGAAAATTGCAAGTCCCTATCTCCTTTCGTTCGAAAGTTATCGAGGCAACGTTCACCCATCTACTGAACTCACACAAGAATGCTCGAATCTCCAACATTATTTAACCGATCGTATTAAAACTTGAAAATTGTCAGTATAGTTAGGTTATGAAGGTTCTTGCAAAATTTCAGCAATTTCGAACGATTAGTTACTGATATATAGAACTTTTTTTTTTATTTTCAAAGATTTATTTAAAATTTTCTACAAATGCTATCCTCACCAAATTTTGCAAACGTTTCTGCATTGGCATTCTACAACTAATAATCATGTTTGAATTCAATCGGTTTAGTATTTTTCGAGTAAATGAGGAACAAAAACCACAAAATTTCATAAAATTTCAGATGACTATAACTCTGAAACCGTTTGGCTGATTAGGCTCATAATCAAACTGAAATGTCGCGTTGTGGTGTACATCCCAACCTGAAAACTTGAGGCCGCTATCTCTCTCAGTTCTGAAGTTATCGTGACAACAAAAATATTTTTTAATAATTTTTTAATAATTTTGTAGTCATACGATTCGCACAAAATTTCACAAACGTGCTTAGGTTCATATTCTACAACTACTCACCAAGTTTCAGTTCGATCGGATTCATATTGGTTGAAAACAAAATTATTACTCGGAAACCACTAGGCCGATTATGCCCATTAACGAACTTGTCCGTCGTATTGGGATGCGCCACCTACCCTGAAAATTTCAAGTCGCTAGCTCTTTTCGTTCTCAAGTTATCGTGGCAACGGCCGGACGGCCGGACGGCCGGACGGACAGAATCAAATTTGACATCGAATTCTTCATTGGGGAGTCGAACTTAATCGTTTGAGACCATTTTCGTCAAAAAATTCGAAAGTTACAGACATTTGGGCAAAACTATAACGCGATGTTCCCCAGAACATACGCGCAAAAATGTTTAACTATTAGCGCAATAATTTGCTTCAAATTCCGAAACCAAATTTCGGATTGAGTTTAATTTTAGCACTTCGGTGACAAATAATGAACTCTTAAGGTGTCACTATGGTTTACTAGGAGACAAACATTTTTTTTATAATTTTGAACTTCCTAACTGGCAAATTATTTCACTTGTTTCCCTATCTGGAAAATATCATCATGCAAACATTCTACGTGTTTTATCTGATTATTGCGATATGTAAGAGGGCAACTGATTAAAATATGGACGAGTAAGTACCGTGGCAATTGAATGAGTGGGTGGACGATGTGTCGTATTTTAAATTGGTTTTCAAAATTTGTCTGAACGTTGAGCGACTGGCGGTTGAAATGGAAGGCCATATTACCTCCTCTTGTCAATTCTTTGTGCAGGCCAATTTCGAGGAAATAGCGTAGTGTCCGAGGTGTAGCGTTCATAACATAATCTTTGGGGCCAATATTGAAATTCATGCTGCCTCTTTTGGGCATTTGATTTAACTGCTGGAGGTTTCATCTGAGAGGATTGGGGTTTTGAGGTGCAGGATGCTATTCCTCCATAGAATCCACTTGGGGGGTCCACAAATACGTGGATTGAAGCTGCGATATCTGGTGAACCACTGATGTTGAGGAATCAGAGTTTTGTGTGAGGTGTGTGACTTCGAGAGGAATTTCATCCAAGAGTAGATTACGCTTGTGCAGAGGAGAAGTGGCTCTTATCCGGTTGTATGGCTTATGTTAGGAGTGGTTTACGTCTAGTGGTCATGGATTTGGTGCTGAGCCGATATTGTGAGGTTTTAAAAGAAAATTCATGGAAATTATCTGCACGGACAAGTCAATTTCGAGGAAAAAACGTTGTTTCCGAAATGAAATGTCTATACCGTGGCCAATTTATGAATAATATATTTGGAAGATCTATATTACATTTGATTCAAATTTGGAGAAAAGACGTAAGCAATCAACTGCGTTCTAACGGGGGTCCCATGACCAGATTTTTTTTTATTCCGCCCTACGGCAATACTAACAGACAGACTGTATTAATAGCCAGAATTGCCGAAGAAATTCGAAACAATATAATAAAGCACTGACGTGAAGTCAGTACTCTTTGGAGCGTGTGTTCACGTTGGCTAATTTGAATTGAATGATGAGTGTATAAAGCTCAGGGGAAAGAGCGAGCTGGATATCTACTCAGAGGGCAGTGAACATCATTCACTGTCGGATCAAAAATTAACAGTGCTGTGTCTAGGCTCGCGTAAGGATAGAGTAACAAAGTCGGCAAAGAACACAACTGACTCTCCTTAGTCGCACAGGAGGTCAGTATATTCATAATTGTTATGGTATGTGTTGATACGATAGTCAACACATGTCCCGGAAGATAAAATATGAGAATTTGTGGAAGTTAATTTTTCAGTTTCAAATTAAACGCTGATATGACAATATAGTTTATTTAACTCCTGTCAATTATATACTATATTATTTTGTTCTACAAGTGAGGTAGTAACAGTGGCGACGAGAAAATGTGTGAAGGAAAGAACTTAATCGGTCATTTACGTGAATTCGACGCAAAAATTAATGACTGGACCATCTTCAAACCTCGATTACTGAATTATTTCGTGGCGAACAATATAGACGAATCCACTAGGAAACGTGCCATATTATTGAATCTATTATCGGAAGATTCTTACAGATTAATTTTCAATTTAGAGAAAAATTTCACAGTGCCAAGAAGTTATCAAGTGAATCAGCAAATGACTGGGCAGCAAGACTTCGAAATTTGGCAGCATATTGTGAATTCAATAATGAATTGAATGTTGCATTGAGAGATCGATTTATTGTTGGATATAACAAAGGACCCGTGGTGGATAGACTTTTTGAAGAAAAGAAAGAAATATCCCTAGACGAGGCAATTCGAATAGCATCGAGTAAAGAGGCAGCACGTGGAAAAGAAGCAACGCTATTTTCGTTGAAGGAAGAGCCGTTGTTCCATTTTAGCCAGAACCGCACAGCATCATCAAGGACGTCACCTTCTACGTCACAAGGATGGAGGGCAGCACCGAAAGAATGTCAAGTTTGTGGCAGAAACAATCATCTCTCATCAAATTGTCATTACCGTGAGTGTTTTTGCTATAATTGCAACACTAAAGGTCATTTAGCTCCGGTTTGTCACAAAAGAAAAGAATCAAATACTAAGAAGATTGCTAATAAAGTAAATAAAACAGGGAATGATAAATTTCATAAACAAAATTCTTTTCAGAAGTGAAGGAAACAAACCATTTTCTGTTGAAGTTCAGATTGATGATGTTAACTATGTATTTCAAATCGACACAGGCTCAAGTATTTCATGTATAAGTAAATTTTTTTTTGAAAAATCTTTTTCATCTAAAATTTTGACAAAATCCGATAAGGAATTATTTGTATACACTGGTCTTAAGATTAGCCCTTTGGGTAGTTTCAGGGCACATATTGTTCATAACAATGTAAAGCAAATTATTGAAATGTTTGTAATATATAATGGGGGACCACCTATTTTAGGAAGGGATTTTCAATTGGATTATCAGAAAATGAATTGCAATTGAACAGCTTAGATACGGATTTTTTATTGAATGATCTGAAAAGAAATATTCTACTGTATTTTCCCAAGGCTTAGGGACATTTAGTAAAAGTGTAGCAAAATTGAAGTTGAAAGACGATACTGTTGTGCCTAAATTTTTCAGGGCCAGACCATTGCCATTTGCTGTGAAGTCTAAGGTGAAAGATGAACTGAACTGACTTTTGGAAATGGGAGTAATTTCTCCAGTAGATTATTCAGAATGGGGGACTCCAGTAGTACCTGTTTTAAAACCAGATGGTAGTATCAGGCTCTGTCCCTCACTACTGGTTGGCACCTTGACGCGGTGTGAGGGCTTAAGTAGCTGCGAGAATACTTGGAGCGATGTCGACCCAGGTCGACGGGGTCCAGGTTGAGCAGTGAAAACTAAGACTGACCCCCAAGCCACGGTGGAAGAAATCGTGCCAAGGGCTGAATGGCACCTGGGTCAAGTGTGTTACGAACGATTCCCTGAGGACACCGGGTCACCTCCTCTTGTAAAATTACCTTCCCTCAGTATCGAAGCTCTGCTGAAGGGTGACTGAATATTTCTTCGTTACTCGTGGAAACTATATGAATAGCTCGACGAAAATACAAAAAACCCTACGGGTTGCAGTGCAACCTGACACCCAGGGACCGTCTTCGGACGGATCTCAGGGAAAAAACTTGGCGGGGACGGAGAAAGAGGGTCCAGCAGCTCCTGCTGCAGGAAACTCGCAATCGAAATCCTTGCCCAAGTTACACACCAGACGGAATCGTTCTGGTGCGGAAAAAAGAAGGGCTCGGAAGGCTCGTGAAGGCTTAGCTGGTCATCAGGCCGGAGAGTCTTCGGACGGGAATTCCCCCCGTAAACAGGAGAGCAGCTCAAAAAGAGATGCTCCTGACAATAACACTCCGCCCTCATGTGAGCGGCCAGCGAAGAAGGCAAAAAACCTTCAGAGTGGGCTCTCCTATAATGAGGTAGTGAAAGTGCCCATGAAGCTAGTCCTGGTACATAAGGACTGGCCAGAAAAGGCGCTCTCCAAGGAGGAGTTCTATGCCGTGGAGCGGGCGGTTGCTGCTGCGATGGACAATATCCAGTCGGGGCAGTACTTCCCGAGGCTCGAAGACATGGACCTCAACCCGCAAGGGGCGATTATCGCATCTTGCCAGGACAAAACAAGCAGGGACTGGTTGCAAAACAACCTATCCAGGCTTGTTTTTCCAAAGGGCCTAAGTCTCAAGACAATCGGGATGGGGGACCTGGAAAGACCGACGAGAGTCAGCCTGATGGTGAAGGGTGCGCAATGCACTGCACCGACAGGTCTGATTCTCAGAAGGATAGAGATGTCCACTCCGGCCCTGAAAACAAGGAGCTGGAGGATTTACAACCGGTGTGACAGGCCCGACTCGGTGCAGGTCATACTGGGTGTTGACAGGGCATCTTTGGAGGTTCTAAAGGCCTCCAATTATACGGTCCAGGTTGCAACAAGGAAGGGCACCTTCAAGCTCATCCAAGCTGCAGGACCGGGAAAGAATGCTACAGTCTCCGCAGCTGTATCGGCCGCTCCAGGAATGGGGCCCGCTGCTGTGGCGGAGAGCATTCTAGTTCGGAAGGTAACACCTTCCAATGCGACTGAAAATTTGCAAAGCGAGATGGAAGTGGTGCCTGCGGAGGCTCCCTCAGTCGGTGCGCCTCTCGCTCTTCCGCAGGTCTCAGGTGGGACATTCGGGAGGGGGGATGGTGCGGTGGCTGTGGGGCCCGGGCGGTGCCCCATTCCATCTAGCCCGCCGGCATTAACTTTGGAGATGCCATCATCTCCGGAGGGCGTGCTGGCAAGACGTGACAGTCGTTCGACTGAGAGCAGTGTTTAACTGTCCTCATGGCGGCCGATATTCATGTCACGCAGATAAACTTGCACCACTGTATAGCGGCAACCGATATTCTTCGGTTGCGGCTGTCGAAGGTGCAGACATTTATAGCTCTGATTCAGGAGCCCTGGGTCAGGGGGGGTGAAGTGAGGGGCCTCTCCTTTAGGGGAGGTGTGCTCTTCTGCGCGCCTAAGGACACCAGTCGAAGGGCGAGTATAATCACCTCCACTGATTTAGGTGCTCAATTATTAAACAACTTTTGTTTCAGAGACCTGGTAGCGGTCCAGATCAAAGACAGCAGGAGACCGCTAGATAACCTGGTGATATGTTCTGCATATCTCCCGTATGACTCACCAAGCCCACCACCAACGAGGGAAATGGAGGAGTTGATAGAATACTGTGAGCGGAGGAGCTGGCCTCTGCTCATAGGATGTGATGCGAATGCACATCACACTCTGTGGGGTAGTAGAGATATTAACTCAAGGGGTGAAGCGCTGGCAGAATTTTTATTCTCCACGAATTTGAACCTGCCTAACCAGGGTACGGAACCGACCTTCGTCACAACGACAAGAAGGGAGGTGCTAGATATCACATTGGGCAGCAGATCAATCGCCAATTCCATAAAGGATTGGCGAGTGGCGAAGGAGGTGGTCTCTGTATCGGACCACCGACACATCTGCTTCTCTATATTCCGAAGCAAGAAAAAGGAGGATCCTGAGATCTACAGGAATCCGAAAAAAACGGATTGGACCAGATACCTGGCATACCTTTCTGACAATCTGGAACAGGGAAACCTAAAACCCAAGAACATGAGAGAATTGGACACGGCAGCAGCCATGCTTCAGGAGTCCATAATCTCAGCTTATCACAGCAGTTGTAGACCCCAAGTCCGAAGACTTAAAAGTCAGATGAAATGGTGGACGACTGAACTGAACGACACCAGACGCGAAACAAGGCGTCTTTTCAATAGGGCCATGAGATCAGGCCTAGTGAAGGACTGGGATGATTATAAATTATCCCTGAAACAATACAAAGGACTGATTAGGCGGTCCAAGCGCGAATCCTGGAGAAGCTTCTGCAGTGGTATAGAGGAAGCACCAGAGGCCAATAGGCTTAGGAAGGTCCTCTCTGTGGGAGGCCCTCCAAGGATTGACTACTTGACTCTTCCTAGTGGGGAGAAGACCTCCCCAGAGGAAGATAGTCTAAGACTACTCCTGAAGGCACATTTTCCGGAATTTAGAGAGAATGACAACACACAGGGTGAAGACCATAGACGAGCTTCAAGTGAGGATTGGAAGTTGGCTTCACTTGTGGTAACACACTCTCGAATTCGCTGGGCTGTCAGAGAATTCGAGCCTTATAAAGCAGCGGGGGAAGATAGCATATTTCCGGCACTTTTGATTAAGGGCTTGGAGCTGCTGACACCCCCACTGCTTCATATACTCCGAGCGAGTCTAGCCCTAGGACACATACCAAAGTCCTGGAGAAAGGTGAGGGTTGTGTTCATTCCCAAGCCTGGAAAGTCGTCATATACTCAGACGAAAAACTTCCGACCAATAAGCCTCTCCTCCTTTTTAGTCAAAACGCTGGAGAGATTGGTTGAACGATATATCAGAGATGGAACCATAGTGGCTAGCCCACTACATCCAACTCAGCATGCCTATCAGATGGGCAAATCAGTAGATTCTGCTCTTCATTCAGTGGTCAGCTGCATCGAGAGCGGACTACATTATCGAGAGTGCACTCTTGCTGTGTTTCTGGACATAGAGGGTGCATTCAATAATACTGCATTTGGAGCTATGCACAATGCACTAACCAAACATGGGGTTCCTTTTGCAGTATGTCGATGGGCAGGATCCCTTTTAAGGGACCGCAGCATAGTGGCTCGTCTAGGCAGCTCAACCATTAGGGGAACACCAGGCAGGAGATGCCCACAGGGTGGTGTTCTCTCACCTCTTCTGTGGAATCTGGTCCTGGATGGGCTCCTGGTTGAGCTGGCGGGGGCTGGCCTAAAGGTTGTAGCCTATGCAGATGATCTCGTGATACTAATCAGAGGTAAACATCCAAATGTCGTCGCTGATCTTATGCAGGATGCTCTGTGTAGGATTGAGCGATGGTGTTTGAATAACGATCTTACGGTTAATCCTGAAAAAACAGAGATGGTTCTCTTCGACAGGAAGAGGGGGCCCTGTATCATAAGACTACCAAGTCTGTTTGGAGTAGGGCTCAATCTAACAGAGCAAGTTCGATATCTGGGTGTGATACTGGACCACAAACTACTGTGGAACAAACACATTGAGAAACAAACAAAAAAGGCCGAGATGATTTTTTGGTCTACTCGGAGAGTAGTGGGAAATGGATGGGGCTTCAAACCACACATTATTCACTGGTTGTATACTATGGTGGTGAGGCCTATCCTAACCTACGCATCATTGGTGTGGTGGACTTCTTTGAAGAAGTCATATATCCGCAACAAATTGACAAGAACTCAGAGAAAAGCTTGTTTAAGCATCACAGGTGCTCTGAGATCTACTCCAACAACAGCTATGGAGTGCCTGCTGGGGCTACCTCCCCTGCATCTTGTAGTTGAGGAGGGGGCTATGAAGACAGCTTTAAGAATCTGGGAACAGGGACAGTGGCGTGACAGCGGAATGTTTAGGGGACACGCGAGGGCACTCAAGAAGGTGGAGGATGATGATGCATCTCTCCTCTGGAGGAGTGACCGTGCGGGCTCCTTATTCTGCTTTAACGAACCCTATAGGGTGATTGTTCCTGATAGAGACCAATGGGATACAAGGAGTGATCTCCTTAAACCAGAGGGGCCCACATGGATCACAGATGGCTCTGTAACGACTACAGGGACAGGTGCAGGCATTGTGGGACCTCGAGTGAGCATGTCCATCCCTCTCGGGAAGAACTGCTCGATAATACAGGCAGAACTATACGCTGTTCTTGTCTGCGCGCTGGAAAACATCCGACTAGGATACTCTGGCAAGTACTTATATATATATGTTGTGACAGTCAAGGAACGTTAAAATCCCTATCTGATGTGAAGATAACCTCCTACTTAGTAGGCGAATGCAGGAAGGCTCTGCGAAGGCTGGGCGCTGGTAACGTTGTAAAACTCATCTGGTGTCCGGCTCACTCGGAGATTTCAGGTAATGTTAAGGCAGATGAGCTGGCGAAGCAGGGGGCTCGGATACCATATATAGGTCCTGAGCCTTCACAAACAGTATGTCGTACCTCTGTTAAAACATTCTTCAAGAATCGTTTGGACAAGAATTTCTCCAGTGTATGGAACATGGGAGTAGGACTCAGGCAGTCAAGGCTTCTCATTAAGAAACCATCGTCAAAGTCTGAAGTAAAGAAACTTCTTTCACTCGAAAGAAGAGAACTGAGCCTGGTGACTGGATTACTAACTGGTCACCAGTTCAACAAACATCTGAATAGGATGGGATTGGCCGATAGCGCTCTGTGTCGCTGGTGCAAGAGCATGGAAGAAAGAGCTGAACATATTCTGTTCGACTGTAACAACCTTAAAGAATTGAGGGTCATACACCTAGGCAACCCAACACCTACGATTCCTATGGTGAGAGGGACTTCTCCTTTTAAACTCGCGGCATTCATGTCAGCGTGTTTTTTGGAATGAGTCTCACGAGTTTATCAAGCGGGAGAACAATGGGCCAGAAGGCCTCAGTTCAGCCTGAGACGGCACCGCGGTAGAAGAAGAAGAAGAAGATCAGGCTCTGTGGTGATTTCAAAGTGACGGTAAATCCGCACTTGGAAGTAGATAGATATCCTCTATCACGCACCGAAGGCTTGTTCGCTTGTTTAGCAGGTGGTGAGGAATATAGTAAAATAGATTTGTCAAATGCTTTCAACCAGGTTTTGATTGATGAAAATTCTAAAAAATTATGTGCCATTTCTACTCATAAAGGGTTGTTTGTTTACAATTGGTTGCCGTTTGGCATAGCCTCTTGTCCTAGTATATTTCAGAAAATTATGGAATCTTATGGTTATGGTATTGCGGCGATTATAAGCCATGTATTTGAGAATAAAATTGAACGACCCATTGCATTCGCTTCTAGAACGTTGAATAAAAGTGAAATGCAATATTCACAAATAGAAAAAGAATGACTAGCTATAATTTTTGGTGTCAACAAATTTAATCAATATCTTTACAACCGATCATAAGCCGTTACTAGCTATTTTCAATCCTTCAAAAGGAATTCCACAGTTCTCTGCAAATCGACTAAGAAGGTGGGCAGTAATATTGTCCAACTACAATTATCAAATAGAGTATGTCAAATCAGAAAATAATGTGACAGATTGTTTGAGTAGATTACCACTTTCTGAAAATTATAAATATATCGATGAAATTTCGAACGTTGACGTCAATTATTGTAATTATTTTGATACAACTGATATGCAAATAAATTTTGAGGATGTATGACAGGCTACAAAAAATGATAAATTTCTAGAAAAAATAATGCTATTCGTGAAAAAGGGCCGTTGGCCTTCTATTTGTCATGATATCACGGACTATCAAGCTTTTTTGAAAAAGCGTTTCGAACTCACTATCGAATCTGAATGTATTCTAATTTTGTGGGAACCGTACCACTAGAAAATTTAAAAAAAATTACGAAAAAAAAAATTGTTTCAAGCACTGACGTGAAGTCCATTCTCCTGTATTGGACGCTCTTAATCGAATTGACCATGGTAAATTATCGAATTAAGAGTGTCCAATACAGGAGAACGGAAGATAGAACATACGCGCAAAAGCTCCTGACTTCACGTCAGTGCTTGAACCAATTCTTTTTATATTTTATTTCAACCATATGGAGAACTGTGATCATTTATGAGAAATGCAAGTGTTTTGTTCAATCGCATGCCACAAACCTGATATTTGAACATGATGTTGTTGCACCAGCTATCTCCATGTTGTATCACACTGTATTTATCCTTCGCCTTGATAGTTTGATGGAAAAATACTTTCGACATGTCCATAAATCTCTTTAATCCTGCTATAGCAGCCATATTTCCTTGAACAGCGTTGAATGCTCTATCCATAGCGTTTACCATATTGTCCTCCAGGGCCGATTTCGTCATATTTTCACTGAGAATATCACGGAAGTTTTCAGTGAGTTTCGAAAACACGTCCGGCTTCAACCTTTTCAAGGCGTACGAGAGGGCATGGAACTTTCCGTATTGGGCCAGAACTGCCCCCACATGATGTGAGTTCATCGGCTTCTTTCTGTCCCATAATGTAAAATATCTTTTTTTCAAGTTTTCCAGCATCAAACACTCCTCATTTAAGTCGCTTAGACCTCCGAAGAATCTGGCAGTTCCGTCAAAGGATTCCTTAACTTTGTATTCTCTTTGAAGTTCGTCAAATTCTTTAAGAATAACTCCGTAAAGGAAATTTTCTCTTTCGTAAATTTGGTGTACTGGTAAATTATTCCTTAAGTCTTCGCCTTGCAGCGCTGATTTAAGTATAAGGTGTAACTCTCTGTTGACTAGTATTTCTCGAACGGTCACGACAGTTCCAAGATTATTATCACCTTCCAAGGATCCTTGGTCTAAGTCGATTTTGTAATGAATAAACCCTTCGGCCGTTGCTATTTCATCGATAAATTTTTTTTGGCGATCGGATATTATTGGACTCATTTCAGTGCTTGACGTCTTCCAGTGTTCACGAAACCACAACTGATTTGCTTTGAATCCATAGTGATCAATATATGTATTCCTGGTTTAACGTATTCTCTCATTAACATTAATTTATTCATATAACCATTGTTTATGTACATACCTATAGGAAATTTCTGGAGAACAAATAGGATAAAAAGTGAACTTTATCTTTTAAAATGGAAACAATATGATTCTCCTCTATAATTTCCTAAACTTTCAGCTCAGCAATCGCACATTGAAATCCAGATCCCTACTGCTAAATTTACAAATTTCGCATAGTACAATTAAATGAGACAGGAGCTTTTGAGCACGTTCTATTGTCCACTCAACTCTATTGGACACTCTTAATCGAATTTACCATCGATATAGACGGTTTTCTCAGCTTTCATAGGATATTAATTCATTTCATACCATTTCAAGGACTTGAGTATTTAGAGAATAGTCTAAAATTAAAGAATTTCTAATTCTGACATATGTATTCTATCGGAATTCAAATACATCAAATATATAATAATATACGAAAAAAATACTGCATAAATCCTCTTGCAGTATTTATTTAACTCAATATTAGAATTAAATTCCTTTTAAAATATCGGAACTCGTCTACTCGTCTACTCGTCTACTCAGATCTCCAACAATAGAGATCCGATCATGTTCAAACTTGCAACTTGGGTGTAGTGTAAGATTTTGAAAGTTCTCGCAAAATTTCAACCGTGTCGGACGAATACTTTCTGAGATATAGAATTTTTAACAATGATTTTTTCTCAAATTTTCAAGTGATACGATCCTCGCAAAATTCCACAGTCTTCTTTACGTCAACATTCTACAACTACTCACCAAACCTCAATTTGATCGGATCAATATTTTTTGTGTTATCGAGAAAACAATATTCCAGATGGGTGTAACACTGAAACCGATCGCCGATTATACCAACAATGAACATAACTGTTCCATTCGGATGCCCAACCTACCCTGAAAATTGCAAGTCGCTTTCTCTTTCTTTTCGAAAGTTATCGTGGCAACGGTCATCCATCCAGCTACTGAACTCACTCAATGCTGCTAGATCTTCAATAGATTTGATCGTGTTGAAATTTGGAACTTGACTGGAAAGTTAGGTTTTGAAGTCTTCCGCAAAATTTCAGGTAGGTATATCAGATGGATAGTTTCTGAGATATAGAATTTTCTTCAGAGATTTTCAATGATTTTTTTAAAATTTTCTAGTGATACGATCCTCACAAAATATCGTAAAAATTTTTCAGCATTTTCATACTACTCACCATGTTTGAATTGGATTGTTTTCTTATATTTTGAGTTGAGGTGGAAATAAAAAAAAAATTAGATAGGTATAACTGTATAATTCTTCATCAGGGAGTCGAACACTACCGTTTGAGACCATTTTTGGCAAGAAATTGATAAATTGCAGACATCTGTGCAATATGATAACGCGATGTTCTCCAGAACATGCGCGTAAATTCGGACGTAAACAGCGGAAGAATTTGGGCTGAAGGGGTTGTGCAGTGGGATTGAATATGGGTCCTCCTTTATCGATCATTTTCAAGGACATGAAAAATTTGACTCATATATACAAGGTCTTTCATTGGTAAATGTAAATACGTTAACCTCAGGTAGACGAGTCCAAAAAAAACATATATGCTAGGTCCAACTTATCCCATTATCGGAATATAAGAACTATCACCTCTATTTCACTAGTATTTCAAGTCCTCATAACATTCGATCCACCCAGTATAACGATTGTTATTTGGTATTCAAAATAGAAAAATATTGCGAGATAAGGACATCACTAAATGATATGAATATTTTATATGCTATTTGGGCGTCGTTTCGCAGATTATTTCATGTGCTTCTTGAGGCCTAAAAGTCAAAATCAAAATTAGACACAACCTATGTTGCAATATTAAATAGGTGGTATAATTAAATCAACTAAATCAACCTTTGTACTCTTTATTCATTAACATACGACTGGAGCCTCAACACTGAACTCCGAATACAAGGTGTTGCGCACCGTCATGCGTACAACATATATTTCTCCAACTTGACAATAACCCAACATCTCTCCCTTCGAAATGAGATCAACATATTATATACCAAATAAAAATAACATAATGAACTATTCTATAGATTACAATAATAATAACATAATAATACTATTCTATAGATAGCAATAACATGAAATCAAACTTACTAGCTTGCCCGTTACTAGCTCAGTGACTTATGCTAGCAAGTTTGTTCGTCCGCCTAGGAAACACCTTACCTAAGTAAAATGCCTCATAGAGCGCCTAAGTAAAAAGTATACTACTCCTGAATGTATCCCAAATCGTTGACCTGATGGTAAAGATAAAACCTCTTATTCCCTATCTATACATTCCAACCTTACAAATAAATATTTCAGTAATATATACAAGGATCAATGGTAAGGCTGAGATCGATGAGGCACTTATCTTTGCAGTCTGGGTTCGATAGATGAGGTAGGGCCGTCCAAAATGTCACATGTAGATGTACGTTCTCTTCGTAACAAAGGTACTTCGGTGGTAAGGAAGCTGTCTTCAACTGTTATTCCAGGACTGAGTTGTTCCTATTAGATGTTCCACCAGATTTACGTCAGGTATCAAGATATTCCACCAGATATATGCTCAGGTATTAGATATTCCACCAGTTTTGTGTTGAGGTATTAAGATATTCCACCAGTTTATGCTCCGGTACCAAGAAAGTTCTCCAGGTTTTAACGTCATCTCCGAATGTTCAATCCGGAACTAAGAAAGTCGTAATCCAAATGTTCACTCCGGAACTAAGAAAGTTGTAATCCAGAACTAAGAAAGTCGTAATCCAAAGGTTCACTCCGGAACTAAGAAAGTTGTCTCCGGAACTAAGAAAGTTATCTCCAAATGTTCACTCCGGAACTAAGACTGCAAAAATTTAGACCCATAAGATAGTGCATGTAACACGTGATCTCAGTCCCAGTAACTCTAGACGAACTTGAAATTATTTACAAAGCAATAAATATGAGATAAAATATCTAGAATCCAGGAATAAGAGCACGTTATTCGATCGCAAGAATGAGACTAGAAATCAAGCATTATACAAGGAAACGTGTTAACCTGTGTAACCTGCAGAAAATGAAGTAAAACGGAAATAACAACTTGGCATTCACAAAAGCAGAAAATATCAGTTCGAATCTACGTAGTACTTACCGCCTTTTAAATAGACGTCTTGTAAGAAACAAATAATTTTCCAATTCACACGATTATAATGGATTACGGTAGTACTTTAATTTGCTAAACTCTCTGGTGAGATGTTAACACTTTGACTTTTAGTACTCGAAAGAAAGACAAAGATGTCCGCTTGAGATTGCAGCGGATCGTGCGCATGCGAAACATAAACTCTATCAACGCGCTGGGCGATACATAGAATCTAGGCAAGGCGTTTTTGAGTGTGAATCGAAGCTACCCGTAGACAGTTTTTCGCGATTAAAACGGTAATCAATGGTGGAGCGTTTGTAACGTTACAAACAATAACATAATTCTATCCATTTTAAATAATAATACTATTCCATAGATTACATAACCAAGAACATTCCTAATATTCGAAATTAGTTATTTGTATAATATTGTCTACCACTACGTAATTTATGTAGATTTATGCTGAGTCTTGGTTCGGAATAAATTCTAATTCTATATTATAGTTTAACAATTTGAGTCGCATTCTCTGCAATTTAGCTGAAGGAATTTTGTGTATTTCTTTTTTCATTATTGGTATTAGTGGTCTATGATCAGTTTTCATTCTTATCTTCCTGGAATATAGTATATAACTATGACATTTTTTACATGCAAATATCAACCCGAGTAATTCTTTCTCAATCATAGAATATCGCCTTTCTGTTTCGGTTAGACTACGTGATGCAAATGCTACTGGCTTATTATTTTGTAATAAACAGCACCCTAACCCGTTCATACTGCTATCACTTTCAATGACAATATCTTTTGTTTCGTCAAATGCTAGCACCATTGGTGCTTCCATTATTTTCAACTTAATATCTTCCAGAATATTTGAATGCAAATCTGTCAAAAGATAAACCGCATTTTTTTTTTAAAAGCTGCCTTAATGGATAGGTTAATTCTCAAAACTCCTCATGTAATTTAAAAATCCTAAGACTTTCATCAATTCTTTTTTATTTTTAGGGGCTTCTATTTTTTCTAATGCTTTTAACCTGTCTTTATCGATCGTGTAACGTGCCAATCGTCCACTTATAAACGATTGTAGAGCATGAGAATCTACTTTTGATTTTCTAGGGGTGGGAGGCTAAACTGGCTTAATTCGGCAACAAAACTCCCTCCCAGGTTTTCACAATATATATATTAAAATTGAAAAATTACAATGGGTCGACCCTTTTTCAACCTACACAGTCTCATACTACTTAACTTAATAAAAAAAACAACGTCGTGGCCCCCTCGGAGTTCGATACCATGATCCTGATCTTGATGTTCCAATTTTAAAGAAACCACTTCCAATCCGAAGTAAAGTGTCTCCTGGTTACTTTTCCATCCAAAGGAAGTACTACGTTGATTCTCCCAATTTCAAGGGTAGTTGGTGTATCTGGATGATTCCTCGGTAAAAATTCAATTCCAGCCAATCCAAACCAAGGTACAACTTCTGTCAAGCCAAGGTACAATAATTACCATCCAAGCCGAGGTATAATTGTAATCCAAGCCAAGGTACGATTAGCATCCAAGCCAAGGTGCTATTGGGGAAAACGAACAAAGGAATTATAATACGAAAAACTTTTACAACTCCTTCTCGGGTTTCTGAACTTAAATCTACAACTAATAAATCACAAAATATATCACAAATTGAACCTGAGAAGGAGTTTCGTTCAGAATATCAAACAACTTCCACCAAATTTACCAAATGTGAGATCGCTTCCACAAAATGGATGACACTGAAAAAACTATGATCTTTAAAATTCAATTTTCTCCCCTGGTGAGGACTCTGACCTATAATGATATCAAATTAAGCACTTACCGAGAATTTCAGCACAATTCTCGCCGATAATTCAACTCGTAAATCCAACGATAAAAATGCTGTTATATTGAAATCTTCCGGAATCGCAAGAAGAACAGCAGAACTTTCCAGCCTTTTCACGACACATGAAAACGCGGGCGCTCTGGTTTCACGCGCAGGTTCCCGGTAGTTGTTCGACGCGTAATTCAGGATACGATCAAAACAGAGGCGGATCGTCCGCTTGATTTATCCATAGACGTGCTATATCGTTGCACACACCTCTCACCAGGAGAAAAAAAAATTTTATATTTTTTTTTGTAAATGAACGAAATATCTCAGTCAAAAAAAACTTCGATGGCATCAGAACAAACACAGCATGCATAAAGGATAGAACTTTGACTTGCCAACTGGAGTTAGCAATCAAAGTAACAATTGATGTTGTATATTATAAATAGAGACTTACAAGCGCACCATGCTCGCACCAAAACCTATCGAACGCAGTCTTAAAGAAAAATCAAATACCACACCAAATTGCTGAAGGCAAATGCAATGAAAAATTAACCAATTTAAATTAGAAACGACCTGAGCACTAGGAAATATGAGAAAGATGGAAAAGATGGAAATGGTGGAATAACCGTCAGTTGATTGAAAACCTCTCTCAAAAAAAACGAAAGAAGGGAAAAGGTAAGGATGCCCGATGGGAGCCCGATACGACACTCAATAATTTAAACTCAAACTAGAGTGAAAAAAGTGAAACAGACATCGGTCGCTGAAGGCCTCTCTCTAAAAAGCGAAAGAGGGATGAGGATGTTTCATACCATCAGGCTATGAAACACCGTCATCCTACCGAGTCTGGGAAGTCATGCCCGAAAAACTTCATCATAGATTAATCAATATAAGTAGTAGACACTGCAACTATAATAGCCAGTGCTACTACGATAGAAATAAGAAAATAAAAATCCGTCTCAACTAAAAAAAAAATGACTAGGTTTGTGCCGTCGCACTTTAACAAGAAATCCTTCCTGGCACCCGAGACGAAGGTGGACCAGAAAGGGGGGGGCATGGAAGGTTTTTAGTTTAAGTCCAAAACTTTCAAAAATGACTCCATCACTCTGTGCTATTCGCACAGGACGATGTCAAATCCGGTAATCAAAAAGAGAAAAAAAAAAAATGTCATAATCAATTGGTAAATATATAGTCAAATTCGGTAATAGAAAAAGGAAATCGATAGATTTCGGCAAAGAAAAATTTTAGTAATATGACTATACAAATACCATAGAACCCGATAATAAGATAGAGAGATTTGGCGTTGTCCGTGGAAAATTAACTATGACTGGCTCACAATAGTGGAAAAAATGTGTACATGGATGTTCTGCACTGATGTGTATGTGAATCAACTGAGCTTAAGGATTCACTTCCCTACCTCCCTCTCCAATGAAAGTCATGGCCAAAAGTCCACAGGAACGTCAAGTTGGGCGCCAGCAAGTGTCAAACTTGCAACGATAACGATAAGGTAAAGGAAAATCGAAGGAAAGATTAGGAAATAGGATTTTGCACCAGAGCACAGAAAATAAAAACTGAATCTTCAGACCCAAAAATTTAACTATCCCCAAAATGTACGATCAGTTACACCAAAATAAATTTTATCTGCATATCTGAAATACACTTCGGACTGATTAGTGACAAATTCATAGCGAAAAATATGTAGTCTTACTACAACGATACGATAAATAGTAGTCACCACCATTGGTGCTACAGCGATACGGTAAATGCGGTAAAGTAGCCTTGCTACAACGATAAACCACAAAAGTAGCCATGCTACAACGATAATTGCAGCCATGCTACAACGATAATTGCAGCCATGCTACAACGATAATATAGCCATGCTATAAAGATAATGCGCTAAAGAATTTATCTAAAACAAAATGAAGATTCTGTGCATCTGGGCAATTTAAGGAAGGGAAGGTAAAGTTACAAACGAATTATTCGTCGCAGTTAGTATCGTCTAAGTCGGTAGAAACATCATCATGAGTCAGATCTAGTTTAATGTGTTTGACATGGAAATTACCAAGGTTAGTCCCGGTCAAATCTCTCAAATTATAGACCAACGGAGATATTACTTTGTTCACGATACAGGGAATGTACTTCGGTGCCAACTTAGCAGAAAATTTACTCGGGGCGTCTGACAGAACAAAATTCTTTTTCCAAACTCTGTCTCCTACTTTGAAAGCAAGGACGCGCTTTCTCAAGTTATAACGGTGGGCATTCTTCTGATATGCTTTGAATAGTTTCTGTTGTACTGACTTATAAAGCTCCGGAAGGTCTTCTGTTTGTAAAGTAGGATCCAGAACTTTATTTTCAATTTGGATATTATTATGAGCATTATCTGAAATCAACCCAAAAAATGCACCATCTGTAGGAACGTTTCGGAGAAAGCATAAATAGGATGGAGAAAAACCCGTGACTTCGTGTCTAGCCAATCTGATTGCTTGTGCTATTCGATGTATATTTTCATCCCAAGTATTGTGATTCTCGTGAATAAAAGATCTTATTGCTGTTACGATGGTCTTATTCACGCGTTCCGTAGGATTAATCTGAGGGAAATACCTAGCATTGTACCAGATTTTCGGTACATTATAATTTTTCATTAAGTTCTTAAAATCATTTGAAATGAACTGGACTCCATTATCAACAACCATAATCTGCGGAACTCCGAAAATTAGAAAGACATTATTTTCCATAAACTTGACAACACCCTTTGCGGTAGCTCTGGCCATTGGGTGTACCAAAACAAATTTCGTGAACCAATCAGTCACTACCAGAACGTATTGATTACCATTTTTAGATCTCGGGTATGGTCCTAATAAGTCAGCAGAAATTAATTGGAAAGGGAAGTTGATATTTCGATAATTTCCTGTTAATCCTGCCTGTGGAAGGTTGTCAGGCTTGCAAGAAGCACAAATTTTACACTTTCTGACGTGTGATTTTACCGAATTCCGCATCTTTGGCCAATAGTATAACTGGGAAAGTCTAGAGAGAGTTTTGAAAACACCAAAATGTCCAGCCAGTGGATCATCATGAAACTTATTAAGCAGCTCCAATCTATTTCCAGTGGGAACCACTATTTTCCATGTGGGAGAACTATCTGTTAACTTCGACCTACTCATGACATGTTTATACAAAATTTTTCCAGAAACTCTGAAATCAGGAAAAGATTCAGGATTTCTCTCAATCCTGTCACACATAGTTCGGTACCAATGATCAGGCTTCAAGGTATTAAGATTCAGGACGGCTGTCTCTGGAATACGTGATAAGGAATCTGCAACCGTGTTTAACGAACCACTACGATGGACTATTTTAAACTTATGACAAGATAATTTGATTATCCACCTAGCTATCCTGGGAGATGGATTTTTCATGGAGTGCAACCATTGCAAAGACGAATGATCCGTTATTACGGTGAACTCAGTTCCCTCGATATAGGGGCGGAATCTTTCAATAGATAAGACAATGGATAGGAGTTCCTTCTCCGTCGTAGTGTAATTCCGTTGACACTTACTCAAGGACTTGCTAAAATAGGCTATGGGATGTTCAACTCCGTCATTCTCTTGAAAAAGAACGCTACCAACTCCGACGTCAGAGGCATCGCAGGCGAGAAAAAACCTCTTTGTGAAATCTGGGCTAGCCAGAACAGGGGTTGAAGTCAAAAGTTGCTTCACGTTTTTGAATGCTGCATCAGCTTCCTCCGTCCAGACTATTGGTTGTCCCTTTTTACGACCCTTTAGCAAATCTGAAATGGGAGAGCATACAGTAGAGAAGTCCTTCAAAAATCTCCTATAATATCCCACAAGACCAATCAATCTCCGAATCTGTGTCGTACTTGTAGGTACTGGATAATCTAAAATTGTCCTGATTTTGTCAGGATCCGTCCTAAGGCCTTGTTCATCAACTAAAAATCCTAAAAATTTGAGAGAGGAACGGCAGAACTGACATTTTCCGAAATTTACAGTCAAGTTAGCTTCTTGAAGACGTTTGAAAAGTTCAGTTAAAACCTTGAGATGAGTATCAAAATCAGGTGTAACAACAATTATATCATCAAGGTAGTAAAAAACGTAAGGTTCCAGGGATGGACCTATTACCATATCCATTAATCGACACATGGCTTGAGCAGCGTTATTCAAGCCAAAAGGAAGAACATTAAAGCAAAACAAACCGCGACCTTGAACTGCAAAAGTAGTCTTCAATTTGGATTCCTCGTCGAGGGGAATTTGGAAAAAAGCCGATTTTGAATCAATAGAAGAGACAAATGAGGCATTACGGACTTTACTTATAATTGAATCTATGAGAGGCATAGGGTATGAATCAGGAGTTGTAACTGAATTTAATTTTCTACCATCGAAACACACTCTGAAAGAACCATCTTTTTTACTAACAAGCCAAAGTGGAGACAGCCAAGGTGAAGTAGTTGTTACTGGGCTAACTATACCAAGTTTCAACATATCATCAATCTCTTTGTTTAATGTCGACTGCATAGCAGGTGAGAGAGGGTATTGTCGTTGGCGTATGGGCGAACCTTCAGTCTTAATATTGTGCGTTAGCAAATTAGTTCTACCGATTCCATCTTCAGGTCCTATAGTGCGGAAGAAACCTACTACCTCATCCAACTTATTCCGCTGTAAAGTAGTCAAATCCTCAGCAGGTTTGATTACATGTACTGCAGCTGTCGATAATGCGGAAGAATTAAAAGAGAATTTCGTAAAATCGAGTCTTAGATTGAATTTTTGTATAAAGTCCATTCCCAAAATCATCGGCTGTGAAATGGAAGGAACTACTAGTACTTTAAGTTGTTTTGATAATTTTCCTAATTCAATTTGCAAATCAACACTTCCCAAAGTGCTCTGCAATGTGCCATCAGCGGTAGTGAGATGATAGGAAACATCATAATTAATAGGCAAATTTAATCTTTTCAACAGAAAAAGTGACGGTGAACCGATAATAGAGACATTACTTCCGCTATCTAGTAAGGCTAAGATATTTTCATTCAAGATATTTACTCTAATGTACGGTCTGTCATCGTCATTAAGTCTTTCTAGTAAGGGACAAATCTGAGGAATTGATTTAAAAGGAGGCTCGATAGGTGGTTTCGTAATATAAAATGACTCAACTTTCTTTAACCAATCATCAAAGTCGATCCTATCGAAGAAATTCACATTCTGCGGTTCTGGTGGTTTTTGGCAGCTTTTGACAGGCCTGGTTGGTTCATGCTTTCTGCCGGAACATGACCAGTTGTAGCGTTTTTTGAACACTTAAAACATTTTGATTTTACTACACCAGTCATTCCGCAACCATTGCAAAAGACATTTCTCGGTCTCGTACAAGAATAATACTTATGTCCTGTTTTTTTACAATTCCAACAAGTAGTGAAATAAAGCTGAGCTACGGAATAAGATTTTCTTTTATTTAAGCTCAAAGCATCCTCTACTCTCTTACATAATGAATTTAAATCCGATAATGTGTCTACGTCTCTCAATACCAATGCCGCAATAAAATCTGGAAGCAAATTTCCTCTTATAATATTAACCATTTCTTTCTCCGGGGGTTTGTGATTGAGCCGATGAAATTGTGCCTCTAATGTTGTTATAAAGATACTAACACTTTCTCCTGAGCGTTGCTTTTTCGATTTAATTTCATCCAACAAAACTTGATCATAATTTGAATGTAAAAATGTATCCTTTAGCGCATCCACCAATTCAGACCAATCTGCAAAAGTTTTCCTAACAAAATGGTTATGCCACCAGTTCCAAGCATCACACTCAAACAAATCTGAAGCAGACTCGAACAAATCTACATCATTACAACCGCGAGATATCTTTAAAGTATCCAACAATTCAAGAAATGGAATCAACGGCTCTCTACCCGAAAATTTCTTCATATTCCATTTATAAACAGGTACTTTATTACGTGAAGGTAAATTACTAGAAACAGGAAAAGGAGGTGAACTTGGAGTGGAAGTTGCCAATTTTTCTGATGGCCTACATTCATCGAAATCAGCTTCTAGTTCTATTATTTTGATGGTAATTTCGCGTTTCTGTTTTTCGTCTGTATCATTTTCGGTGTAAATTCGATGTAATCTCTTGGAACAATGCGACAGCCTATCTTCAATTCTCTTAAAATCCGATGAACTAGAACTAGGAATTAACTTAGAGATTTTATCAGTTAAATCAGAAATTGAAATTGATAGTTCTTTAAAGTTTTCATTGACAGTATACGCTTCCCTAATTTCTGTCATGCTACGATCACATTTTTCCTGAGCTAAGAGACCTCTCAATAATTTGCGATTTCGTTCGACAGTTTTCGCAACATCTTCCCTACCAATACGAATTGCGACTTCATACGCAAGTTCATGTGCCTTCAAGAAATCCGGATTAATCATATTGAAAAGTTAGATAAAAAACAATAATATTAACAGATGTTTTCAATCTGATGCCAACGAGAAAATAAAGATAAGAGAAAATAAAAAAACTATTATAGAGAGAAAAAGGTCGAAACAAGGAATATATGTTGCCAAAATAAATCAAGCAAAAAAAAAAAATTTTGTTCAAAAATTTTAGTGCCAAAATTTCGAGTCCCACGTCGTTGGGCGCCAAAATGTGTAACGTGCCAATCGTCCCTTATAAACGATTGTAGAGCATGAGAATCTACTTTTGATTTTCTAGGGGTGGGAGGCTAAACTGGCTTAATTCGGCAACAAAACTCCCTCCCAGGTTTTCACAATATATATATTAAAATTGAAAAATTACAATGGGTCGACCCTTTTTCACCCTACACAGTCTCATACTACTTAACTTAATAAAAAAAACAACGTCGTGGCCCCCTCGGAGTTCGATATCATGATCCTGATCTTGATGTTCCAATTTTAAAGAAACCACTTCCAATCCGAAGTAAAGTGTCTCCTGGTTACTTTTCCATCCAAAGGAAGTACTACGTTGATTCTCCCAATTTCAAGGGTAGTTGGTGTATCTGGATGATTCCTCGGTAAAAATTCAATTCCAGCCAATCCAAACCAAGGTACAACTTCTGTCAAGCCAAGGTACAATAATTACCATCCAAGCCGAGGTATAATTGTAATCCAAGCCAAGGTACGATTAGCATCCAAGCCAAGGTGCTATTGGGGAAAACGAACAAAGGAATTATAATACGAAAAACTTTTACAACTCCTTCTCGGGTTTCTGAACTTAAATCTACAACTAATCAATCACAAAATATATCACAAATTGAACCTGAGAAGGAGTTTCGTTCAGAATATCAAACAACTTCCACCAAATTTACCAAATCTGAGATCGCTTCCACAAAATGGATGACACTGAAAAAACTATGATCTTTAAAATTCAATTTTCTCCCCTGGTGAGGACTCTGACCTATAATGATATCAAATTAAGCACTTACCGAGAATTTCAGCACAATTCTCGCCGATAATTCAACTCGTAAATCCAACGATAAAAATGATGTTATATTGAAATCTTCCGGAATCGCAAGAAGAACAGCAGAACTTTCCAGCCTTTTCACGACACATGAAAACGCGGGCGCTCTGGTTTCACGCGCAGGTTCCCGGTAGTTGTTCGACGCGTAATTCAGGATACGATCAAAACAGAGGCGGATCGTCCGCTTGATTTATCCATAGACGTGCTATATCGTTGCAATCGTTTTACCTTTTTCTGAAAATATATGTCCTAAATACCTTACTTCCGGCATACGATATTGAAATTTGTCCGGATTGAATTTAACATTAACCTCCCTTGCCCTCTTCATAACAGTTGATAAATTTCTGTCATGTTCTTCTAAAGTTTTTCCCATGACTAGTATATCGTCAACATATATGAAGACTGGCAAGTCACCAAAATTATCATTTGTATATTTCATAAAAATTTCTGGTGAAACCGTCAGCCCGTAAGGTAGTCTTTTAAAGCAGTAAGTTTGTCCGAATGGAGTGGCAAAACTAGTTATATATTTACTCTGGTCATCCAGTTCTACATTCCAAAAGCCTGAATTATAGTCTAGAACTGAAAAATATTTCATCCCAGCTAATGACTGCGAAACATCATCCAGGGTAGGCATGACAAACGGTTCTCTAATCAGATATTTATTAAGTTCCAAAGGACTCAAACAAATTCTTAAATCACCACTTTTTTTTTTCAACAATTACAAAATTATTCAACCATTCTACAGGTTCTTTGACTTTCTCAATTATATCTAAATCTTCCAACTGTTTTAAAATTTTTAAGAATTTATCTTTTAATTTCAGAGGGATCCTACGTGGGGGATTTATAACTGGCTGATAATTTTCTCTTAATCTTAATTTACAAGGAATACTATATTTTCCAATACCCCTGAAACTATCAATATTACTTTTTATAAAACTATTTCTATCTTTATTCGAGATATTGACACTGTCAACTTTTTTAATCAAATTCAACTCATGGCAAGCGTCCCTACCTAATATTGGAATATATTTTTCAGGTAATATTAAGAAAGAAAACCTACGCTCTTCACCCTTGCATGTACATAGTAATTTAGCTTTACCTAAAGGTTTTATTTTCTGACCTCCATAAGCCTCCAGCACTACCTTGGTTGGTTCTAAATGTATTTTATTCATCCTTCTAAAAATATTTACTGGTATTAAGTTGCAATCTGAACCACTATCGAGTTTGAATTGAATCAGGATTCCACCTACCATAATTGGTTCAATCCATCTCGACCCAAACCTATTTTTATCATTAATTAGTGAATGAATATACATATGTTCACTTACTTCACATAAATTGGCTAAGTTGTTCCCTGGATCTGAGTCCTCAGAACATTCCCAACCACCTATCTTCTGCAGTGAACTTACATTATTATACTTACAAGCTCTACTAAAATGATTTTTCTTATTACAATTACTACAAGTTTTATTAAATGCAGGACATTTCCTTTGTTCGTGAAACATCAAACATTTCGAGCATCTTGAGTAGTTCGTTCTCTGCTGATATTTCTCGTTTTGCGATGACGAATTTTTATTATATTGTCTTCCATCCACATATAATTCCTTTCTCTCCCTTTTCATATAATCAACCGATACTAATTGTGATTCTTGCAATTTTCTTGTTTGTTCTTTTGTTATTTCCCATGCCTTACTCACTTCGACAGCTTTCATCAGAGTAAGATTTGTTATTTGTAACAATTTCTCCTGTAATGCATTGTCGACAACACCTAGTACAATCCTATCTCTTATCATTGACGATTCTTGCCTCCCAAATTCACATGATTTGGCTAATTTCTTCAAATCTGTCAAGAAAACATCGAAAGGCTCTGTTTCCATTTGCACACGTTTATAGAATTTATAACGTTCAAATACTTCATTAGTTTTCGGTGTGCAGTATTCTTCGAATGCATCAACAACATCTGTATACTTTTTTGTGTCTGGTAGATCGAACGTTAAGTAAACATTCAATGCGTCAGGTCCAATCGCATTTAGAAATATTGCTGTCCTTGTCCGTTCGTCTTGATTATCAATGCCGGCAGCCGTGGAAAAAATTCCATAATTTAATTTAAATTTCTTCCAATTTTCACCCAAATTTCCATTCAATTGCAGAGCATCCACTGGTTTCACATAAGTATTCGCTGCCATTTCAGTATCTTTTATACCGACTGCGCCATGTTGCAATATTAAATAGGTGGTATAATTAAATCAACTACCTAAATCAACCTCTGTACTCTTTATTCATTAACATACGACTGGAGCCTCAACACTGAACTCCGAATACAAGGTGTTGCGCACCGTCATGCGTACAACATATATTTCTCAAACTTGACAATAACCCAACAACCTATACAATTTTAAACAAGACAACGAAATAAAATATCTCTATGTAATCTTGAATTAATGTGTTTTACAAATCACAGAGAAGAGCAGACAGTATGTATCACATCTTCTACTCTAATGTCCCAAACTCAATGTATGTTCACTCTAATGAAAATTGATAATATGAATAGTTTTTTATTTATATTCTGTCTGAAAAATCTTAACCTATAAAGGATTTCAGGTCATTCAAAGATGGAGCTTCAACCACTACGACTCATTTTCTTGCACTTTTATGTTTGTTTTTGGAGACCAGAATATCGACCAACCCCACAAACATACTAGTCTATTTACCATTTATAACGTGCCTTCAAAAAAATTCGTGGTCAAGTAGGCTATGGAATTTTAAAGGTTAATTTTCTGTGACTGGACGTATTTCTTTACTTAAATCACACCATGTTCCCAAAATGTAAACATTGATGACATTAACCTCTATATTGCTCTATATCATAATTATGTATGAAAAAGCACCTTTTGAGAAAAAGTTACTACCAGATTGAATAATGATTTCTTCCTACCTGCAAAAGGAAATTCTTACATAGAATTTGATTACAGAAGGTCGAACGATTGCTAAGTTTTAACCATACATGATTCTCATATGTCGAAGACCCGAATCTTGAGTGAACCGAGGTCGAATATTTTTGATACTTTGAATTATGCAAAAAGGTTGTATTCAGTAATGTAAATAAATCACAGTGAGAATCTCAATATGTTTAATTCTCAATAAATGTTGAATTCATGAGACCATTACATCATATAAAGGCATAACTGAACTGAAATAACAGGATTTCATTACAATGGCTCTCAGGATTCAAAGTTCTCTTTAATTGAAGTAGATGCTGGAAATGTCCTCCCCTTTGCTCCAAATACTTCTCACATCTTCTTTTGGCAGATTCAAATACATTATTCCAAATGAGATCATCGTAAATTTGATGAATTTTTTCAATGATTCTAATCTTTAGTTGACCCAAATCAGAAATAGGTATTTGAAACATAGAATTCTTCAGATAAGGCCATAGGAAAAAGTCACATATGTGAGATCACACGATCTTGGTGGAAATTCATGATTTTTTTTGAACGCACGTTATGATTGTACCTGATTAAGGTTTTTCTTCTTATTTCTTCTAAATATGCATTTGGCCTGTTCTACATTCACTGGGGAAGTTGTAGCTCCATCTCTTCCTAGTTCTTCCGATACTCCTTCTTTCTAACGCTGATTTATCTCTCGCTATTCGACCTATATGCGAATTTCATTCTATTAGATCTTTCTTTTCAAAACCCATTCGTTTATGTTGTCGTCTTTATAGGTCCGTCTGATATCTTTGCTTCTCTTTTGTCCCACAATATTTTTCCTGCTATCCTTCGAACTATTTTCATGTCGTTGGTTTTCATTGTTACCTGTCTGGTCCCCTTTCCTGGCTAGAGGCCGTCACCATGAGGTGGAAACTTCCTCACTGCACTCTGGTCCGTATAATGATAATTCAAGTAAAATTTAAGGATGTCTCTGTTTCCGCGATTTCTGGATCACGTGATGGTACCACATGATACTTTAACGACGAAAGATGTTGGGGTAAGTCCTACTGCCTACTGCATAAAAACAATCGACTCTAGGAATCACAAGACACTTTGAATCTGTTTCATCGAGACGATATTGACCAAAGGGCCAGAAAATACTCACTAAAATAACTCATACAGACACTGGAAGAACAAAATAGCGAATAGAAAATGGAACATAGATATTTAATCTCTTTTTGGCGCTCTTGTTCCTCGGAACAGAGTGCTTATCAATTAGCCCAAATGTCTGTAATTTTTGAATTTTTGGCTCAAAATGGTATCAAATGATTTGGTTCGACTCACTGATCAAGAATCCGTCATCGAAATCGATTCTGTCCGGCCGGCCATCCGTTAACACGATAACTCTCGAATGAAAGGAGATATAGGATTGAAATTTGCAGGGTAGTTTTGAAGCGTAAATATCACGGACAAGTTAGTTAACGGACGAAATCCATCAAGTGGTTTCGGAGTTATGGCCGTTTTTACTTAATATTTTAATATTAATAATTAATTTTAATATTTCCGAAACCGATCACTCGATCTATCTGAAATTTAGCACCAAATTGTAGAATCATGACCTTTAAAAGTTTTGTATTGATCGGGTTACCGTAAAGTGTCAAAAAAAATTTTGAAAATTTTTAAATTTTGTTTCTACAATAACTCTCGAACGGAATGAGCTAGGCAGTTGAAATTTTCAGGGTAGGTTAGGGCGATAAATATCTGGGTTATTTTCAGTTTCAGTTTCACCCTAAAAATCCATTGATATAATTTTCAACTCCAACAAGCTAATACTTTCGGAGATATGATCTTTCGAAATTCCAATAATGAATCGTACTTCTATATTTTCACAGAATGCTATAATTATTCTATCTATGATGTATTATATGATATGTGTTCATACTCATAGATGTCATCCTGTTCTATTAGAGAGAGTCAAATTCATTTCAGGTATTTCAATTTGATTTCTTCCTAGTGCAGTTCTCATTCTCAGATTGCTCATTTAATCTTGATAAATAAACTATTATTTGAATTGAATTTCCTTTATGATGCAGTTCTATCATAAGAATATATTGATATAATTCTCAACTCTGAGCAACCAATACTGTCGGAGATATAATTTGTCTGTTTGAACAAGAGCGCCAGAAAACTCCTGTCCACAGGGCTTGAACCAATTTTTTTTAACCGCATACGATTGTTTAGTTAGTGGTCTGAAGGACCTCATTTGTATATGAGTACTTAATTATTAATACTTTATTGATATTTTGATGTATCCAAAAAACTTTTATATCATCTAATAATAAACTTCTCAGGAATTTGGACAAGTATTTTTTATATTTTCTCTAGTGTTCAATTTGCCAACGTTTCGGAGGCGAATTCCTCCTTCTTCAGGGCTAAAAAACAAAGAACATTCAACAAAACAATCACAAAGACAAAGTTTCCGATATTACCTCAAGAATACTATGTTGTTCGAGAAAATATTATACAGTCACAAAATTTCATGAATTGACCGATCTCAAACACATCTTTTTTATATAATCTCCCTAGCGTCGTCAGAAAATAAATTAGAACATAGATATACACCTGGAAACTTCAAATGTCAAATAACACAATCAACAAAACCCCATAAACTGTCAGATCTTTTTCTTTATTCTTCTTCTTCTCCTTCTCAAACAAGTTCTTTTCAACGTCACCTCCTCTTTCCCTTTGTTATTTGTCACGTTATGTCCAACAATATATCATAAAAATAGCTCAGGTTATTGACATCTTCCCTGAAATTTACGGTGTTATTACTCCTGATGGAAACCATCTCACTGATATTCCTCTTATAGCCATTTCTCTCCACATCTAGTATCTCCACATCCCCGAAGCCGAAATTATGTCCCTCACCGAACACATGATAGGTTAGGGCAGTCTTTTCCTTGTTGTTTATGTTCCTTATATCATATTTGTGTTGTTTTATTCTTTCCTTTAAATATTGTCGAGTCTGTCCTATATAACTCCTATCACAATCCAAACATGGTATCTTATAAACCACAGATGACATTAGTTCTTTCTTTGTGGGTTCCTTCAATTTTGAGAAGAATCTATTGGTAGTGGAGACGTTGTAGAAGGCGCATGTGCAGTTTAACTCTCTGAGAATTTTTTTGAATCTTGTAAGACAGACCATCGATGAAAGGAAGTCTGTGAAAAGATTTTGTACTATCTCCTGAGGTGGAACTCAATGTATTTTCTCCTCTCCTATTTTGTATTTTCTTGATAGATCTATTTATGAGGTATATTGGGTAATTATTTTGTGTAAGGATTTTCTTTACACTACTCAAATTTGTTCTATGATATTCTTCATCACTCAATTTCAACGCTCTACTAATCAAGTTGTTTATCACGTTTATCTTTTGTGTGGTGCTATGATTGCTAAAGAAATTCACAAGTCTGTTGGAATTGCTGGGCTTGTAGTACCAACATGTCTTGAGAGTGTTGTCTTCCTTTTTGATTAATATATCTAGGAATGGAATTGAGTTTTCCACTTGTACCTCCATAGTGAACTTAAGTTTGTCATCGTAAGAGTTAAATAGATCGAGAAGTTGTTGTTTTTTGTTGTTAGGTATAATAAGAAAGGCATCATCTACATACAGTTTGACCATTGGAATATGGAAGTTTATTATTGATAAGACCCAACTAAACAAGTCATCCATCACAAGGTTAGCGAATGAGGGACTAGATGGCGATCCCATAGCAGAGCCAAGGATTTGTCTGTAGAATTTTCCATTAAATACAAAATAACTGCACTCAAAACAAACATCCACCAAGTTTAAGAAACATTCTCTACTTAGGTTCGTAAAGTTCTTAATATAATTCCATTGTTTCTTTACCACAGTTATCACAAGCTCTTTGGATATATAGGTGAACAGTGAGACCACATCCAACGACACCAGAATGTAACCTTCCGGAACATGGACACCCTGTAGATCTCTTTTCAGGTCAAAAGAGTTTTTGGCATTATATGGTGAAGTCGACAACACCTGAGATAAAATTTGGTGGAGGAACTTTCCAATATTATAGGTTGGAGAATTAATATTGTCAGAAATAGGTCTCAAAGAGAGGCCTTCCTTATGGGTCTTTCTGAGGAAGTATAACCTAGGAGAAATACCATTATGTCGGATCAATTTTTTGTACTCCTCAGCTGTAATCATTGATTCCTCTTTAAACTTCTTTAATATCTTGTTTACATTATCTTGGTACAGTTTTGTGGGGTCTGCTGTTAACAGTACATAAACTTCAGAGTCACTTAACATTCTATGTGCCTCCTCTAAATATTCACCCCTATACATGACCACCGTAGTATTACCTTTGTCTGATGAACTTATAATTAATTCCGGGTGATCTCTCACAAAATTATTAGTGTCCTTCAGTTGTTTGACTGTCGGAGTTTGTTGTAATCTTCCGCCAACAGGGTTATTCTTATAGTTATTAATGGTGTTTATACATCTGATCCTGTATTTATTCTTTATCTCATCAGTACAAGGAGAGACAGATATGCAACTCTCTATGTCTTTAATGACTTCCAAAGTTGGGAATTTGAATGGGGGGATTCCATGTTTGGGACCAAGAGCCAACACCGACTTTACATTATCTGGCAGAACTACATCTGTATAGTTTTTTATATAATCGTCAGAATTCACCAAATTAACAGTGGGTTTCTGTGTCCTCAACAGGTTATCTAATTTTCTAATCTCGATCTATTTAACTCTTACGATGACAAACTTAAGTTCACTATGGAGGTACAAGTGGAAAACTCAATTCCATTCCTAGATATATTAATCAAAAAGGAAGACAACACTCTCAAGACATGTTGGTACTACAAGCCCAGCAATTCCAACAGACTTGTGAATTTCTTTAGCAATCATAGCACCACACAAAAGATAAACGTGATAAACAACTTGATTAGTAGAGCGTTGAAATTGAGTGATGAAGAATATCATAGAACAAATTTGAGTAGTGTAAAGAAAATCCTTACACAAAATAATTACCCAATATACCTCATAAATAGATCTATCAAGAAAATACAAAATAGGAGAGGAGAAAATACATTGAGTTCCACCTCAGGAGATAGTACAAAATCTTTTCACAGACTTCCTTTCATCGATGGTCTGTCTTACAAGATTCAAAAAATTCTCAGAGAGTTAAACTGCACATGCGCCTTCTACAACGTCTCCACTACCAATAGATTCTTCTCAAAATTGAAGGAACCCACAAAGAAAGAACTAATGTCATCTGTGGTTTATAAGATACCATGTTTGGATTGTGATAGGAGTTATATAGGACAGACTCGACAATATTTAAAGGAAAGAATAAAACAACACAAATATGATATAAGGAACATAAACAACAAGGAAAAGACTGCCCTAACCTATCATGTGTTCGGTGAGGGACATAATTTCGGCTTCGGGGATGTGGAGATACTAGATGTGGAGAGAAATGGCTATAAGAGGAATATCAGTGAGATGGTTTCCATCAGGAGTAATAACACCGTAAATTTCAGGGAAGATGTCAATAACCTGAGCTATTTTTATGATATATTGTTGGACATAACGTGACAAATAACAAAGGGAAAGAGGAGGTGACGTTGAAAAGAACTTGTTTGAGAAGGAGAAGAAGAAGAATAAAGAAAAAGATCTGACAGTTTATGGGGTTTTGTTGATTGTGTTATTTGACATTTGAAGTTTCCAGGTGTATATCTATGTTCTAATTTATTTTCTGACGACGCTAGGGAGATTATATAAAAAAGATGTGTTTGAGATCGGTCAATTCATGAAATTTTGTGACTGTATAATATTTTCTCGAACAACATAGTATTCTTGAGGTAATATCGGAAACTTTGTCTTTGTGATTGTTTTGTTGAATGTTCTTTGTTTTTTAGCCCTGAAGAAGGAGGAATTCGCCTCCGAAACGTTGGCAAATTGAACACTAGAGAAAATATAAAAAATACTTGTCCAAATTCCTGAGAAGTTTATTATTAAATTACAATCATGGACGAAAATATAACTGATTTTATATCATCGTTTTCAGCTGATATGGCTGGAAAGAATAGGATGCTTGGACTTGAATGCTAAAGCTGAAATATGAATCTACGAAAACCACCGCATCTGTTCCAGCTATTTCAATACGTTCGAATTTATAACAAATATCAGGAAGCATGTTGTTATACGACCTGGTGTCATTCCTTCGTTATGCTTGCCAATAGATGTTGGAATACAAGTTAAATGGATTTGTTTTCATTATATTGTTCATATCTTGAATGATAATAATTGCAGGAGCTTGCAAACAACCTCAGTTAAATATGCAGGTTCAAAAACCTTAAGTCTTTGTGAATGTCTGCTTTCACATGACTCGAAAATTTGATATTTTTATTATGTTGTTATTATGCTTCATTGTTCACTGGGGTCATGGGAGTTCCGAATGTCTGGTGGTTCATTAACGATGTATGGTGAAATCACAGAGCTCTCTACATAAAGTATACAGGGGTATTAAAATATAGAAAAATAAGACTTCATGATTTAAGTGAAAGCATGGTTAGTAAATATTTCAGAAAGAATTAGAATATAATAGAAGAATAGGAAATAGAAATAGAATAGAAATATTTACTAACCATGCTTTCTCATAAAATCAACGCAATTCATTGATATTTGAATTTCTATTACTAGTTCCAGATGCCATTGTAGAAAGAGATAGTTCCGTTTTCCATTCGAGAATAAGCAGGACCTATATGTTCATGTAAGATTTCCATTCATTGATGCTATTTCATTTAAAGCTATAAATTTCAATATGATTAATATTGATATTATCAATGAAATAAAATACCAATTTGTCATATTTGAATATATATTCCTAGATGTCCAAGTAGTTCAATATGTGACGGAAGTGGAACCTCAAATGCCTGCTACCCAACGTAACTTATTTCATTTACTAATCTAGAATGAACATTGTCTCATCATTATATAAAATTGAATTGTTTTAATTCCTTTTCAGGCAGAACGAGAAGAGAATGTAGGAAACGAAGACTCTCCCAGCTCTCCCCAGAGGCTATGGAAATATATAAAATTGTGACTGTCTTTAACCGGAAAGTAAGAAGGATTGATGAAAAAAATAAAGGCCTCAAATTGGTAGTCAAATGCATGCCATCCTCTTGAACATCTCGGACACTTGATGAACACACCAAGCTATCATTTGTTCATTCTCAAATAGGATGTCAAAATTTTAAACCCAAAGGAAGCCGCTATACTTTAGATGGGAATTTTTTTTTTACTTTATTTAGAAAAAGCCTTAAGGGATGCAAACTCCTCAGCGACATTTTTGCGGTTCCATTCAGAAAAACTTTGTCAAAATTATAGCATTCAGGTAATTTCAGTACAAGTATCAATTCTAGCGTTATGGACTCAATTAACCTTAAACTAAAGAGAATGGATGGGGATCAAAAATTTTGTCCCAACCCGAGTCCCAACCTCTTTGACGAAATATTGATAGAGCCTTCTCTGCAAAAAAAGAGTCTGTAATTTTCGAATATTTGGCAGAGAGTGGTCTTAAACGATTAGTTTCGACTCCCTGATCAAGAATACGAGGTCAGAATTGAATCTGTCCGGCCGGCCGTCAGCACGATTATGCTCGAACGCAATGAGTTAGAGAGTTCAAATTTTCAGGGTAGGTTGGGGCAAAATCCAGCGAATGGTTTCAGAATTATAGTCATTCTCTGCAAAAAAAAAAGTCTGTAATTTTCGAATATTTAGCAGATAATGGTCTTAAACGATTAGTTTCGACTCCCTGATCAAGAATACGAGGTCAGAATTGAATCTGTCCGGCCGGCCGTCAGCACGATTATGCTCGATCGCAATGAGTTAGAGAGTTGAAATTTTCAGGGTAGGTTGGGGCAAAATTGGGCAAAATCCAACGAATGGTTTCAGAATTATAGTCATTTGAAGTTACGTTTTTCCAATAACTCGAAAAATACTAATCGGTTCGAATCAACGCACGGTAATTGATTGAAAAATACTGACACGAAGATTTTTGCAAAATTTTTTGAGTGTCGTAAGACTGCAAAAATTAAAAAAAAAATCTCTATCTCAGAAACTATATGTCAAATATCGTTGAAATTCTAGGAGAGCCTTCAAAACCTTATTATACAGTAAAGTTCTAGATTTGAGCTTGATCGGATCTATATTGGTAAGGATATTGCCGAAATTTCGAAATATTCTAAAGATCGGGGTATACTGGTCCACTGATTTACAGTCAACCAAACAAATTGACAACAGTTTTTGATTTTTGAAAGGATTCAAGTATTATTACATAGATCATTCTTCTTAGTGTTCTGTGATGTCATCATATCTCTAGGTTCGAGTTCAAGTCATGACAGATGGCAGATAAACCATTTTGAAAACAAAATAATCGGCCAAACGGTTTTGGAGTTATATCCATCTGAAATTTGGTTGTTATTTCCTCAATAACTCGAAAAATACAAAACCGATTAAATTCAAGCATGGTTATTAGTTGTATAATGCCAACGCGAAAAAAATTTAGTGAGGATCGCATAACTAGAAAATTTTAAAAAATCATTGAAAATTATTGAAAAAAATTTTGTATATCAGTAACTACACGTCCGACATCGCTAAAATTTTGCGAGGGCCTTCAAAACCTAACTCTACTGCCAAGTTCCAAGTTTGAACATGATTGAACATATATTGTTGGAGATTCGAGCAGCCTTGTGTGAGTTTAGTAGATGGATGGGTGACCGTTGGCTCGATAACTTTTGAACGAAAGGAGATAGAGCAATTTTCAGAGTATGTTGCGTATCCGAATGGGAGTGTTAAGTTCGATTACTGGCATAATCGGTCCAACGGTGAAGATTAATCTCAACACTCTAAATCAATTGAGATAAAATTTTGTGTGCGTATTTTTCTGTGTTTTGGGGTAGCTTATGTTCACAATTGAACTCACAATTGTTGGATGAAACTTTGTGTGTGTAGGTATCTGTGTACTATTTCTTCAAATAATTCAATCATTATGTCAATTTGTTAGCTGGCGAAGTTCGGCGAAGTTCGGCGAAGTTTGGCGAAGTTCGAGCGGATATTTGAGTAGCAACGGAAAGACGAAAGAATAAACGACTTTATAACGCCTTTTTTTTCGAAGAAAATTTCTGGTTTCTTCAAATTAAGATCGCAAAATGTGACTTTTCTCTTGAGAATCCAACCACAAAGAATTTTGGTTGACTTCTCCAACTATCGACAATGTCGTTCGTTTGCGTTGCTCGCCGAATTCAAATTTGACAAGTCGAGACGCTTCAGACAATGTCAAAAATCGTTTTAAGGGAATTATTCGATCGAATAAATTCGAATAACAGGTAGATTCCCTTGGGAATGGTGCAGTTGAACAGCATATTAGATGGTATTTTGTCAGTTATTCAGACCAATTCCGTTCTCAAAGGAATTCAATACGATAAAAGAAATATCTAAACGGTAACGTCCGATTAAGATATAAAGATTACGAGGTTGTTGATAATCCATCCTATTCTTTCAGTCGAAAATATATCTTACTTTTCAGAAAGCCACAATATTTCGTCCCCATATTATTTTGGAGCTCATTTATAATAATATTTAGTGATAAATGGCATTCGAGATTGCTGTAAGTATTCAGAAAAAAGGACTGTTCATTAAGAGAATGCAATCCAAAACCAAGCATACGTTTTGCATCAAACATCTGCAGTATTTATGTCGAAAAAACGAAATTTCTCCAAAGACATTCATGGATACAGAATGATATCTCACTTCCCACTATCAGACATTTCATAGTATAGGTGTATGTACCCATTTACCCTCTGATAGTTTTTGCTTCTTCAAATCAATGCAGTAATAGAATTCTTGAGGAGTATCATACGTTGTATTGAATTGTTTTATTTGAAATTGAAGTTCATTTCTGCACAAGCTGGACAGTTTGCCATAGATAGAATTCTTGATGAAATATATCACTGATTATTATTTCATCATTTTCATAACATAAAATTGTGATAATAATTTAACACATTCAATCTCGATGCATTAAACCAGTATGTTGCGTTGTTGAAAAATCTGTTTATTTCACCTGGTGAATAGATTCCGATAAGATTCTTGAAATGTAAAACAATTCTTACAATTGTATTACTGCTCAGGGCTCACACAGTTGAAATTACGGCATAATATCCAAATATTTTCAATGCAAGGAAAGCTGCAAGTCGATGATAACTGAATTAACGATTTTAGTGTTGATATTGAACATTAAAAATAAAATTGATAATTTGAATGGTCATTTGTGAATGACTTGGCTTGGTGTATTTACCTTTATCAGGTGGGTAGATCTACAGGCTATTTAAATTTATCTGTTATGCAGATCTCCAGTTACGCAGATAATTTTGATATTTTCGACCAAGAAAACACTCTTTTAAAAAGATCTATTTTATTTGACAAGTCGACGATGTCGATTCTAAAACATTACTGCCTTTGTTCCTGTGGAATATTGTTCCACAATGGATTGATAAAATTCCGCTGACACTGCAACTGCAGGAAAGCGATCTAAATTCTAAGTAATTGAAATATGCAGTTCGTATTTACAATCTCTTCGTTAAGGGATCCAGGGTCGGACTCAAATTATATAATTCCTCCCCTTTTTGAGAATTTTTGTCAGCCCTTTTGGGTGAAAAAATGAATTTTCTAAAATATAGTAAAAATACAAAAATGATCAAAATTGAACTGATAATAAAAAAAGTATTAAAGTAGGAAACATAATGTAAAACAGTCCATTCTTGAATCTCTGGTTGAATCTGCGGGATCTCAGTCCTCTGCAAGAAGTCTTCTTCCACCTTGGTCAAATTGATGTGAAGGGGGCTTAGTCGGAGAATTGAATGTTCTTCAAGTTGCATCCTCGGGTGGATAACCTTGTCACCATTTGTAACTTTACACTTGGAATGAATGAGGGCTATTTGGGATACTTCATACTTGACTTGGCTGTTAGAGCATTCTTCTTTCAAAACGTTGTTGGCAATGGAAATGACGGATCCATCTTCTATTTGCAGCAGTTCTGGTTTTCCGAAACTTCGTATTCTGGAGCAATTGTCCTTTAGATGTGTGAACAGTGTTCCGAAACATTCATGAGGGTAATTTAAATCTTCTTGTCTGGCGATGTAGAAATCCTCCAGTTCTTGAACGATTTTGGTTTGCCATTTGATTGCTTCATTACTCGATAGGATATAAGGTGGGGTGTTTGGAATGATTGTATTCATGTAAGGTAATGAATATAGCCTAAAAAGCTCAAAGGGTTTTTCTTCAAAAATTGGAATTGTTACAACAAACAATATTTCTGTCTCTTTGACTATTACTCTGCTATTGCAAATTGAATAATAATCTGTCAAATGACTCAATGGTAAAATTTTAGCATCTCCTAATACTTTTTTGAAGGTTATTAGAGGTAAAATATTTTCGTGAAGTAAATGGAGTCTTCCAAAACTTATAGCATTTTCCAGTTCATTCAATAATATAGCAAGTTCGTGAGATTGAAAAATCAGAATGGTCAAGTTTATGATAAGATTATTAGAATTTTGGAGTTCTGTAACTGTTCGTGTTAAATTATTGATTTTTGATTTAAATTTATCTTGGATATTTTGGCTCACTTTGATTATTTTATTCTGATTCATCAAGATAACATTTTCATTATGTTTGATTGCTTGAAAGTAATTATTATAAATCTCTTCATCGTCGGAATCCAGAGTTCCGAATAGAAATTTCGATATTTTTCCTCCAATGTTGAGCAATCCACGTTTTTCACGGATATTCTGAAGTATTATGTTATTAAATTTCATTTTATTATTTTCTATTAAATTATTTGCAATTTGAAAATAGTCAGCTGAGGGGTTTTCAAATTTATTCAAAATTTCTTTTTGTATTAGAAGCAGATTATCAATGGAACTAATATTATAGTGAAATAGCAAGTGTTTAGCGTGATTGGCTACATAAATCTTTCCTAATCTAATTGGTAATATATTGTGCTTGTATTCAGTATATTCTAACATAAGGTTGAGGGATATTAGAGATAGAAAAATTGGGATGCGTTGAAGCATCTGAAAAAGAAAAAAGGAAAAGAAAAATTATTTTCTTTGTTTAATCCTTGTTTTGTGATAGTGATGTTTATTTGAAGTATTTTGAACAGCTATGTCACTTGTTTCTTGAATAGGAATTTTCTTATAAACCGGTAAAGTTTTCTTTTGATTCGATTGACGTAAGTAAGCTGGTTTATTTGGATCAATGTCCGGTGGTTCTGAACGTTTTTCATTAATTTTCTGAAATTTTTCGTTATATATTTTTTTTTGAATATCAACGTGTTCCTTCAGTTCCTTTAAATTATCATTATAATTTTCCAAATATCGTGATATTTTCTCGTTAGTTGTAATTTCAATAGGAAGAGAATAATTCAGGTCACCTTTAATAATTTGCATGGGCGTGAATGACGTTGAAGTATGGATGCAATTATTATAAGCTAATATTGTTCTGGCTAATCTAGTTTCTAATGTTAAATTCTTATTATCCGAAAGACATCTAAGTTGTTCCAAAAATGTTGAATGGAAACGTTCTATTAATGAATTCGAATTAGGATTGAGATTTAAAATATAATGGATTTCAATCTTATGCAATTTCGCAAATTCTTGGAAGAGATGATTTTTAAATTCAGTCCCATTGTCGCACGTAATTATTTTAGGGATTCCGTGGTGTGTCATAAATATTAATAATTTTTCGACGATCTCTATTGCTGTTTTGGCTTTCAATAGGGAGCAACAGGCAAATCTTGAAAAAGAATCAATTATTGTTAAACAATTGTTTTTTTCGAACGAGAATGTATCCATATATAAATGTTCGAATGGTTTTTCTCCTACTGGATTATTTCGGAATTTAATCTTAGTTGGTGTTCTTTCGTATTTGTTGGCTTGGCAGATTTCGCAAGAATTTATATATTTTATAACGTCTTCATCTAACTTAGGCCAATAAAATCGTTTCGAAATAGAGGCAATATTTTCTTGGATTCCTCTGTGTCCAGATTTAGAGACATGATAGATTTCTAATTTTTCCTCCTGAACAAGGGGATCTTCGATATCTTCTAATAAAATGTTGGTCAGCCTAAGATTATATGATTTTGCCTTGAATTTTGTTTGTAAGGTTCTGATGAATTGGATCTCAAGGTCCTTATTATCGATTTTGAGACAGTAACATATTCCAGGCTTCAAAATTTCTTTGATAAAGAGAATTATGTCGTTAGCATCGTTAATTGATACAATGATTCTTTGCTTATTTTCAAAGAGTTTAATCCTTTGAATTTGATAATTATTTCCTGGTGTAATTATAATTTGGTTTTTATGTTTGTTTAAGCATTTTTCTGTATAAGGTATTTGAAAAATCGGATTTTCCTGAGAACTATGGACAGTTTGATTTTCGAAATCCTCAAAATTTCGCATTAAATCTTCTAATTGTTCATTAAGCTGAATGTCGTTTGGATCTAATTGAGGTATTATTGAGTCTAAATCATCAAGGTTATTGATTTCGTTTAATCTTATTCGCGAAAGAGCGTCAGCATTATTAGATATTCCTTTTTGCGCGCGTGTTCCGCAAGGAACAGCGTGCTATCATTTCGTCACAATGTCTGTATTTTTCGAATTTTTTTTCGAAAATGGTCTCAAACGATTAGGTTCGACTTCCTGATGAAGAATTCGAGGTCAAATTCAATTCTGTCCGTCCGGTCCGGCCGGCCGGCCGGCCGGCCGGTCCGGCTGGCCGTTAGCACGATAACTCTCGAACGGAACGACTTAGAGCGTTGAAATTTGCAGGGTAGTTTTGTAGCGTAAATATCTCGGACAAGTTCGTTAACGGGCGAAATCCACCGAGCGGTTTCGGAGTTAAGGCCGTTTTTAGTCAAAACGTTTTTAATGAATATTTCCGGAACCAATCACTCTATCTTTCTGAAATTTGGCAGCAAATTGTAGAATCATGACCTTTATATGCCTGCGAAGTTTTGTTTTGATCGGACGGCCCTAAAGTAGCAAAAAAAAAATTCAAAAATTTCAAAATTTTGTTTTCAGGATAACTCGTAAAATACTGATCTGATTAAATTGAAACTCAGTTGTTAGATGCAAAAGACCAATGCAAACACTTTTGCAAAATTTCGTGAAGATCACGTGACATGAAAAAAATAAAAAAATTACTACTATTTGGCGAAATACTTTGCTTAAAATGCGGAAACCTATTGTTTTGAGGTTCATGCTGCCCTTTCCGGACATTTTTCGTTGTGCGCATGCGCAGATGAGAAGTCATTTAGCTGCTGTAGTTTTCGTCAGAGAGGATTGGGGTTTTGGGGTGGCGAATGCTATTCCTCCATAGAATCCAGATCCCTGATGAGGGTCTGCGCATGCGTAGATTAAAGATGCGATATCTTCCGAACCACTAGTGTTGGAGAATCGGAGTTTTTTGTAAGGTGTGTTATTTTGAAAGGACTTTTAGCCGCGAGTAGATTGCGCATGCGCAGAAGATAAGTGTCTGTTTTTGGGTTGGATGGGTTATGTTGGGAGTGCTGAGTCGATATTGTGAGGTTTTAAAAGAATATTCATAGCAATTCAGTGCTCGGACACTAGTCAGTTTGGGGGAAATACCGTTGTTTCCGAGTTGAAGTGTGCATACCGTGGCCCTGGGGCCAATTATGAAATTGATGTTACTCCTTACGGGCATTTTTCGTTATGCGCATGAGCAGACCATCAGTGATTTAACTGCTGAAGTTTTCGTCAGAGAGGTTTGGGATTTTGGGGTGGCGGATGCTATTCCTCTACAGAATCCCCTGGTGAGGGTCTGCGCATGCGTGGATTCAAGAGGCGATATCTCCTGAACCACTAGTGTTGGAGAATCGGAGTTTTCTGTATGGTGTGTGATTTTGGGAGGACTTTCAGCCGCAAGTAGATTGCGCATGCGCAGAAGAGAAGTGACTGTTTTTGGGTTGTATGGGTTATGTTGGGAGTGCTGACCCGATATTGTGAGGTTTTAAAAGAATATTCATGGCAATTCAGTGCAAGGACAAGTCAGATTGGGGGATGTAGTGTTGTTTCCGAGTTAAAGTGTCCGTATCGTGGCCCTGGGGCTAATTTCGAAATTGATGTTACCCCTTACGGACATTTTTTGTTATGCGCATGAGCAGACCATCAGTGATTTAACTGCTGGTGCTTTCGTCAGAGAGGATTGGGATTTTGGGGTGGCGGATGTTATTCCTCTATAGGATCCCCTGGTGAGGGTCTGCGCATGCGTGGATTCAAGAAGCGATATCTCCTGAACCACTAGTGTTGGAGAATCGGAGTTTTTTGTGAGGTGTGTAATTTTGGGAGGACTTGCAGGCACGAGTATATTGCGCTTGCGCAGATGAGAAGTGAATGGTTTTGGGTTGTTTGGGTTATGTTGGAAGCAATGAGCCGATATTGTGAGGTTTTAAAAGAATATTCATGTCAATTCAGTGCACGGACACAAGTCAGTTTGGGGGAAATAGCGTTGTTTCCGAGTTGAAATGTCTGTATGGTGGCCCTGAGGCGAATTTATAAATAACTATATTCGGTAGATCTATATTAAAATACGTTCGGATTTGGAGAAGAGGCAATTGCGTTCCAAACGGAGGTCCCACAACCGCATTTTTTTTCGATCTACGGTAAAGCTAACAGCCAAACTGTATTGATAGCTATATTTGTTAAAGGAACTTGAAAAAAAAAAAAAAAGCACTGACGTGTAGTCAGTACTCTTTGGCGCGCGTGTTCACGGTGGCTAATTTGAATTGAATGACGAGTACTTCAAGCTCAGTAGATAGAGCGAGCTGAAGATCTACCCAAAGGATAGTGGACACCATTCACTGTCGGTTCAAAAATTAACAGTGCTGTATCTAAGCTGCCATCAGGATAGATTAACAAAGTTGGAAAAGAACGCAAGTGACTCTCCTTAGTCGCACAAGCTCCTAGAAGATTTGGGAGGGTCAGTATAATCCTAATCATGTTAATCGCACGCGCGCAAAAGCAGATTGACTTAACAATGAAAGAAAAAGTGTAAAAAGTCAATCTGCTTTGGCGCGCGTGCGATTAACATGATTAGGATTATACTGACCCTCCCAAATCTTCTAGGAGCTTGTGCGACTAAGGAGAGTCACTTGCGTTCTTTTCCAACTTTGTTAATCTATCCTGATGGCAGCTTAGATACAGCACTGTTAATTTTTGAACCGACAGTGAATGGTGTCCACTATCCTTTGGGTAGATCTTCAGCTCGCTCTATCTACTGAGCTTGAAGTACTCGTCATTCAATTCAAATTAGCCACCGTGAACACGCGCGCCAAAGAGTACTGACTACACGTCAGTGCTATTTTTTTTTTTTAATTTAATTTCGTAATTATATTCCTCGAGCTTGATTTTCCAGCGCATTAATTTTGAGTTAGGTTCTTTCAAAGAATTCAACCATATCAAAGGTTTATGGTCGGTGTAGATAAAAAATTTGTTTCCATAAAGGTATGGACGAAAATGTCTGGTCGCCCAAATAATGGCTAAAAGCTCTTTTTCGATCGTAGAATATCGAGTCTCCGTCTCGCTGAGTGTACGGCTGGCGTACGCCACTGGTAGATCTTCATTAGGTACATTACCTTGGGACAATATCGCACCGATAGCGAATTTTGAAGCGTCCGTGGTTAGATTGAATGGTTTGGAGAAATCTGGGTAGATTAAAATGGTATGGTTAATTATTAATTGTTTGGTAGTCAGAAAAGAATCTAAATATTCTGGATCATCTATATTCATTTTTGAGTCTTTCTTCAGATATTTGGTCATTGGTTTAGTGATTCGAGCAAAATTGGGAATAAATTTTCGATAATATCCAATCATACCGAGGTACGATTTTATTTCTTTCGACGATTTTGGTAATGGAAAATTTTCAATAGCTGTAATTTTGTTTGGGTTGGGTTTGATTCCCTCTGGAGTTATGATGTGACCTAAAAATTCAATTTCGTTTTTGAAAAATTCAGATTTGTCAAGCTGTATTTTCATATTTTCGTTTTTAAATACTTCCAAAATTCGATGAATGTCAGCCAAATGGGATTCTACTGTTTCGGAATAGATGATTATGTCATCCATATAGACATAACAATTTTTTCCTATATGATCTCGTAATACATGGTTCATGAGCCGTTGAAATGTGGCAGGAGCGTTTTTGAGTCCAAAAGGCATACGCAAGAATTCGAAATGACCGTTTTCAACTGTAAACGCAGTTTTTTCTATACTTTCTTCGTGGACTTCTATCTGATGGAATCCAGAAGCTAAGTCTAAAGTAGTGAAAAATTTAGAACCTTTTAATTTATCTAGGATGTTATCAATTTGAGGTAAGGGATACCTATCGTCTATAGTTTTCTCATTTAATTGGCGGTAATCAATCGCCATCCTCCACTTTTCATTTCCGGATTGGTCGGGTTTTTTCCTTACCATCACGACAGGAAAGGACCAGGGAGATATGCTTGGTCTTATGATACCTTTTTGAAGTAGATCAGTGATTTGATCTTGAATTTCAATTCTATGTTTTTCCGGTTGTCGATACAATTTCGCATGAACTGGTATTTCATCTTTAGTCCGAATATGATGTTTGATTTTTGATGAAAAATTTAAAGGTTGTCCGGGCAATTGTAAAGCTTTTTCTGTTACGTTGAAGATTTTTATCAACTGATTCTGGATAGATTTATCCAAGTGATTAAGTTTTATGGGGTAATTATGTTTTCTGGGAATAACATTTTGAAAATGTATGGGCATCTGACACTGAGGTCCTATTAATAATTTTCTATTCAAGTCTATTGTAAAACCATATTTCTCTAAAAATTTGAATCCTATAATACCTTCGTATTGGGTATGGAATTTATAAACTGTAAATGGATAAGTACTATGCATTCCAAATGAATCCAAGGGAAAGTTAACTTTTTCGTTACTGATGTCATGTCCATGAGGGGTAATAAGATCAGTTGCTTCACTATAAATGTTATGAGGAATTTGTTCGTACGCAACTTTAGGGTCTAAAAGGCAAATTGTACATCCGCTATCTAATAATAGTTTGCATTTTGGAAAGTCTAAGTTTATATAGGGAAGACAGTTTTTCTTTATTTTATCTTTAACGGTATTCAAGTCAATGGGTTCTCCGAGGCTAGTTTCTGAAAATTCTCATTTATGTCATCCTCATCATCAGAAGTTTCTTCTTGATATTCGTATGGATCTTGTTCGTAATATTCAAAATTATTTTCAATTTCTGTAGAAGTTCCTGATTCAACGTGAGTTAATTCCTCAGAAATGAAATTTTGTTGTGCTGAGTTTGGTTGATTAAAAAATCTAGGTTTTTGAAATTGAGGCTGAGAGCTTTGTATAGAAGACGATGCTTCACGTTTCTGGGGTAAAATTCTAGTGTTTATTGACATAGGAGTTGGTGGTGGTAAGTTTTGATTTCGAGCCGAATTTGGCTTGAAAACGTTTTGTGGTTTTCCGAACACTTGTTCGTTTGTGAAAAATCTAGGATTCGAGTTGGTTCTCGATTGTAAGTTAATTGGTTGAGAAGGAAAAGATGTTTGTCTTATCGATCGGTTACTAAACGAGGTCGATTGGTGAGGATATAATTGATTTCTAGATTGTTTATGTTGTTTTTGAGGAATGAAATGATAATTCCAATTCAAATGAGACATTTGCGATGTATAATCAGAGATTATACTCACTGCTGTATCGAAATTGAGATTTTTCTGGAGAATTAAAGAACTCCTTAATTCTAACGAAACGTTACGCAATAAAACTTCGGTAGCTAACCGGTCAGTTTGTTTTTTCATGCAAAGTTCATCAATTTCTGTGAGTCCCTCTGCACTTATTCTACTACAAATTCTAATCTTGAAATTTCTGACTCTCTCCATAAAAGAAAATATATCTTCATTATGTGATTTTCTCATTATTTGCAATTGATTATTGAGAACGAAAATGTTAGTTCGATCTCCAAATTTCTGTTGTAAAAAATCTTTCAAATTTGGCCAAGTGTCTGGTACGTTGGAGACACTTAATTCCTTTTTTGCTAATCCTATTATTTTACTTTTAATCAATAGAATGCAGAAAGTTTTGGCAGTTTCCGAGCTACTCGAAAATTTATTTAAATAAGATTTACATTGTTCAATAAAATCTGGTAGACAAGCTTGGTCTCCTCCAAATGTAGAAAGTAAAGTTCCGTATTTTTCGGCTAAAGCAATTTCTTCCATTTTAATTATATCTGATTGATTATGAAATTTAAAATTTCAAATATTATTTGAATTTCAAATGTTATTGTTTGAAAAATTATTATCAAAAAATAATAAATTTTTTTCGGGAATGGGAATGGATTTTTTTTTTTTTGAGTAATGAATTTTCTTGCCTTTGGTCTTTCCAGGTAGGTGAAAGAGTTGTGAGGTCTTCCAATGCTACTTGTTGGTTTTCTCTTGCTGCTTCCAAGGGGACTGGCTCTAGCTTTGCTGGCACTGTGTACTCCTTGAAGATCGGTCGGGGTTTGAATTTCCACCAAAAACTTGAAAGTCGCCTGTGGTTGAAGAAATTTTCTTGTCGCTTCTTCTGTTGTCTCACAGTGTGAAAATCCTGGTCACGGCACCAATTTTGATATTTTCGACCAAGAAAACACTCTTTTAAAAAGATCTATTTTATTTGACAAGTCGACGATGTCGATTCTAAAACATTACTGCCTTTGTTCCTGTGGAATATTGTTCCACAATGGATTGATAAAATTCCGCTGACACTGCAACTGCAGGAAAGCGATCTAAATTCTAAGTAATTGAAATATGCAGTTCGTATTTACAATCTCTTCGTTAAGGGATCCAGGGTCGGACTCAAATTATATAATTAGATCTACTAGCAATGTGGTCTGTTGGCTATGTAGATCTACCGGTTCATTGGTATGATGGATATCTAGATCTACCAGTTACGTAGATGTGCCGGTTATGAAGATCTACCGGTTCACTGATCTGGTGGCTATGTAGATCTACCAGTTCATTGATATGTACATTTACCACATATGCGGATCAACCGGATATATAGAGTTATGAGTTACGTAGAAGTGTTGGGTAGGTAGATCTCCCAGTTAATTGATTTGCTGGCTAGGTGGAACGTTGGCTAGGTAGATCGGTTGGATCACTAGTTAATAATACTAAAAGAAATCTCGACATAAGGACCGACAAATGAAGCAGATCAAAAAAACTTTTTTCGAAAAATGCTTTTCTTTAAGATTTTTCCCGTTTAAGTTCGTGAAAATGGGATAAAAACGGAGGTACTCTCGGAGAGAGGAAGCGTTTTTTCGTCTTGGCCGATAAAAGTGGCGTCTATAAATAAAAAATCGTAAAATCGGGTAAAAACGTCGTTTTTTGCTAAAGGTGAAAAAAGAACCTGAAAAATGTGACGGGGCTGGTGAGGTTCGGGAGGCTATTTTAGTTGGAACTGAAATACGAAGGAATAGACGACTTTAAAACGGATATTTTTGGAAAAAAATTTCCGGTTCCTGCAAATTAAGATCGCAAAAAGTACTTTCCTCTTGAAAATCCAACCACACAGAATTTTGGGTGACTTTTTTAACGATCGACACTGTCGATTCGTTTCCGTTGCTCGCCGAAGTCAAATTTGACAAGTCGAGACGCTTTGAAGATAATGTCAAAAGTCGTTTTAGAGGAATAATTTTATCGAATATATTCGAATAACAGGTAGATTTGCTTGGAAATGGTTAAATCATTGATTCCTCAGCTGTTACTAGATGTTAGATATTAGGCCAGTTATTCAGACCATATTCATTCCCGAAGCAATTCCATACGAAGGAAGAGATATCTGAACGATAATTTCTGAATAAGATATAAAGATTATGCGGTAGGTAATAATCCATCCTATTATTTCATGCGAAAATCTTACATTTTAGAAATCCACAATATTTTGTTCCCATGTTACTTTAGAGGTTGTTTGTAATAACATTTAGTAGTGGATGGCATTCGAGAGAAATTTTTTATTATTATTCAGAAAAAAGACTATTCATAAAGAAAATGCGATCCAAAAAAACAAACATATGTTTAGCATGAAACATCTGAAGTATTTATGCCGAAAAACGATAATACTCCAAAGACATTCATGAATACCGTATAATATCTCACTTCCCGCTATCAGGCATTTCATATAGTATAGGTGTATTCGAACCCATTTACTCTCTGATAGGTTTTGCTTTTCAAATTAATCAATGCATCAATGGAATTCTTGAAGAATATCATACGTTGTATTGAATTGTTATTATTTGAAATTGAAGTACATTTTTGCACGAGCTGGACAGTTTGCCATATATAGAATTCTTGACAAAATGTATCACTGCTTATTATTTCACGATTTTCATAGCATAACATTGTGATTCTGTCGAATGCATTGAACCAGTATGTAAGTAATGTAAGTTATTGAAAACTCAGTGTATTTTTCCTGGTGAGTAGATTCACTTAAATTTCTTGAAATGTACAACAATTCTTACAATTGGATTACTGCTCAGGACTCACTCAGTTCAAATTGCGGTATAATTTCGAAATATTTTCAATGCAAGTAAAACTGATGATAACTGAATTAACGATTTTAGTGTTGATATTGAACATTGAAAATAAAATTGATATTTCGAATGGCCATTTGTGGATGGCCTGGCTAGGTGTATGTACTTTTATCGGGTGGGTAGACCTACAGGCTATATACATTTATCTGCTAGCACTGTGGATTCCCTGTTACGTGGATCTGCTGGATATGTAGATCTACCGGTTCATTGATACCCTGGCTATATAGATCTACCAGTTACTTTTTGAAAATCTTGTTGTGAATGCGATGTTTTTTTGAATGTTAGGAGGATGATTTGGCAGGAACCTTGAAGGGACTTAGTAAGGCAAAATACGGAAGTATTGGACAGTTTCGCGGTTTTGTAGAGAAAATGTCGGGCAGTATTTTAAAAAATCGAGAAAAAATGCCGACTTTGGCAAAAGGTACAAAATTAAGGAAAATAATTTGGAGGAGCGGTGCGTTCAAAACGACGGCAACAGTTTTGCAGGAACGCGAAGACGAGATTCGAAATAAGTCCATAACGGAGCCCTTCTTTCTTTCCTCTATTCCGTTTTCCCGGAAAAACGATACGGAAACGTGACTTTTTGCGAAAATCGACAAAATTCTGACGTTTCCCGTATTTATGTGTAGAATCTTACCACGATTCCTTCAAGGTCAACTCGAACGAGCGGCGCCAAAAGCTACAAGAAATATGAACAAGTAACCTAGTACGATCGATCACTTGACAGAATTGACGATATTCGGGATACAGAAAGACGGAAATCATCTGAGTACCTACTATAAAACGTTTATTTGGCACATAATCCATTTGATCTCATTTAGGCCATATAGGCGTTACACACGAAGACATATCATGGGATTTGGATCTTTTCGTCAAGTTTCTAAATCTATAATCAATATACCTTCCATATGACGGATGTTTGCTTTAAAATTACTCAAAATATTCAAACATCATGCAGAAAATCAACTGTCGCAAATGAAAAACCTCTGCTATACAGGGTGTTGTAAGTAAAATTTCACCCCAAGAGATCTATCGTGAAGAGAATTAACGACATTGTTAAATCGTTGCGAAAAGATAACCGCTGCTATACAGGGTGTTTTTCGAAAAATGTCAACTCCTAAACGGCGTGACCGATTATGAGGTGTGTGTGTGTATTTCGGCGGATCCCAACGTGGTTCAGATTCACAAATGGACCCGGTAGGTAGCGCTACAATCAGTTTACAGTAACTCAACAATGGCTACAACTGTTTTAATGCAACTTTGTGGTTGTGTTTTGGTAGGCCTCAAGTTCACAATACGATCGGTCAGGAGGCGTTATATTCGGTTTATAGCAATCCAAAAGTGAATGTTTGCATTTGAATTGGTTCCTATGCCATTACGAACATAGCACTGATTATTTTCAATCCAAAACTGAATGTATGCATTTAATTTCTTTTACCATATTGACATACTGTTTTGATTCAAATGTGATAGATTGAACAGTCATTTCAATCATCGTAACTCTAAACAACCTGTAGAATGTATATCCTTGGCATAATTCAATACGTGAGAAGAAGAAGGTATTTCATCAAGGATTGTTAGTTCCAATTCAGATAATTTATAAACATTGTCATAACAACCATGTTAATTTATCTTCATTGTTTAATATGTTTATAAACGCTACCATGAATGGTAAATATATACACCGTCTCCAAATGGGAGCAGTCATTCTAGTTAGTCTAGTCTAGAGTCTAGAGTCTATAGTACTCAGACAATGTGTGATTAAACCTATCATCTCCGAGAGTATGTGTTTTACTTGTACCCCTTCGGCATGCTAGATTAAGGCGAACCACCCGAGAACATCACACAAATAACGGTTCATCTGAACTACCAATTATATTTCTCTACTAAAAGAATGTAGATCCACTTGGAAAATGTAGATCTATGGCTAGGTAGATCTGCTGGCCACTAATATTATGTATTAAAGTTGAAAATTGATGACATACAGAAACTTTGAAGTCTGATATCTCAGAAACAAAGCCAAAAATTTTATTCTACTTTTTTTTACCAATATCATTAGCCTGTATACGTTCCTTAATTTTTCGCCTCGGGTATTGAATCACCCTGTATAAAATCATTATGATTGTCCTGAGTTGGTATCACTCCTTTACCAGAAGCAGGCAATCGCTGACTACTAATATTCGTACTAATATTGGCAGGAACTCTCGCAACACGAGAATATCTTAACTTTTTAATAAATTTTGTGTTGATTTGGACACATTCTCTATGTCACTGCTTTCTGTTAGGTTGGGAACAGTTTTCAAAAATAGTTTAAATATATTTTAATAATCTTATAATAATAGTATACTAATGTAGTAATATAAGCCCATATCTGTACATGATTTGTTACTTCATGTTTCAGTTTTAAGCAAGTGCTGTGAATGGCCCATCTCGTATTTCCATTAGCAAAGTTCTTAAACTGAACAAACTTCATCCCTACTAAATGCTTATTCTACAGGAACTAACTGAGGACTATCCAGATCGGTGACTACTGCACTGTGAAATATTGACAGATATATTCTAGTTTGAGTTCACTGTGGCATTATGAACACTACTAAATTAACTACACTGTTGTCCACTACAGTTTTTGTGGTCTGACATATGTTTCGGAAACAATGTGTCCATCTTCAAAGACAAAAATTTAGTTACTTTTGTAGTATTGAAAGATATGATCAACTCTCATCCGCAACTCATCATGTGAACAAACAGAATTGGCGTTATTGGAGCGATGAAAATCGGAATCCGCGTAGGACATATGCAGTATATTGAGAAGATGAACGTTTGGGCTGCAATATACGATGATATAATTATGATCCCATGTAACTTGCAGGTAATTCGAATTGTGAGACTAACCTACTAATGATAGAAGACATACAACCCTTGATTGTGGAAGAAATTGAAGATCAAGTTGATGAACAGGTAAATCCAATATTTGCAGAAAATGTGATTTATTTTCAACAGGATGGTGCTCCTCCACTTTCCAATCGGCAGTGGTTAGATGCTTACTACCCTAACCAATGGAATGGCAGAAGGGAACCAATCGAATGGTCATACAGGTCACCTAATCTTTCTCTGCTCGAATTTTTGTGTGAACAATCTGTCGTCTAACGGGAACCATCAGAGACAATTATTGAACTGTGACAAGGGGCCTGCGGCGAAATTACTACCGAGAGACTCGAAAATGTGCTGAAGGAGGTTGAGGAAATACTATATTATTGTCTAGGATATAGCGGCAATCATTTTGAACAATTGTCATAGAAGTTGCTATTTTTATACATCGACAATAATTTAATTCATGATTGGTCTTACATTTCAATTTTTGTTTAAATAACCGCGAGTGTTCCCATTTTTTTTAGTTTTTCCTAATATCATTATAAAGCATTCCATACAAGCTGTTGAATGATGGACAAGTATGAGGTTGTCATTTGAGTTTCTTGTTTCGGGGTGGCTACAGCGAAGGGGGTTGGTGTCATAAAGTGACATTATTGTTCCCCTCTATATTACGAAACACTTTAAAATGTTTTCTCTAACCTCTAACTTCGAAGATATGCCAATGGCGAGTTTTTGAAAACTGTTGTATCCAATAAATGACTCTTGTTCACGTTTAACTCTTTAATATGCACACTTCGTAAAATAATGAAATAGATAATGAAATTGACCGAATTGCTCTTCATTCATGGTGTTAATCCTCGTTGCCAACTTGTTGTGTCCAATAAATGACTCTTGTTCACGTTTAACTCTTTAATATGCACACTTCGTAAAATAATAACTGAACTTAAAACATGAAATAATTTATAACTGCCAAACAGTGACATCTCATAGTTTATATGATCTGCTTCCTCACAATAAAAACCAACCTGTATGTATGTAAATGAATCATTACACGTTCATACGGTTCAGATCATATTTATTTATACATTACATATGCTTCCAATATACATTTATATTAAATTAGTCTATGGCAGAACGGCATCAGAATAATTGTTTCCCATGTGAAAAACGAGTCTTACGTCAAATGTACGTTACAATGATTCATTTTAAGCTGAATTTAGCCTAATATTACAGGAAATTGTTTTCTTAATAATGACACCTTACAGTCCTATATCTTGCTTCGATGCCTTATTCTTCTTTTCTTAATTTTATTTGCTTTCTTGTCCCGCCCGATACCTTCATGTCGCTTTCTGGTTTTCTTCATTTGGGACAACTTCTTCACATAATCTTCTCTCACGTATCCATGATTTGAAAATGATTGTTTTACATCTCTGAAAATGTAACTGTTGTAAATAAAGTTTCTTGTGAATTTGATCTTTCTGAAATTTGTTCCAATTCCGGATGAGGGATCTAGTTGTTCATCCTAGGATTTTAGATCTCAGGCCAACTTCTGGAAAAAGAAATCAATAGTTCAATACCATCCACGTGATACAGTTATTCAAGTATAAATATACAGAGAGAAGGCATCAAATATATTTTCTCAAATTGAACAGCCTGTATATTATTTAATTTGTGACTTCCACTTGCTTTGGGGCATAAGACCGAATCAGTGTCCCTGCCCTTAGCTCCCTTTCGTGGAGTTTATACTTCTTTCAGTATGTAATTACATAGTTGGAATGATAGGTGGCGACAAGAGCGATTTGACATAGTCGAACCGAATTAGTGATCCCATGACTCAGAGGAAAGATACCTGCACATTGTAAAAATGGCATTTCATGGACCATCAACTTTCCCTAGCGACAGAAAATTCCCGGTATCGGAACAAGGGAGAATAACTTTCCCCGTCAGGTAGAAACCTTAGCAGGTGCAGGACCATGAACCCATTGGGCACATATGAAGCAGGATCATCCGAGAAGGGTGGTCAGTAACAATCAGTTAGTATCAGATTAGTATTTTTTGAGTTATCGTGAAAACAAAATTTTAAAATTTTTGAAATTTTTTTTTGCCACTTTAGGGTTGTCCGGTCATAACAAAACTTCGCAGGCATATAGAGGTCCTGATTCTACAATTTGATGCCAAATTTCAGAAAGATCGAGTGATCCATTCCGGAAATATTCATAAAAAACGTTTTGACTAAAAACGGCCTTAACTCCGAAACCGCTCGGTGGATTTCGCCCGTTAACGAACTTGTCCGTAATATTCACGCTACAAAACTACCCTGCAAATTTCAACGCTCTAAGTCGTTCCGTTCGAGAGTTATCGTGCTAACGGCCGGCCGGTCGAACCCAATCGTTTGAGACCATTTTCGAAAAAAAAATCGAAAAATACAGACATTGTGACGAAATGAGAGCACGCTGTTCCTTGCGGAACACGCGCGCAAAAAAGATACCTTATCCCATATAAATCTGTTAAATGAATTAAAATTACATCCGGACGATTATGTGAACTATCTACAGAAGGATGAGAACACTTTCAAATTATTATTGCATAAAGTCACTCCACTGCTAAAAAAACAGGATACATATATGAGAAGTGCTATTAGTGTAGAAGAGAAACTTATTGTTACGCTAAGTTCGAACCTTTTCATATTCTTTTCTGAATGAATCTCTGAGGCTTTTCATTTTTTTCTTCACGAAATCAATATCGCATTCATTATTGTGTTCTTTACATAAAGCTAATAATTCCTCGTTAGTTTTATTCTTTAAAATTCTGTTGGAATATTCTTTGGTTTTAATCCTCCATAAACACTCTTTCTTTTTAAATAGTTCGATGAAAAATGAAATGAACTCTTCTGACACTGCAAAGCGTCGATTTTCAGCCATTGTTGACGTTCGCACACACACACAAGCGATTTTCAAACGTTTTGCCGACTATCCTGACGCTAAAATCAAACACGTCTGATCTTGGCGTCTGGCGTTGCATGCTGCTCGGTGAATCACCAGCGTGGCAGCGGATACACATACACAGGCGTTTTTCGAGCGACTTTTGGGTGTTTTTGTTGCTAGCAGTATCGCTAGCTGCCAGAACGCCGAAAAAGTAGCATGTGTATGGGCCGCATAATGCGCAATAGGTTAGAGAGTTGAAATTTTCAGGAGAGGTTTGCAGTCCGAATGCGCCGGTTAAGTTCGTCAATGGGCAAAATCCATTGGTTTCAGAGTTATAGCCATTTGAAAATTTGTTTTCCCGATAACATAAAAATACCAATCTGATTGAATCAAGGCACGGTTATTAGTTGAAAAATACCAACACAAAGTCTTATGCAAAATTTTATGGGGATCGCATGAATGGAAAATAAAAAAAAAATTCAAAAATAATTCTATCCGTCAGATATCGCTGAAATTCTACGAGAGCCTTCATAACCTTATTTTACAGTAGAGTTCTAGATTTTAACTCGATTGGATCTATATTATATAACTCCAAAACCATTCGGCCGATTATGCTAATTAACCAACTTAAATGTCGTACTCAGATGCGTAATCTACCCTGAAAACTGCAAGTCGCTATTTCTTTCCGTTCTCAAGGAACCATGAGATACATAATATTATTTCGTAATTTTTTGAAAATTTTCTAGTGGTACGGTCCCCACAAAATTTCACACACGTCTTCATGTTGATATTCTACAACTAGTTACCAAGCTTCAATTCGATCGAGTCTATATTTTTTGAGTTATCGAGGAAATAATATTCCAAATGGGTATAACTCGGAAACCGTTGCTCCGATCATGGCCAACAGCGAACTTAACTCTTCCATTCAGATGTACAACCTATTCTGAAAATCCCTATCCCTATCTCCTTTCGTTCGTGAGTTGTCAAGGCAACGCTCACCCATCCAGCTACTGAACTCATACAAGACTGCTCGGATCTCCAACAATATAGATCCGATATGTTCAAACTTGGAATTTGATAGAAGAGTTAGGTTTTGAAGGCTGTCGCGAAATTTCAGCGATATCGGCCGAATAGTTTCTGATATATAGAATTTTCTTCAATCATTTTCTAGGATTTTTAAAAAATTTTCTAGTTATACGATCCTCATAAAATTTTGCAAGAATTTTTGCGTTGCCATTCTACAACTGATAACCATGTTCGAATTGGATCGGTTCAGTATTTTTCGAGTTATTTAGAAAATAACAATCAAATTTAAGATGGGTATAACTCCAAAACCGTTTAGCCGATTATGCTTATGATTTAACTCAAATGGCGCATTAAGATTCTCAACCTTACCTGAAAATTTCAAGTCGCTATCTCTTTCCGTTCTTAGGTTATCGTGACGTAAATAATATTTTTCAATAATTTTTTCAAAATTTTCTAGCAATACGATGTTCACAAAATTTCCGTCCTTAGGTTTATATTGTACAACTACTCACCAAGTTTCAATTCGATCGGTTTTGTATTGGTTGTAGACAAAATTATTAGTCGGAAACCGTTGTGCCGATTGTGGCCATAGGACTTGTCCCCTATTGGGATGCGCCACCTACCCTGAAATCAAGTCGCTATCGCTTTCCGTTCTTAAGTTATCGTGGCAACGGCCGGCCGGCCGGACATAATTAAATTTGACCTTGAATTCTGGATCAGGAAGTTACAGACATTTGGGCAAAATGATAACGCGATGTTCCCCGCGCAAAAATAAACAATTTTATCAGGTTTAAGCCTCCACAATGGAACTGTTACCCCATAATTTTCTTTATGTCTGTTAACGGATAAAAATGATATACTCTCTCATAATTATGATAGCACATAATATGTACATAGTTTGTACGAATATAAAATGTTTAAACAAAATTTTCTCTTATCATACGATAAGCGAAAAATGTTATGAATTACATATCTAAACATTTCAGCCGTAATAGCAGAAATTATAATCCGCCCATTGAATAGCTATAACTAGTGGCCAGCAGTCCATATTTTGGGATTCAGATGAGCCAGCAGATCTACCTAGCAATAAGATCCACATTTTTCTGGGAGATCTACATTTTTACGGTAGATCTACATTTTTCCGGTAGATCTGCATTTTTCCGGTAGATCTACATTTTTTCGGCAGATCTACATTTTTCCAGTAGATCTACATTTTTTCGGTAGATCTACATTTTTCCGGTAGATCTACATTTTTCCGGTAGATCTGCATTTTTCCAGTAGATCTAAATTTTTTCGGTAGATCAATATAATCGGTAGATAAATTGAATCGGTAGATCAATTGAACCGGTAGTTCAATGCCATCTAACGGGTCCTGTTGTGATTCTGAGAATCATTCACACCCGAAAGTACCATCGAAATATGTCAGGAGTTTTTGAGTTGCTAAAAACCGAATATAGCGTTATATACAGAATCGTATTGTGAACCTTTGTGCCTTCCGAAATACAGTCACAAAGATTCATCAAAAACGGTATAGCCATTTTTGAGTTCCTGTAAACCGATTATAGTGTTACCTACCGGGGAATAGTGTGGATCTGGAACTTAGTCAGATACACGCACAAAGTTTCATCGAAATCGGTCCAGTCGTTCTTGAGTGGTTATAAACCGAATGCAGCACCACCTAACGGGTTTCTATTGTGACACTGAGAGCCACTCAAACACCTACACAATGTTTCATCAAAATCGGTCGAGGCATTCCTGAGTTTCTACAGACCGATAGCAGCGCCACCTACCGGGGTATATTGCGGACCTGACACATACTCAGATACACACACAAAGTTTCATCGAAATCGGTTCAGCCGTTCTTGAGTTTCTATAAACCGAGTACAGCGGTTTCGGAGTTGACATTTTTTTAAAAAACACCCCGTACAGCAGCGGTTATCATTTCGTAACGGTTTTACAGTGTTGAGAATTCTCTTTACGATAGATCTGTAGGGGTGACATTTTACTTGAAACACCCTGTGTAGTTAATTTTCTGCTTAATGGTTGAATATTTTGAGTAATTTTAATGCAAAAATCCGTCCGATCGAACGGATATTCATTATAGATTTCATAACTTACCGAAAAGATCCAAATCCCAAGATACGTTTACTGGAGTACGCTCCTTTTAATTTTTCATTGGGTAAAAATGAAAGAAAACTAAGAAAAAGCTATTTCGGACGCTCGGAGATTCGATCCCGCCGCTCCGCGAGGCTTGGGAGCTATAAATGCATTTACCAACGCCTTAGTGCGCTCGGCCATGCCAGCTTCGTGAATCGTTCCGATTTTCTGGCAGATAAAGATTTTATAGTACTGGGACGATTTCCGTCTTTTGATTTTCACAATATCGTCAATCCTGTCAAGCGATCGATCGAAATCGGTTACTCGTTCATATTTCTCACGGTTTTTCTAGACGATTCCAAGATTTCCGAGTGATTCCGTTCGAAATTCAAATTCGATTGACATTTATCGTGGCTCGTTCGGACCGAAAACGTCGACCTCGAAGGAGCCGCGTTGAAATTCGCCATAGAAATACGTGAAACGTCAGAATTTTGTCGATTTTCGCGAAAAAGTCACATTTTCCTATCGTTCTTCCGGGAAAACGAGAGAGAGAATCGAAAAAAGGGCCGTGTTACGGACTAACTTCGAATCTCGTCTTCGCGTTCCCGCAAATACCTTCGTTCCGAACGCCACCGTTTCTCCGGATGCCTGCACGCAATTTTGCACCTTTGGCCAAAATCGGCGTTTTTGCGATTTTTTTTAAAATACACCCCCTTCTTTTCGGTCCGAAAACGCGGAACCCTGCGAAACTTCCGTATTTTTCTTTGATAAACCCCTTGGAAATTTCCCCTTAACCCCCCTCCTAACATCCAAAAAAACGTCACGTTTATAGTAACATTTTCAAAAAAGTTTTTTTGTTCCTTTTCTATGAAACTCATCTTCATTTTAGTATTGGGACTAGTGGCCCGCAGTCTATTGTTGGAGGCTTCGATTAGTCAGTAGTTTTTATTCATAGGTAAAATTAAATAAAAAAAAAAAATTAAAAAAAAAAATTGATAAAAATGTTGAAAAAAAATGAAAAAAAAATTATAAATCAAAAATTTTGAAAATTTTAAAATTGAAGAAAAAAAAAATTATTAAAAAATTGTAACTATAAAAAAAAATCTAAATTATAAATAAAATGGAATTATAAAAAAGAGAAACACCCTGTATACATATTTCTGAAAAATATATTATGAGAATCCATCCAAGGTTCCTATTCAGATAACGCTTTGTTTGTGGCAAAAATCAAATCAATCGCGTAATATTGTGCCGATAGAAAAAGAACACCCTGTATAGTAATGGTTTATTTTCAACGATGTAGGTCTCGAAAGTATATCATTTACAATTGAATACAATAGTACGATTTGTCGTGAAAAGCAGCAAGTTGCGATTGACGTTAAAAGAATAACACCCTGTATGGAGTTTTCTGAAAAATATATCATAAGAATCCATCCAAGGTTCCTATTTGAATAACGCTTTGAGTGTGGCAAAAATCAATTCAATCGCGTAATATTCTGCGGGTAGAAAAAGAACACCCTATATAGTAATGGTTTATTGTCAACGATGTAGGTCCCGAAAGCATTTCTTTTATCACAATTGAATACAATAGTACGATTCTTCGTGAAAAGCAGCAAGTTGTGATTGCTTGATTAAAAGAAAAACACCCTGTATAGAGATTTCTGAAAAATATATTATAAGAATCCATCTAAGGTTCCTATTTGAATAACGCTTTGTTTGTTGCACAAATCAAATCAATCGCGTAATATTGTGCCGATAGAAAAACAACACCCTGTATGTCGTGAAAAGCAGCAAGTTGCGATTGACGTTAAAAGAAAATCACCCTGTATAGAGATTCCACAAAAATACATTATAAGAATCCATCCAAGATTCCTATTTAGATAACGGTTTGTTTGTGGCACGAATCAATTCAATCGTGTAAAATTTTGCCCTGAAAAAACAACACCCCGTATAGTAATGGTTTATTTTCAACGATATACACAACACAACACAAAGTTTCATCGAAATTGGTCGAGCCGTTTTAGAGTAACCATAAATTGATCGGGGTGTCCCCTACAGTATGCTATTGTGAATCAGAGACGCGCCGAATCAATAACACGAAGGTCCCATCGCAATATGTTAGAAGTTTTTGAGTTACTAAAAACCGAATATAGCGTCACGTAGCGAATCGTATTGAGAACCAAAGGCCTTCCGAAACACAATCACAAAGATTCATCAAAATCGGTATAGCCATTTTTGGATTCCTATGAACCGCCACCTACCGGGGAATATTGTGGATCTGAAACCTACTCTCAGATACACACACAAAGTTTCATCGAAATTGTTACAGTCGTTTTTGAGTTGTTATAAACCGAACTCAGCGCCACCTAACGGGTGCACACAAAGTTTCATCGAAATGGGTAAAGCCGTTTCGGAGTTGACATTTATTTAAAAACACCCTGTATAACAGCGGTTATCTTTTCGTAACGGATTTACAATGAAGAGAATTCTCTTCACGATAATTCTCGTGCAGTGATATCTCACTTAAGACCCTGTGTAGCAATGGTTTTTCATTTTCGACCGTTAATTTTCTACTTAAATGGTTGAATATTTTGTGTTATTTCAATGCAAAACATTCAAAATTATACGTTCATTTTTGGATCAAAAATAATCAAGGCTGTGTCCTTGGTTGCGTAAGGTACCTATTCATATACATACATTCACGGTTGGATAAAAAATAAACAATGCATTGAACGCGGTGGCGTAGGTTCATATTCAAATACATACATTCACAATTGGATCAAAAATATTCAATGCTGTGTCTTTGGTTAAGTAAGGTCCTTGTTCAAATACATACACTCACAGTTGGATAAAAAATAAACAATGCAATGAACGCGGTGGCGTAGGTTCCTATTCAAATACATACAAAAATCCGTCTGATTGAACCATTGATTATAGATATCGTAACTTGACGAATAGATCCAAATCCCGTTTTCGACAGTTAATTATCTGCTTAAAGTTTGAATATTTCGATTAATTTAAAAGAAGAATTTTCAAACAAACAAAAATTCAATATAGATTTCGTAATTTGATGAAAAGATCAATAGCCCATGATGAGTTTACACGGGAATAACACACTCAGAAGTTTTCATTCTATAAAAATGAAGAAAAATTATAACGTCAACGATTGCCGGCCACTCGGAGATTCGATCCAGCTGCCCCGCGATGCAACCGTTGATCCTAGGACGCTTCCCTCCCGGCCACTTTCGCTATAGGTAAAAGTAGCAATTATGCTCTATATAAAGGTTTTATAGCACTGGGATGATTTCCGTCCTTCGATTTCCAGAATATCGTCAATTCTGTCAAGCGAACGCTCGAAATTGGCGACTTGTTCATATTTCTCGCAATTTTTCTTGACGATTTCGAGATTTTCGACTAATTCCGTTGGAAGCTTGAATTCTATTTGACAATTCGACCCTCATTCGGACTGAACACTATGACGTTGAAGGAATCGCGAAAAGATTTCGCACAGAATTACGATACGATTTCTACAACGATATCATTTGAAAATACTCACGTTTCGTAAAAGATTCCAAAGTTTGCGATCTTTTTACGGAAAAAGAGAAGGTTTTATCAAAAATCGAGATCCGTTACGGACTACCTACGAATCTCGTCTTTCGGACCCCGACGAAATATTTTTTCGAGCGTCGCGTCCTCGCCAGATCTCTCCCATACCGATTCGCACCTTTAGCCGAGAAGGCCGTTTTCGCCCGAATTTACGATTTATTTAAAAATACTCCCCACGTTTTCTCTCGTCGAAGACGGATACCCGGAGAAAATTTCGTCTTTTCTCGATCCCTTTTCCACCTCGAATCCCCCCTCGCCCCTCGAATAACCGACGAAAAAATCGAAAATATCGACCTCCTCGAGGAAAAAATCTTTTTTGACCTCTCTCTGTGATCCCGAGATCTTGGCGTTAGTAGAATAGAGTAATAAAATCTGATAGAAGTCGCGATTTTAACGGTTATAATCTGAAAAATATTAAAAAAGTCAGTACTCTTTGGCGCGCGTGTCACGTTGGCTAATTTGAGACTAATGATGAGGGTTTCAAGCTCAGCGGATAGAATGAGCCGGAGATCTACCCAGACGGCCACAGAATATACCCTAGAAGAAGTGATAACTATGTCCAAAATCTGGAAGCAATCTAGTAGTTCTGCACCCGAACACCAGAGGCCTGACTGTGACAGCAAGTAGATGCAAATAGAATCCTTATTAAAGGGACAATAAGGTGATAAATAGTGTGAAATATTTGCTCTTGTGGTTTCGTTTGACAGGATACTGGATAATTGACAATTTTCATTTGTCAATTCGACCGCCAGCTATATTTATCGAGTTCTGAATTATTTATTCATGTAAGTATAAATTTGCACTAAAAATGTCGATTCATACATTCATTAAAAGCTACAAACCATCATACATCTTCACAGCTGTTTAGAAATCGTGACCAGGCCAGGGAAGCCGAGAAATCGAGGCGACAATTCAAGTGCTTGGTGCATTTACTGATTTTTGAAGAAAAGTATTCATGTAAGTATAAATTTGCACTGAAATGGTCCGCACATTCATTTTAAACATCATACATCTTTGCAGAAATTGTTGCCAGGGAAGAGAGGAATCGAAGCAAGATATAACATAGACGTTGGGGTAACAGCATTCTAGTTGAACAGCTAAGCATTTTTCATCATCATCATTCCACAGCCGTTCTCATCCACTGCTGGACATAGGCCTCCTCCAATAACTTCCATTCATTTCTATCCTGCGCGGCATTTACCCAGTTTCCAGCCACTCGCTTGATGTCATCGCTCCATCTGGCTGGTGGTCTACCTCTGTTCCTCTTGTCTTCTCTGGGTCTCCATTCTATTAACCTTCTACACCATCGATTATCATCCCTTCGAGCTATATGACCTGCCCATCTCCATTTAGATTTAGCGATTCTCTGGATAATATCTATTACCTTTGTTCTTTCTCTGATGACTATATTTGTTATTCTGTCTTTCCTTGTGATACCCAGCATAATTCTCTCCATTGCCCGTTGGGAAACTCTCAGTTTGTTGGCTGACTGTTTTGTAAGTGTCAGCGTCTCAGCACCATATGTGATCACCGGTACGACACATTGTTCATATAGTTTCCTTTTCAGGCAGACCGGCAGGTCACCCTGTAGAGCATCTCTCAGCTTCCCAAAGGCTGCCCATCCTAAACCAATACGACGATGTATCTCGCAGGTTTGGTTATCTCTGCCAATTTGTAATTCATGGCCCAAATATTTGTATTTATGGACTTGTTCCACCTCACTTTCACTTACTTTCATATTATCATTTGTTACTAGGTTGGTCATAAATTGTGTTTTCTGAAAGTTGATATCTAGACCTACGCCGGCCGCCGCTACTTGTAATTCTGCAAGCATTTGTTGAGCATCTCCTAGATTGTGAAGCCTTATACTTGCTGTTGCGTTATTGTAAATATACTCTATCAGCCGGGTATATCTATAGTCTATCCTCATTTGCTGCATAGCAGATATTATAGCTGGTAGCTCCACAGTATCAAAGGCTTTTTTAAAGTCGACAAATATCAATACAAGTGGTTTGTTTTACTCTACACACTTATCTATAAGGATCCTAACAGTCTGCAAATGGTCATTGGTGCCAAATCCGCTCCTGAAGCCGGCCTGTTCACGTGGTTGATAAAAATCCAGTTTTTGTTCTAGGCGCTTCGTTATAATTTTGGTGAACCATTTGTACAGGTAAGAGAGCAGACTGATCGGTCTATAGTTCCCCAGGTCTGTTATATCTCCTTTCTTGTGGATGAGAACTGTCACCGCGTTATTCCATTTGCTCGGGATCACGCCGTTTTCTAGACAAAGATTGAAAAGGGAAGTTATGACCTTTAACAGTCTTTCGCCACCCAACTTGACAGCCTCGATCACTACCTGGTCTTCTCCAGGAGCTTTATTATTTTTCATTTCTCTGAGAGAGTACTTTACTTCCTCCAATGTTATCATTGGTAGTTCTTCCGATCCCTGGTTGATCAGTCTATGAGGCTGCGATGTTGATGCTTCATTTGATTCTCTATGCTGGCTCTTATACAATTCTCGATAGAAATTTTCTGTAATCTCTAGAAGTCTTCCCCTGTTCGTTGTTTCGGTTCCTCTGCTGTCCCTAAGTTTGTGTATTTGTTTTCTTCCATCTGTCAGTTTTCTCTTTAGTACTTTCATGCTTTTGTTTTGCTCGAGTGTTTGTTTTATATTTTCCATGTTATATTTTCTTATGTCCTTCCGTATCTCTCTTGAAACTTTACGATTCAGGATACTTAACTCCTCCGAATCTCCGTGTTGTTCTCTTCTCTTATGTGTCCTCTCCATTATAAGCTTTTTCGTGTCATCACTTAGTTTTTCATCTCTTGAATTTTGTTTTTGTTTTACAGTGAAGTTGTTGTGATGAAACTAGCGATTCTGTGATTATGTTATTTATAGTTTCGACATCGTCTAGAGGGGTATGTCTCAATTTGGAGTTTATGGACTCTATATATTCATCAATGTTTTCTGGTTCTTTCCAAATTACTCTTTCCTTCTTGTGTATCATTTTTGCTCTTTCTCGTTTTAGGTTAATTTTAACTGTAGCTTTCACTGCTCGGTGGTCACTTCCCACGCATAGTTTGTTCATTACGGTGACATCGAGGACGTGTCTTTTTTGTCCCGTTATAAAGAAGTCAATCTCGTTTTTAGTTTTCCCATTTGGGCTCACCCATGTCCATCTTCGGTGAGCCTTCTTTTTGAAGAAGCTGTTCATTACGTGCAAACGATGTTTGTGCAGAAAGTTTAATAACATTTGTCCTCTATCATTTCTACCTTCCAGTCCAAATTTTCCAACTGCTGTTTCAGATTCATCCATCTGTGTTCCAATTTTGGCGTTGAAATCGCCCATGAGGAAGGTATAGTGGCATTTTGATTCTTTTAGTGCTATTTCGAGATCCTCATAAAAGTTGTCAACTTCTTCATCTGTATGATTTGTTGTAGGGGCATAGACCTGTATTATTTTGATTTTGTAGCGGGTATTTAGAGTGAGTATTAGGTATATTACACGTTCTGATATTGTTCTTAAAGTTGTTATATTTTGTGTATGATGTTTGTTAATCAGGAAGCCTATTCCACCAACTGACGTCCCGGGGTCGCAAGCTGCATGATATAACATGTTTCCAGATTTTAGGGTGATAAGTTGTTCTCCATGTCTTCTAATTTCAGAAAGTCCGGCGATGTCCCAATTTACTGTTTCCAATTCCTGTTCCAGTTCTATAAGTTTTTCTTGAGAGGATAGCGTTCTTACATTAAAGGTTAAGAATCTAAAGTATCTCGTCGTCGTTCTGTGTTTGAGGAAGTTTCTCTGTGACAAGGTTTTGTCCCCCCCAGAATCCGTGGGACTGACTGAGTCATTCTCAGTGCGAGATTCTGGACAATTTGTCCTACTTGCCTGGGGTACTTTTGTTTTAAATCTTGACATTTCATCAGAGGGATATTTAGCCATAAAACACCACGCTGGCCAGACGGGTTGGTGAGTTTGGGTAGGAATAGTGTGTTAGGGAAAAGAAGAACAATATGTTCGGATAGGATATTGGGATAGGACAATGGTTTCTCCCGTATGGTTTTGGGAGATAAACCATGGCTCGCGTGGGCAGGGGCGCATCCCTGAAGTAGATCTGCCAGCTATCTGGATCATAGCTGGGTATCTACCCGCTACCCCGCTTCATAATCATCTTTAATTATTGAAATTAATATGTTGACTCCGAGACAGGTTTATTCTTGTAAGTATCCAGATTGCTAGAATGGATATTTTGTAGGATGTGGAAAACAGTTTTTCAAATTGCTGCAGGAAGAAATTTAGCTTTCTAAAAGGAGGAAAATTTGTTAGATTAAAGATTCCATCATTTGCCCAAATTTCAGTATTTATGTGAGGATCATTTCAATGATACTGATTTTGTTAATAGCAGAACAAGTAAACTCGTTAAGCATGCATCACCTCATACATTTTTGACCTCAGTTTGCAATAAATCATTCTCGGAACCACGATGTAGCTCCTTGAATGTTCAAAAACTTTCTGAAGAACTCTCAATCAATTCACATTCAAATTCAATTTTTAAAGAACACAATTATTTCTTACCACATTATTCAATAACCAATGAATTCTTGGTTGTTTATTTATCTTTTATTTCATAATAAAACATACAGTTCGTATTCATTTTTGAATTGGTTATATGTATTATTCATTTCGAAACTTGATAGCGATGAACATTTATAGTTTGTGTATTTCTTGATATCTGGTTTACGTTTATAAAGTATTATACATTAGGGAAAATCTATTTAAATTTGTAATTTGTTAGAGCTTTGTTATTTAAATTTTTAAGTAATACACTATTAATTTATGAAAGAATATGTAAATTATTTTGTTTATTTATGTTCAATTTTGCAATAAAGCATAATTAGAACTTGTGCTTATATTCATTTTTTTTAAATCAATGGTCTTAATGAAAGATATCAATTGAATTTTACCATTCAAAATAATGAGTTTTGAATGGTAAAATTTAAATTGATACGTATTATTCAAATTCATAAAGAATAATCTAGAAACATGGAAGAGTGGTTCAAATTTACCGCCTATTTTAGTGTTCAAATTTCGCGCCAAACAAATAATACAGCACCCGGACACCAAGGTGCGCTATTTTTAGTTGCCATACAATTTGTTTGGAGCTTGCACTTCTTCTAAGGTATATTCTGTGCAGACGGCAGTGGACATCATTAGCTGGCCATACACGGACGTTCTTTCGTGCGGTTTATCGTGTTATCTACAAAATCATGTGGAAAATCCCTTGCGTGATTGAGCATTGCAGCACGCCATGATAGAGCTCTAAGGTATTTCTCACGTCCGTTCCTCTGGGATGGCGTGTCATCGCCATACACACAGATGATCGAGTGGTCGGGGATCAAATGTCCTTGGGTCCATCCTTAAATGATTTTTAAATTAATCGGGATTATTAATTCCCGTAAAAACGACTTGTGACAATATTTTTCTTTGTCAGCCAGCCAACTTTTCTGCCTTGGCGCTGTTGTTCCTCAGAACAGAGTGCTTATCAATTTGCCTGTCTGTAATTTTCTAATTTTTGGCTGAAAATGGTCTCAAACGTTTTGGTTCGATTTACTAATGAAGAATCCGTGGTCAAAATCTATTGTGTCCGTCCGTCCGTTAACACGATAACTCTCGAACCGAATGAGCTAGACAGTTCAATAAATTTCTAGACTAGGTTTGGGAGATAAATATCTCGGTTAAGTTCGTTATTGGGCAGAATTGGTGGTTTCGAACGAAAAACAATTTTTTTTTTTACATTACAAATTTCAAATTAAATTTTTTTTAGTTTCGTCATAAGAATCCATTGATATCATTATCAACTCTAACAAACTAATTCTTTCGGAGAACACGAAAATATTCAACTAAATTGTTGAACTGGTTGGTGAAACGACGCCTTCGTGTAGCGGAATCGCCAAGAAGTCAATTCATCATCTTGAAAATTTCAAGATGACTGAATGCCGTTCCAAATGACTCTTTTTCCGACGTTTTTCAGCCATACACACACGGTTTATCCTTTCAAATGATTCGCTACGAACCATCACGTGCAAAATCATCTGAATAATTCACAACGTGTATGGGCAACGACGGTTTTTTCGCCACACCGTTCTTTTCGGCATGATAACCGCCACGTTACAACGCGCCATGATAAACCGCTCGAAAGGACGTACGTGTACGGCCAGCTATTCACTGTCTGGTCATAAATTAATAGCCGTTCATCACTTTTAAAGCAGATTTTCTCAGTTATTTGTTTTCGCAGTGAGATTTTTTTATAAATCAGAATATTTATATCGAAAATAAAAGATTAGCGTGTACTCACCGAAGATTAGATGCTCCGTGTTGACATGGTTGTAAATAGGAAACACATTATTTTAATATTGTACTACAAATTCCATATGGATTATCTACTTACGCTCTCAAGGATTCGCAGTAACTAGCAAGAATATTTCTCGAACATGGCCTTCGACAGCAGGTTTCGATGATTCCGTTTTGTTGGGAACGTTCTCCGTCAACTGTGAACAATGAATTATAAAAATTAGTGAACTTAATTTCAATATTAATTTTTTTTCCAGTTCATAGCCATCCGATTAATACAAAATTGCGTAAATACATGCATACATGCGTATGAAGGTCAAGATTCTACAATTTCATCCTAAATTTGAGATAGATCGAGTGATTGGTTTCGGAAATATTAATAAAAAATATTTTAACTAAACTCCGAAACCGCTTGGTGGATTTCACCCGTTAACCAAGAATGTTATCCGATTGGTGGACGTTTTGTTTTCTGATGAGTGCACTTTTTGCACGCGTGTTCCAAAATGAACAGCGTGCTATCATTTTGCAATAATGTCTGTATTTTTCGAATTTTTTTGCAAAAATGGTCTCAAAGGATTGGGTTCGACTACCTGATGACGAATTCGAGGTCAAATTGAATTCTGGAGAAGGGTTGCAGGTCTACTAATCACTATGAAATTGGGACTCAAAAATTTATTTTATAGGTAGGTAACATGTTTCGGCACATGCCATCTTCAGACCATACTATAAATATAAAATAAAAATAAAAAGGAGATTAGTATAAAACTGAGTAAGTTGCCTGAAAGCTAATTAGTTGGTATTTTTTCAATTCAAATTTAATGTTGTTGTAGAATTATGTATACAGAGCACAACATAGGTTCTTTCAAATGAAAGGTTATGTAGATAACTTACAATAAAATAATGTCCCATGATAAAATATGAGCTTGTATCAACAGATATCGTCGAAGTCCGAACCAAATAGATTATATAAAACACATACTTAACACAAAGGAACGTAAAAGATCTAAAATTAAAGTTCCTGGTCGACCGTTACATGTCTCATGTCCGTACATATCGATTTGACAGATTCGGAGGTTAAGCTGGAAAAGAAAAGCGGCTATGGCAGCAAAGAACAAAATGATCTTCTTCTTACGATTCAATGGCATATATGATACGTTCATGTGGTTGATCAAGGTGCAAGAGTTTTCACATATATTTAAACCGTATTAACTTGTTTATTGATACATAGGGAGAGGAACAAGGGTTCAAGATGATGTTTCTAAAAAGGTAATTAATTCAAGGTTGTGAACTATTTTCATCCTTAGTGTTCATTTGTTGGTCTCTCATGGTGTTTATTAACCAATTTAAAGGTATCTTGGAAATGGTTTGTCATTTTCGCATTGAGAGTATCGTATCCTTCCAAGTTAATATATTTATAAATTTCCAGTTCCTCGAGAATTTCCAGTCTTTTTCCAAAATTGCATTGGTGAAGTAATTCCACATTTTCGTTTATGTTGAATTGATGTTCACTTTCTCTTAGGTGTACTCCGAAAATGGATTTATTATTCGAGTTATTTTTATAACTTGCAAGATGTTCATTAGTTCTGGTATTTATACTTCTTCCACTCCTTCCAATGTAGATTGTATTGCAGTTTGTTTCTCCGCATGTCAATTTATACACCCCAGATTTGTTTAGTGGATGAATCTTATCTTTGTTTTGTACCAATTGCTGTTGGAGGGTGTTTGATGACTTAAATGATACTTCAATGTTTGCTTCTTCTCTTTTGAAAATTCTAGCAATTCTATGGGATATACTGCCATGGTAAGGTAAACTAATATATTTCTTGTCTACCGTAGTATTAACTTGATCTGGTGTTGTTATGGGAACATTCGAATTATCTATTTTATTTCTGAATTTCAAAATTAATTCGTCCAGTTTTTTAGGGGCATATCCATTCTGTGATGCGATGTGTTTCAGGGTCAAGATCTCTTTATTCAGGTTATCTTCATTTAGAGGTGTTTTAAGCATTCTATATATGTATGCATTGAATGCTGAGAGTTTTTGTTTAGGATGGTGACATGAGAGTTTATGGATCGAATGATCCGTTTGGCTAGGTTTTCTAAAAATATTGAATTCGAGTTTAGATGGTGATCTCGTAATCAAGAGGTCAAGGAAGTTTAACTTGTTGTTTTCTTCAACTTCTAAAGTAAAATTAATATTGATGTGGAGATTGTTAATCCATTCATGTAAAGTATTCAATTCTTCAATGTCCCCCTCCCACCCTATGATTATATCATCTACATATCTGTACCAGAACACAATTTTGCCTCTAAGTGGGTTCAAGTTGTTCAAAATCAGATTGTCCTCCAAATAGGACATAAAGATCTCAGCGAATAGTGGCGAGAGACTGTTTCCCATGCTTAAGCCGTTTTGTTGAGAGTAGACTTTATTGTTAAAGGTGAAGAAATTTTGTTCCAAACATAGTTTACACAAGTTGAAGACACTGTCGGTTAAAAGATCAGACAAATCTGATTTCATTAATAGATCTTTGAAGATTTGGAGCGTTTGTGGAACAGGTACTGTGGTAAACAAATTTACTACGTCGAAAGAGGCTAAAACCATGTTAGGTCCTATTTTTAAATCTTTTAGTTTGTCTACTAGATCTAGAGAATTTTTTACACTGTGTTTAGATCTATAGCTGAGATTATTTTCTAGGAATTTATTCAGAAATTGTGATAATTTATAAGCTAGGCTTCCACAAAAGGATACTACCGGTCTTATTGGTATGTTATCCTTATGGATTTTGGGTAGACCATAAAGTCTAGGTGTGTTGAAATTCATTGGCTGAAATGTTTTCCACCTATCAGAGAGCAATGGGCCGAAATTAGACAAGATGGACTTGAATTTCTTATTATAGTTGTTAATGAATGTTAGTGTCTCTTCTATGAAATTATTTTCAGTCAAGAAGTTTTCTACTTTATTTACATATGTTCCTCTGTCTAGTATCACAACACAATTGCCTTTATCTGCCTTAGTTATAATTAAATCCTTTTCTTTAATTTTATCTTTGATATTCCTCATTGTAGACTTAAACTTTTTGAAAACTGGATGACAAGTTGACCTTGATTTTTCAAATTTACTTAAGATGGAAATGATGTGATTCCTCAGAGGGAATACGTTCTGGAATTTATAACTACGGAAAATGGTCTCTATACAAACTACTAGATCCTCAATAATTTTTGGTTTACTCAAACATGGTAAGGAGAATTTTAAACCCATGTTGAGCAACTTATTTTCATCCTCATTAAATTGAGTTTGGGAAAGATTTAGGATTCTGGGATGAAATTTGGTATCAATTTGATTGGAAGGCAATTCGATGGGCATTGAATTCCTAAGAAGGTTAATTTTCCTTTGTTGTGCTCTGGATTTAATTTGGAAAGTGATGTTCATTTTGTTATTCGTACAGTCAATTAGTTCTTTAAACTTAGTTTCAGACAACCTACCTTTCAATATGTTTTTGATTATCTTAAGTTTATCTGAATTCAAATAGAGCTGCTTGTTCCATCTTCTAATTTCCCACTTCAATAGCCTCTTTTTCAGTTGTTGTATCCTAGCTTGGATGAAGTCGTCCTTCCTGTATGCCAGCCTTATGTTCAACCATTTTGGTGTTAAACCTTCAGAGAGACATGTTCTACAAAATGCTATATGGCCCCTGAACTTCACCGACTTAGAGGACAAAGCTTCATATTTCCGGGTTAACACAGCCAGACTCGCCACCAACATAATTTCCTCGAACCCCATAGTGTGATTATTACAGGAGAAGGGTTGTAGGTCTACTAATCACTATGAAATTGGGACTCAAAAACTTATTTTATAGGTACGTAACATGTTTCGGCACATGCCATCTTCAGACCATACTATAAATATAAAATAAAAGTAAAAATTCTCTAGATCTAGTAGACAAACTAAAAGATTTAAAAATAGGACCTAACATGGTTTTAGCCTCTTTCGACGTAGTAAATTTGTTTACCACAGTACCTGTTCCACAAACGCTCCAAATCTTCAAAGATCTATTAATGAAATCAGATTTGTCTGATCTTTTAACCGACAGTGTCTTCAACTTGTGTAAACTATGTTTGGAACAAAATTTCTTCACCTTTAACAATAAAGTCTACTCTCAACAAAACGGCTTAAGCATGGGAAACAGTCTCTCGCCACTATTCGCTGAGATCTTTATGTCCTATTTGGAGGACAATCTGATTTTGAACAACTTGAACCCACTTAGAGGCAAAATTGTGTTCTGGTACAGATATGTAGATGATATAATCATAGGGTGGGAGGGGGACATTGAAGAATTGAATACTTTACATGAATGGATTAACAATCTCCACATCAATATTAATTTTACTTTAGAAGTTGAAGAAAACAACAAGTTAAACTTCCTTGACCTCTTGATTACGAGATCACCATCTAAACTCGAATTCAATATTTTTAGAAAACCTAGCCAAACGGATCATTCGATCCATAAACTCTCATGTCACCATCCTAAACAAAAACTCTCAGCATTCAATGCATACATATATAGAATGCTTAAAACACCTCTAAATGAAGATAACCTGAATAAAGAGATCTTGACCCTGAAACACATCGCATCACAGAATGGATATGCCCCTAAAAAACTGGACGAATTAATTTTGAAATTCAGAAATAAAATAGATAATTCGAATGTTCCCATAACAACACCAGATCAAGTTAATACTACGGTAGACAAGAAATATATTAGTTTACCTTACCATGGCAGTATATCCCATAGAATTGCTAGAATTTTCAAAAGAGAAGAAGCAAACATTTAAGTATCATTTAAGTCATCAAACACCCTCCAACAGCAATTGGTACAAAACAAAGATAAGATTCATCCACTAAACAAATCTGGGGTGTATAAATTGACATGCGGAGAAACAAACTGCAATACAATCTACATTGGAAGGAGTGGAAGAAGTATAAATACCAGAACTAATGAACATCTTGCAAGTTATAAAAATAACTCGAATAATAAATCCATTTTCGGAGTACACCTAAGAGAAAGTGAACATCAATTCAACAAAAACGAAAATGTGGAATTACTTCACCAATGCAATTTTGGAAAAAGACTGGAAATTCTCGAGGAACTGGAAATTTATAAATATATTAACTTGGAAGGATACGATACTCTCAATGCGAAAATGACAAACCATTTCCAAGATACCTTTAAATTGGTTAATAAACACCATGAGAGACCAACAAATGAACACTAAGGATGAAAATAGTTCACAACCTTGAATTAATTACCTTTTTAGAAACATCATCTTGAACCCTTGTTCCTCTCCCTATGTATCAATAAACAAGTTAATACGGTTTAAATATATGTGAAAACTCTTGCACCTTGATCAACCACATGAACGTATCATATATGCCATTGAATCGTAAGAAGAAGATCATTTTGTTCTTTGCTGCCATAGCCGCTTTTCTTTTCCAGCTTAACCTCCGAATCTGTCAAATCGATATGTACGGACATGAGACATGTAACGGTCGACCAGGAACTTTAATTTTAGATCTTTTACGTTCCTTTGTGTTAAGTATGTGTTTTATATAATCTATTTGGTTCGGACTTCGACGATATCTGTTGATACAAGCTCATATTTTATCATGGGACATTATTTTATTGTAAGTTATCTACATAACCTTTCATTTGAAAGAACCTATGTTGTGCTCTGTATACATAATTCTACAACAACATTAAATTTGAATTGAAAAAATACCAACTAATTAGCTTTCAGGCAACTTACTCAGTTTTATACTAATCTCCTTTTTATTTTTATTTTATATTTATAGTATGGTCTGAAGATGGCATGTGCCGAAACATGTTACCTACCTATAAAATAAATTTTTGAGTCCCAATTTCATAGTGATTAGTAGACCTACAACCCTTCTCCTGTAATAATCACACTATGGGGTTCGAGGAAATTAAATTGAATTCTGTCCGTACTGTCCGGCCGGTCCGGCCTGTCCAGCCGGTCCGGTCGGTCCGGGCGTTAGCACGATAACTCTTGAGCGAAACGAGTTAGAGGATTAAATTTGGTTGGTAGATTTGGAACGTAAATATCTCGGACCATTTCGTTAACGGGCGAAATACATCAAGCGGTTTTGGAGTTATGGCTCTTTTTACTCAAAACATATTGTATGAATATTTTCGGAACCGATCACTTCATCTATCTGAAATTTGGCATCAAATTGTGGATTCATGACTTTTATATGCCTGCGAAATTTTGTACTGACCGGATGGCCATCAAGTAGCAAAAAAAAATTTCGAAAATTTAAAGATTTTGTTTCCACGATAACTCGAAAAATACTGATCTGATTGAATTGAAACTCAGTAGTTAGATGCAAAAGACCAAAGCACTTTTGCAAAATTTCTTGAGGATCACGTGACATGAAAACATTCGAAAAATTACTACTCTTTTGCGGAATATTTTGCTTGAATTTCCGAAACCTACTTTTTTGAAGTTCATGCTGCCCCTTCCGGTCATTTTTCGTTATGCGCATGCGCAGATGATGAGTCATTTAATGGCTGCAGTTTTCGTCAGAGAGGATTGGGATTTGGGGTGGCGGATGCTATTCCTCCATTGGTGGAGGTGGAGGTCCACGCATGCGTGGATTCAAGATGCAATATCTCCTGAACCACTAGTGTAGGAGAATCGGAGTTTTTTGTAAGGTGTGATTTTGAGAGGAATTTCATCTGCGAGTAGATTGCGCATGCGCAGAGGAGAAGTGACTGTTTTTGGGTTGTATGGATTATGCTGGGAGTGCTAAGCCAATATTGTGAGCAATATTCATGGCAATTCAGCGCACGGACAAGTCAGTTTGGGGGAAATAGCGTTGTTTCCGAGTTGAAGTGTCCGTACCGTGGCCCTGTGGCTAATTTTGAAATTGATTTTACCCCTTACGGCCATTTTTCGTTTTGGGCATGAGCAGACGATAAGTGAATTAACTGCGGGAATTTTCGTCAGAGAGGATTGGGGATTTGAGGTGCAGGATGCTAATACATCACAGAATCCCGTTGGGAGTGTCCAAGTATACGTGGATTGAAGGTGCGATATCTAATTAACCAATGTTTTTGAATAATCAGGGTTTTTTGTGAGCTGTGCGATTTGAGAGGACTTTCAGCCACGAGTAGACTGCGCATGTGCAGACGAGATGTGGTTTTTTTTTGGTTGTATGGCTTATGTTGAGTGCGGTTTACATCTAGCGGTTATGGATTTTGTACTGAGCCAATATTGTGAGGTTTTAAAAAAAAAATCAAGGCGGTTCTGTGAACGGACATGTCAGTTTCGAGGCAATGGCGTTGTTTTTGGGTTGAAATGTCTGTATCGTGACCCTGGGACCAATTTATAAATAACTATATTTGAAAGATCTATTTTAAATTAATTTCGGATTAGGAGAATAGGCGATGAAATTGCGTTCCGAATTCGGAATTCATGTAACCCCTTTTGGAAATTTTTCGTTTCACGCATGAGCAGACAAGAAGTGATTTAACTGCTGGAGTTTTCGTCTGACAGGATTGGGGTTCCAAGCTGCTCGATGCTATACCTCCATAGAATCCTCTTGGAAGTATCTGCGCATGCGTGGATTGGAGCTGTGATATCTCCTGAACCAATGGAGTCGAAGAGTCAGAATTTTGTGTGAGGTATGTGATTTTGAGAGGACTTTAAGCCACGGATAGATTGCGCATGTGCAGAGGAGACTTTTGGATTGTATGTTGCTTCTGATGGGAGTGGTTTGCCACTAGCCGTCAGGGATTTGCCGCTGAGCCGTTATTGTGAGTTTTAAAGAGAAATTTCATGGCAATTCTGTGCACGTTCAAGTTAGTTTCGAGGAAATAGCGTTATTTCCGAGTTGAGACTTGGGAGGGTCAGTATAATCATAAAAACTGTGGTTATGGGACTCCCGTTGGGAACGCAATTGCTTACACATATTCTCCAAATCCGAACGTAGATTAATATAGATCTTCCAAATATTGTTATTCTTAAATTGGCCCCAGGGCCATGATACAGACAATTAAATTCAGAAATAACGCTAATTCCTTGAAACTGACTTGTTGGTGCACAGAATTGCCATGAAATTTCTCTTCAAACCACACAATACCGGCTCAGCACCAAATCCATGATCACTGGACACAAAACACTCCCAACCACTTCACCTCTGCGCATGCGCAATCTACTCGTGGCTGGAAGGCGTCTCAAAATCCCACACCCCACACAAAACTTCTTCAACACCATTGGTTCGGTAGATATCGCAGCTTCAATCCGCTCATGCAAAGACGCTCCCAAGCAGATTCTACGGAGGACTAGCATCCTGCACCTCCAAACCCCAATCCTTTCGGACGAAAATCCCAGCAGTTAAATCACTTCCCGTTTGCTCGTGCGCATAACGTAAATGCCCGTAATGGGTAACATTAATTTCAAAGTTGACCCCAGGGCCACGGTTGGGACACTCCAATGCTCAAACAACGCAATTTCCCCCTAACCGACTTGTCCGTGCACAGAATTGCCATGAATATTCTTTTAAAACCTCACAATATCGGCCAAGTACCAGACCCATGATCGATAGTCCTAAACCACTCCAAACATAGCCCATACAACCTAAAAACAGTCACTTTTCCTATGCGCATGCGCAATCCACTCGCGGCTGAAAGTCCTTCCAAAATCCCACATCCCAGAAAGAACTCCGATCCTCCAACACTAGTGGTTCAGGAGATATCGCATTTTGAATTCACGCATGCGCAGACCCTCACCAGGGAATTATTTGGGGGAATAGCATCCTCCACGCCAAAACCCCAATTCTCTCAGACGAGAACTCCAGCAGTTAAATCACTCCTCATCTGCTCATGCGCATAAGAAAAAATGCCCAAAAAGGGTAATATGAATTTCAAAATTAGCCCCAGGGCCACGGTACGGACACTCCAACTCGGAAACAGCATCATTTCTCCCAAACTGACTTGTCCGTGTACAGAATTGTCATGAATTTTCTTTTACAACCTCAGAATATCGGCTCAGCACTAGACCCATCACAAATATTCCTAAACCACTTTCAACATAATCCATACATCCCAAAATCATTTCTCCTCTGCGCATGTCCAGTCCACTAGTGGCTAGAAGACCTCTCAAAATCACAAACCTCACTCAAAATTCTGATTCTCCAACACCAGTAGTTCAGGAGATATCGCATCTTCAATCCAAGCATGCGCGGACCCTCACAGGTAGATTTTATGGAGGAATAGCATCCTGCACCTCTGTGACGTCAAGTACGAAGAGGTTACCGAACTCATGATGGCATTAATTCTATTGTGTTATTTCATCATTATTTATAAACAATTATTAGGTATTTGATACTGCTGTATCAAACTGAATAACGAGTGCATTAAACCTAAACATCAATTGTTATGATGGAAGTTCGTTTACAGTATGAAGGTCTGGGAATTGATCAAAAAACCACTTCTTAAAACAACGCCGACTAGTTTCGGTTTTATTCTAAAACCTTCTTCAGGGCTCTAAAATGAACACAGTTTCTATATAGTACACATTATTAAATTAACAGCTAAAATTTTTGAAAAACGGGGACATTACAATTGTATATAAATAATATGTAAAGTTGTCTAGACAAAGAAGCAATATTACAATCAACAAAAGCAGCAATCAATCTATCATATCAACAGTCAATATTTATATTTTCAATGTTGACGAACAAATACAATTAAAAGAGGATCTGTGGGAGTTTCTTACAGTTTTAACATGGTTTAGATGTCAGAGCATTCAAAATTGGAAATGAATACACCTTAGACAACATCGAAAGAGAACGATCAGAAAACAACTGGCACATTTATTTAATATTTACAATCTGAAATATGTCATACAGATAACATAATGTATAGGTGTTTGAATGTTGATTAAGCATTTTGAAATCAGGAACTAAGTCTTGTCTTTAATTTTATCAATAAGGTAATAATAAGATGTATTTAAATTCTCTATATCAGTTCTCTTATTTATAGAATTTTCATCCTGTCTAATCGATATCATCTCATGAAGTAACCGTTTTCTTAAAATTTCTTTATGTCCTAATACCTTAACTGATTCTATGTTGAAGTCGAAGGAATTTACTCGCCACATGTTCGACTAGCGCGGTGTTGTTTTCCTTTTTCTTTTTCAGTGGGTTGAAATAGTTAAGGGAATCTCTTTTGTGTTCAGAAATTCTGTCTTTTAGATAGCGAACAGTTTGCCCTGTATAGGTAGACGGACAATCCGTGCAATATATTTTATAGATAACATTGCTAAGTAATTCTTTAGGAGTTGGAACTTTTATTTTTGTGAATAGTTTTTTGATTCTATTTGAAGATCTGACAGCAATGTTGACGTTTAACGGTATAATTTTTCTTTTTATCTGTTCTGACAATGATTCAATGTATGTTAATGCGTGTAATTTCTTATTTTCATTGTCACTTTCACGAAGAACCCGCTGTAGATCTGTACTGGTTTGCTTTTTGCGCGTATGTTCTGGGGAACATCGCGTTATAGTTTAGCCCAAATGTCTGTAACTTTCGAATTTTTTGACGAAATTGGTCTCAAACGATTTAGTTCGACTCCCCGATGAAGAATTCGAGGTCAAATTTGATTCTGTCCGTCCGGCCGTCCGTTGCTACGATAATTTGAGAACGAAAAGAGCTAGCGACTTGAAATTTTCAGGGTGGGTGGCGCATCGCAATACGACGGACAAGTTAGTTAATGGGCATAATCGGCCCAGTAGTTTCCGAGTAATAATTTTGTTTTCAACCAAAATGAATCCGATCGAATTGAAACTTGGTGAGTAGTTGTAGAATATGAACCTTAGCACGCTTGTGAAATTTTGGGCGAATCGTATAGCTAGAAAATTTTAAAAAAATTATTAAAAAATATTTTTTTTGTCACGATAACCTGAGAACGGAAAGAGATAGTGGCTTGAAAATTCCAGGTTATGTTGTGCATACGAATGCCACATTTGAGTTTGTTTATGAGCATAATCGACCAAACGGTTTCAGAGTTATAGCCATCTGAAATTTAGTGGTTTTTTGTTCCTCATTAACTCAAAAAATACTGAACCGATTGAATTCAAACATGGTTATTAGTTGTAGAATACCAACGCGAAAATGTTTGCGAAATTTGGTTAGGATAGCATTTGTAGAAAATTTTTAATAAATCATTGAAAATAAAAAAAAAAAATTATATATATCAGAAACTATACGTTTGAAATTGCTGAAATTTTGCAAGAGCGTTCATTACCTAACTCTACTGCCAAGTTTCAAGTTTTAACACGATCGGTTGAATATTGTTGGAGATTCGAGCATTCTTGTGTGAGTTCAGGAGATGGGTGACCGTTGCCTCGATAACTTTCGAACCAAAGGAGATAGGGACTTGCAATTTTCAGGGTAGGTTGCGTATCCGAAAGGGAGAGTTGATTTCGTTTTTGGGCATAATCGGTTTAACGGTTTCCGAGTTATATCCACCTGGAATATTGTGTCCTTGATAACTCAAAAAATAATTATTCGATTGAATTGAAGCTTGGTAACTAGTAGTAGAAAATCAACACAAAGACGTGTTTAAAATTCTGTAAGAACCGTACTCCTAGAAAATTTGAAAAAAATGACGAAAAAAAAATTTTAAGAACCGTGCCTCCGGAAAATTAAAAAAAATCACGAAAAAAAAAATTGGTTCAAGCACTGACGTGAATTCAGAAGCTTTTGCGCGTATGCTCTATTGTCCATTCTTCTGTATTGGACACCCTTAATCGAATTTACCATGGTTAATTATGTCGTCCATTCTCCTGTATTGGACACTTAACCTTTCGGGGCTGGCGCGCGGACTCAGACTCCGCAGCGATATTGAATTCCCGGTATTTTCGGATCCGCCTATTTGTTCAGTTTGACCCCTTCCATACCTTCTTAGGCTATCAGTATCTGAGTTGGGAAGAAATGTCAGTTGCATTGTGACAATCGTTAGAAAGATATTAGAGTTTGCGGAGCGAGAGTCCGCGTGCCATCTTCGGTGTTACATATTCATATGTGGAGGAACACTCTATACATACTTGTTCCGAGTGCTATGAAGAACATTTTCTTGAAGAAATATAAAAAACTTAAGTATTGAGACTTCATAATGAAAATGTTTCGTAATATTTTACGCTTTTGATTGAAAAAATTCGATTATATAAAGGAAATACGGAAATGAATGTATATTGATTTGACTTCATATTTTTTTATTAAGAAATGCTGTATTTGTTTTTTTTCTGGAATAAAACTCATGTTGATAGAATGTTGATTATGTTTTCGTTGTTTAATCTACTTTACACAGAATATTTTTTAGAGAAAAACATGCGGACTGTCAGTCCGCGCGCCAGCATTCATTTCCCAGATATGAGCGCCAGCCCCGAAAGGTTAATTCGAATTTACCATGGTAAATTTGAATTAAGAATGTCCAATACAGGAGAATGGACAACATAATTTACCATGGTAAATTCGATTAAGGGTGTCCAATACAGAAGAATGGACAATAGAACATACGCGCAAAAGCTTCTGACTTCACGTCAGTGCTTGTTATGGATAATCTTGCCAATAATTTTTATCGGGTAATCATTTATCTTCAAGATGGATCTGATTTTATTTAAATTACTTTGTTGGAATTCTGTGGATGATAATTTCATTGCTCTGTTAACAAGATTACTGATAATGTTGATCTTCTGAGTAAAGGATCCCCCACACCAACGCGGTACCGCGGCAGCGGGAGCGGGAACGGGAACGGCGCGGTATCAAAACATGTGGCGGGATATGAATGTATTCACACTGAGGCGAAGTGCAGTACATACAAACGCGGGAGTGCAGCGTTTTATATTCGTAACGCCGCATGCAGTGTTTTTCCCGCGTTCGCGTTATTCCCGCTGTGTTTATATATACCACCTGCAATGTCGTTAACTGAGAGATTGATCGAGCTTGTTAAGATATATCCCATTTTATATGATTTGGGAAACCCCGAATACAAAAATATTAGGAAAAGGGATAAGATATGGGACAAAATAGGCACGGAATTGAATGAAAGTGGTAAGTAAAGTATTTTATTTAAGTCTGGTTAGATTGATTCTCCAAAAAACGTAATTGTAAAGATAAACTCAATGATTTATCTGAATTTTAATTGAAATAATTTGTAATATGTATTTACTAATAAATTTAAAAATAGATTCATAATAAGTTGAACAAGATAGAGTTTATTAACAGGTGGAAGCTTATTTAAATATCATTAAAAAAAGTGACAAATTTCTCACGAACTTCAAATGCCAAATTTGGAGCTCTTCTATGGTCATTTTGTATATTTGTAAATGCTTCCATTGTAGTTTGTGGTGGGTCCAAAAACTGAAAATATTGGTCATCACATTGTTCTGAAATCAGATAATTATGTAAAATACATGTTGTCTTCACAATCAAAATTGTTGTTTCTACGGACACTTTCTATAGGCCTGTAAAAAATTCTCCACTTCTGAGCTAGAATACCAAATGCATTCTCAACAACCCTTCTTGCTCTACAAAGTCTTTTATTATAATTTTCTTTGCGTGGATCTGATCGAGATTGTCTGTATGGATATGGCCTCATCATATAGGTTCTAAGGGCGAAAGCTTCATCGCCTATCAAGACATAAGGACATGCTTCATTTTGACTTGGCAGGTTTTTATCTTTTGGAACAGCCATTTGTTTTTGTTCAAACTTCTTTCCCATATTGGATGATTCAAAAATGCCACTGTCACTATTTTTTCCAAATCCTCCAATGTCAACACATACAAATTTATAATCAGGCCCAACGATAGCCATAAGAACGATGGAAAACTTTTTTAAGTAGCAAAAATAATTTGAACCACTCTTATCTGGACATTTTATTGTAATATGTTTACCATCTATACTGCCGATGCAGTTTGGAAATTGCCACTTTGTCTCAAAACCTTCAGCCGATTTTTTCCATAGCTCCTCAGTTGGCTCTGGCATATATACATTCTGCAATTTATTGCTAATTGCATTACATACCTCAGTAACCATTTTACCAACGGTTGAAAATCCAATGCGAAAACTGTGGCCAATTGTATAATAAGTATCACCTGTGAAAGAAATCTGAAATAATTATACTAATTTTAATTTTAGGGGAAGAAGTAAAAAAAAATGGAAAAATTTAAGGGATTCATACGCAAAACATCTAAAATCCATTAAAACAAGAACAGGCCAAAGTGCAAAAAGAAATTACAAAAACTGGCAATGGGCTTGCCTAATGGAACCATTCAAACCCTATTTAGCGTTTGCACAAACAGATTCAAATATCACTGGACCTGTTTATGATATTAAATCTCCAGGTGAAACCATAACGCCAAATATTAATGAAACTGTTGACCTATCTGACTCCTCTAGTAATATAGAAATAGTAGAAACTGAGAACATTATTGAACAGCATCAAACAAATGAAGGAAATAAAGCACTAAAAGATATCAATGAGGAATCGACTTTATCTGAATTGCAGCTATCTACCCCATCAACATTCAAATCAGCTATTCGGAGGAATAATAAAGGGTGCCAAAGGCAAAGCTCGTCAGTAGACACAGTTATTGATTATTTAAAAAGTAAAAAAATGAAAACAGAATCTCCCACTGATATGATATTTTTGGGTTATTCTCAAATTCTACAATCATTTTCGCCAAGACGACAAGCACTCACTAAAATGAAAATAGCAGAAATCATGACTGAACAGGAATGTTTACATCTCGAAGAACTAGCATTCCAAGGCAACAGCCATAGTTCGTCTTCAACCAATAATTTTACGAGCTTGAGGTCGCCAGATGGAAGTGGTTCACTACAATCGGCGGCAAATTCGTTGCCGATGGATGAAAGAGTTCCTGTTGGTAATTTCAAGTCTCCAGAAGAAGGCTATTCAATAATGGTACTATCTGAAGAGGCAAATTCACATTACGACATCAATCCAGCAGGAAGTTTTCTTAATTCATATGTTCCATAATAATATGTTTTTTTTTCAATTTTTTTAAATAAATATAATATAACAATTTTGCATTTTTTTACCGTAGTGTTACTGCAAGACGTTCGTCCGGACTAATTGCCTCTCGAAAATTGGTGTCACTTTTACGGATATCTTCTCTAATAAGATTTAAAATCGCATCAAAACATTCAGGGGTCATTCTAAAATATATGTAAAATCTTTGTGAGTCTTTTCGCAACTGCGGCATTAACGTGTGAAATTCTCCATAAGTTTTTCGTTCAAGATTGATATCATGAACCCACTTTTTTTTCTTCCTAAAAGCAATATAAATTTGTTTTCAATACTATTGAACTTTGTTAATTAATATTTTTTAACCAAAAACTAAGTTTATTACTTACCCTTGCCTATCATCCTCTGCTAAAGCAATTAGAAGAAGGGCTTCTTCTTCATCGGATGAGAAATCCATTTTAATATCAACCGATTTTTTTCTGCCCAGAAAACACTTGCATATCGTCACGGTACTGCAAAGTTCACCGCTTTGGTGTGAACAGAATAAATTTCCCGCGTCCCGCAAAACACCGCGCCGTTCCCGTTCCCGCTCCCGCTCCCGCGGTACCGCGTTGGTGTGGGGGATCCTTAAAGGTATGCAAAAGGAAAACAACACCGCGCTAGTCGAACATGTGGTGAGTACGCTTCATTCCTTCGACTTCAACATAGAATCAGTTAAGGTATTAGGACATTCAGAAATTTTAAGAAAACGGTTACTTCATGAGATGATATCGATTAGACAGGATGAAAATTCTATAAATAAGAGAACTGATATAGAGAATTTAAATACATCTTATTATTACCTTATTGATAAAATTAAAGACAAGACTTAGTTCCTGATTTCAAAATGCTTAATCAACATTCAAACACATATACATTATGTTATCTGTATGACATATTTCAGATTGTACATATTGAATAAATGTGCCAAATTTTTTCTGATCGTTCTCTTTTGATGTTGTTTAAGGTGTATTCATTTCCAATTTTGAATGCTCTGACATCTAAACCATGTTAAAACTGTAAGTAACTCCCACAGATCCTCTTTTAATTGTATTTGTTCGTCAAAATTGAAAATATAAATATTGACTGTTGATATGATAGATTGATTGCTGCTTTTGTTGATTGTAATATTGCTTCTTTGTCTAGACAACTTTACATATTATTTATATACAATTGTAATGTCCCCGTTTCCAAAAATTTTAGCTGTTAATTTAATAATGTTTACTATATAGAAACATTTTGTGTTCATTTTAGAGCCCTGAAGAAGGTTTTGGAATAAAACCGAAACTAGTCGGCGTTGTTTTAAAAAGTGGTTTTTGATCAATTCCCAGACCTTCATTCTGTAAACGAACTTCCATCATTGAAAGCAAAGGTCTCAATCCAACAATTATTTCAATATTCTCGAGGTAATCTGAATGACTCAAAATGAATAACACCAACACAGGTTTTAACGCACACATCAGGGAACATTACGGTCAAGACATGATAAATCTTATAAGAAGCTGGCAGTCAACAACTAGAAGGTTAGCACACTTTGAAAATCACAGGAAATTTTTACTCAGTTGTAAAAACCAGAATATATTTCCTAATCATGTTCAGCGGTCAGTTAATTGCAATTTGCTACTACATGATAATCTTGAAGCTCGAAATTTCAATAGTTCACTGGAGGTTGAAATGTCTTAGAGAGCACACCAAGAAAGTTAAATCACGACTATGCAGTCAATTACCAGATGATATTACCAATTCATTACGTATTAAAGATGAAAGTATTTTTAGATCTGAATTCCTGAAAACTAAAAGAGTACAAATGCTGAAATTTGCAAAATTAAAGTTGAATTTGATACATACGAATGAATGTAAAGAAGAATGGTTTGTTAACTTGACGGACGTTCAGTTTCCGGTCAATGTTCAGTATTTGCTGAGTTTAGGAGAAAAATTTAACTTACCTTATACTAGATCTAATTTTCCCTTGAAGGATTTAATTTTGGATGTAGAGTTCATTTTGTCATCATGTAACGATGAAAACAGCGCAAATTTAGTTCGAAATTCCATTGTAAATTTGATTACTAATTTCATCAACTCAAGATCAAATAAAGGAAAAAACTTAGATAACTCCATTATCAGGTGGTGTAGTGAAACAAAGCGTTTTCTGAGAACAAACGACAGTATCGTCATCACAAAATCTGACAAAAACAGAACAACTGTAGCCATATCTAGAGAAGAGTACAATGACAAAGCCCTAGATATTTTAAATGATAATTTAACATACTGTGAATTACTAGAAGATCCATCAAAAAAAATTCAAACACAACTCAATAAAATGATAATTCAACTCCACAAAGAAAAAAAGATAAGCGACAACACATATAAGTATTTAAGATGCAATAATGGTTTATGCCCTAAGATTTATTTTCAACCAAAAATACACAAACAAGATCATCCTCTGCGACCAATAGTGGCATATATCTAATTTGTTGAATCACGCTTTGGAAAAAAACGAAGAATTTGTCAAGAACTCCTTTGAATTTGTAGAATATATAAAAACTGTAAATCTTCCCGACAACTATATCCTCATATCATTGGACATAGTATACAAAAAATATACCTCTTGATTTGGCTTCAACTTTGATGGAGAAATAGTGGAGTATGATCGAACCACACACAACTCTATCATGCCAAGAGTTCTTAAAACTTTTTAATTTCTGTGTTGAAAACAGCTTTTTCACCTGGAACAATAAATATTACAAGCAAGTTTTTGGTTAGGGAATGGGAAACTGCCTCGCTCCTGTTGTGGCTGATGTTGTTATGGTTGAGATACAGAAGATAGCACTTAGCAGGTTGTCTTTTGAGATTCCATTCTTCAAGAGATATGTCGATGATATCTGTACGTCCATACCTTTAGATAAAGGAGATGAAATCATCGAAGTTTTCAACAACATACACCCTAGATTGAAATTTACCATAGATCTGGAATCACGGGAAAACACCTTACCTTTTCTAGACATCCTATTGATAAGAGATTTTAATTCAATTAAAACTAATTGGTATCAAAAACCAAGTCATCTGGAAGAGTTTTGAATTTCAATTCCAAGCATACCTTTACTCAAAAGATCAACATTTTCAGTAATCTTGTTAACAGAGCAATGAAATTATCATCCACAAAATTCCAACAAAGTAATTTAAATAAAATCAGATCCATCTTGAAGATAAATGATTACCCGATAAAAATTATTGACAAGATTATTCATAAAAAAAAAGCACTGACGTGAAGTCAGTACTCTTTGGCGCGCGTGTTCACGGTGGCTAATTTGAATTGAATGATGAGTACTTCAAGCTCAGTGGATAGAGCGAGCCGAAGATCTACCCAAAGGATAGTGGACACCATTCACTGTCGGTTCAAAAATTAACAGTGCTGTATCTAAGCTGCCATCAAGATAGAGTAACAAAGTTGGAAAAGAACACAACTGACTCTCCTTAGTCGCACAAGCTCCTAGAAGATTTGGGAGGGTCAGTATAATACTAATCATGTTTATAGCGCGCGCCAAAGCAGATTGACTTTTTACACTTTTTCTTTCATTGTTAAATCACTTTGCTTTTGCGTGCGTGCTATAATCATGATTAGGATTATACTGACCCTCCCAAATCTTCTAGGAGCTTGTGCGACTAGGGAGAGTCAGTTGTGTTCTTTTCCAACTTTGTTACTCTATCCTGATGGCAGCTTAAATACAGCACTGTTAATTTTTGAACCGACAGTGAATGGTGTCCACTATCCTTTGGGTAGATCTTCGGCTCGCTCTATCCACTGAGCTTGAAGTACTCATCATTCAATTCAAATTAGCCACCGTGAACACGCGCACCAAAGAGTACTGACTTCACGTCAGTGCTTTTTTTTTTTCAAGTTACTTTAACAAATATAGCTATCAATACAGTTTGGCTGTTAGCTTTACTGTAGATCAAAAAAAATTGCGGTTGTGGGACCTCCGTTAGGAAAGCAATTGCCTCTTCTCCAAATCCGAACGTATTTTAATATAGATCTACCGAATATAGTTATTTATAAATTTGCCTCAGGGCTACCATACAGACATTTCAAAAAGGAAACAACGCTATTTCCCCCAAACTGACTTCTGTCCGTGCACTGAATTGACATGAATATTCTTTTAAAACCTCACAATATCGGCTCATTACTCCCAACATAACCCAAACAACCCAAAACCATTCACTTCTCGTCTGCGCATGCGCAATATACTCGTGGCTGCAAGTCCTCCCAAAATTACACACCTCACAAAAAACTCCAATTCTCCAACACTAGTGGTTCAGGAGATATCGCTTCTTGAATCCACGCATGTGCAGAACCTCAACAGGGGATTCTATAGAGGAATAGCATCCGCCACCCCAAAATCCAAATCCTCTCTGACGAAAGCACCAGCAGTTAAATCACTGATGGTCAGCTCATGCGCATAACGAAAAATGCCCGTAAGGGGTACATCAATTTCGAAATTAGCCCCAGGGCCACGGTAAGGACACTTTATCTCGGAAACAACGCTACATCCCCCAAACTGACTTGTCCTTGCACTGAATTGCTATGAATATTCTTTTAAAACCTCATAATATCGTCTCAGCACTCCCAACATAACCCATCCAACCCAAAAACAGTCACTTCTCTTCTGCGCATGCGCAATCTACTCGCGGCTAAAAGTCCTCTCAAAATAACACACCTTACAAAAAACTCCGATTCTTCAACACTAGTGGTTCAGGAGATATCACATCTTTAATCCACGCATGCGCAGACCCTCAACGAGGGATTCTATAGAGGAATAGCATCCGCCACCCCAAAACCCCAATCCTCTCTGATGAAAACACCACCAGTTAAATCACTGATGGTCTGCTCATGCGCATAACGAAAAATGCCTGTAAGGGGTAACATCAATTTCAAAATTAGCCCCAGGGCCACGGTACGGACACTTCAACTCGGAAACAACGCTACATCCCCCAAACTGACTTGTCCTTGCACTGAATTGCTATGAATATTCTTTTAAAACCTCATAATATCGACTCAGCACTCCCAACATAACCCATCCAACCCAAAAACAGTCACTTCTCTTCTGCGCATGCGCAATCTACTCGAGGCTAAAAGTCCTCTCACAATAACACACCTTACAAAAAATTCTGATTCTCCAACACTAGTGGTTCAGGAGATATCACATCTTTAATCCACGCATGCGCAGACCCTCAACGAGGGATTCTATAGAGGAATAGCATCCGCCACTAAAAACCCCAATCCTCTCTGATGAAAACACCACCAGTTAAATCACTGATGATCTGCTCATGCGCATAACGAAAAATGCCTGTAAGCGGTAACATCAATTTCAAAATTAGCCCCAGGTCCACGGTACGGACACTTTAACTCGGAAACAACGCTACATCCCCCAAACTGACTTGTCCTTGCACTGAATTTCTATGAATATTCTTTTAAAACCTCATAATATCGACTCAGCCCTCCCAACATAACCCATCCAACCCAAAAACAGTCACTTCTTCTCTGCGCATGCGCAATCTACTCGCGGCTAAAAGTCCTCTCAAAATAACACACCTTACAAAAAACTCCGATTCTCCAACACTAGTGGTTCAGGAGATATCACATCTTTAATCCACGCATGCGCAGACCCTCAACGAGGGATTCTATAGAGGAATAGCAGTCGCCACCCCAAAACCCTAATCCTCTCTGATGAAAACACCACCAGTTAAATCACTGATGGTCTGCTCATGCGCATAACGAAAAATGCCTGTAAGGGGTAACATCAATTTCAAAATTAGCCCCAGGGCCACGGTACGGACACTTTAACTCGGAAACAACGCTACATCCCCCAAACTGACTTGTCCTTGCACTGAATTGCTATGAATATTCTTTCAAAACCTCATAATATCGACTCAGCACTCCCAACATAACCCATCCAACCCAAAAATAGTCACTTCTCTTCTGCGCATGCGCAATCTACTGGCGGCTAAAAGTCCTCTCAAAATAACACACCTTACAAAAAACTCCGATTCTCCAACACTAGTGGTTCGGAAGATATCGCATCTTTAATCTACGCATGCGCAGACCCTCATCAGGGATCTGAATTTTATGGAGGAATAGCATCCGCCACCCCAAAACCCCAATCCTCTCTGACGAAAACTACAGCCCGGAAAGGGCAGCATGAACCTCAAAAACATATGTTTCGGCATTAAAAGCAAAGTATTCCGCAAAATAGTAGTAATTTTTTTATTTTTTTCATGTCACGTGATCTTCACGAAATTTTGCAAAAGTGTTTGCTTTGGTCTTTTTCATCTAACTACTGAGTTTCAATTTAATCAGATCAGTATTTTTCGAGTTATCGTGAAAACAAAATTTTCAAATTTTCAAAAATTTTTTTTGCCACTTTAGGGCCGTCCGTTCAACACAATACGTCGCAGGCATATAAAGGTCATGATTCTACAATCTGATGCCAAATTTCAAAAAGATCGAGTGATCGGTTCCGGAAATATTCATAAAAAACGTTTTTATGAAAAACGGCCTTAACTCCGAAACCGCTTGGTCGATTTCGCCCGTTAACGAACTTGTCCGAGATATTTACGCTACGAAACTACCCTGCAAATTTCAACGCTCTAAGTTGTTCCGTTCGAGAGTTATCGTGCTAACGGCCGGACCGGCCGGCCGGCCGGAACGGACGGACAGAATTGAATTTGACCTCAAATTCTTCATCAGGGAGTCGAACCCAATCGTTTGAGACCATTTTCGAAAAAAAATTCGAAAAATACAGACATTGTGACGAAATGATAGCACGCTGTTCCTTGCGGAACACGCGCGCAAAAATGAAAGTTCCAACTCCTAAAGAATTACTTAGCAATGTTATCTATAAAATATATTGCACGGATTGTCCGTCTACCTATACAGGGCAAACTGTTCGCTATCTAAAAGACAGAATTTCTGAACACAAAAGAGATTCCCTTAACTATTTCAACCCACTGAAAAAGAAAAAGGAAAATAACACCGCGCTAGTCGAACATGTGGCGAGTACGCTTCATTTCTTCTTTCTTCTTCTATCCTTTACTATGTGCTTGGCAGTAACCATCTACACATCGAACAAACGGTTTGCTGGAACGGATATCCAACCACTATGCACCGTCTTCTTCTGTGTGTATTAGCAGTGACTAAATTATACTTCCAATAGTCACTGAATGTGTATTGTGTTCCAACTCTTTGACTTTTTCCCCTTTTCTTATTATTATTATCATTTATTTATTTATTTATTTATTTTATTATTTTTTTCTTTTTTTTTTCTTTCGGAGGCTTCACCCTACCAGGGAACAAGGGGAGTATCCCCTTGTTTAGACAAATCACTGAAAAGGAATCAGGGATCAGGATTAAAGGGAACTACAAAATCCCAAGGGACCCAAAGAACGAAAAACAAAAAACCCAGAACACCTTTACCAATCTACAGCGTGCCACAGCAGGGTATGAGAGATAAGGCATACCTACTTCTCTCTGATCATTGTTCTCAGTGTTCTGTGATTCTTATACCATGCTTTCAGCCATAGATTTACAGCTTGATCTTTGAAGCCAACAAAAAGTTGTACATTATCTTGTATATTATAATATCATTTGAGAATATTAGATCATAAACATTTATAGGCAGAGAAATAATGGCATTGACTTTAGTAAAATCATCGTACAATTTCGAGCAGTTCTGAGAATTCTGCAGACAAGAAAAAAATATGTGCATTATATCGCCCCTGTCCCCACAGGCACATAAGTCCGTCTCAACAACCTGAATCCTGTACAGATGTGAAGGAGGACAACAATGGTTGGATCTTAGTCTATTTATGGTGACCACATTGCCTCTCGGGAGGTCCATCCCATGGAACCAAGGTTTGTTGCCCAGGACCCCAGGGAAGACATACCGAGAGTAGGAACGATTCCCCATCTGAACCTTCCATTCACGTTTCCACTTTTCCCAAATGGTACGTCTGTATCTAGGCCAAAAGTCAGTGATATTAGCTCTAGTGATCACTGACCTGTCAATCCCTTGCTTTGCAAGGTGATCGGCTCTGTCATTTCCTTGGATGTTAGTGTGGCTTGGCACCCATATGAGTCTTATCGAAAAGGAGTTTTCCCTAAGATAATGTAAGTTGGCTCTAATGGCTAGAGTTATATGATCATTTTTAGCAGAGATCGTCCAATGAGATATCTTCTCAAGAGGGCTTTTTGAGTCAGAGATGATCAAACTTTTTTTCGGCTCCCTTAGTTTAATCTGCCAAGTCGCCTCCAGAATAGCGATTAGCTCAGCCGAGCAGAAAAATGATTTGGGAGATGTTGGGAGATGGAAATGCCTATGGGACTATAAATACCTATACCTTTATGAGCGGCTGTTTTTGAAGCATCTGTGAAGACCATTGTGTAGTCTGGAAACTTATCCATACAGGCAGAGTTGAAATCCGATGAATTATCCAGAGAGGTCCGCGAAAGGCCCAAAGAGCAGTATCCAATAAAAGTAGTATGCACATTCAATTCACGTTCAAAACAGGGAAGCTGAGATGACGAGTAGAATGCTTCCGAATCAGTAACAGATCTCAGGGCCTCAACTAAGGGGGGGAGGATTGCCAAGGGATATCCAGTGTTTAAGGGTAGATAGCTTAAGGAGAACAGGATCGTTGTGGACTCTATGAAGTTTGGTGACAACCTTAATGGCTAGGAACAATCGACGGTATTTAAGGGGCAACTCATAGGTTTCCATAAGAATGATCAGATTTGGAGTGGATTTCATGTAACCCAATGCTGTTCGAAGTGCAGAAAATTGAGTTCGGTCCAATTTTTGTAACAATACTTTGGAGCATTTCCCGTAGAATAGACTGCCATAGTCCAGGAATGGACGTACCGTGGACCTATACAGAAGAAGCTGCGTTGCGGGGTGGCAACCCCACCAAGTTCTGCACAGGGCCCTCATTATATTGATACCTTGGAGGGATTTTGAGCACATGTTGGTGATGTGTTGGGATCAGTTAATACTTCACCGATGTAGACCAAGGAATCGCTGTATGAAAGAGTTTCAAAGGACGGGTAGTTAAGGAAAAATTGCTTCTTTGACAACATAGGGCTTTAGATTTTTCTGGGGCAGACTGGAGAGATTTTGAAGCTGTCCATTGTTCGATCAATTCCAAAACTCTGGACATTTATTCAAACACTGAGTCGATATCGAGGATCCCGTGGCAATGAGTGCCGTATCGTCTGCATATTTTAAGGATGTGACCCCTGGCACTTTGACAACATTAGGAAGATCTCTGACAAAGCTGTTAAATAGAATAGGAGCATTGGGAGAACCCTGTGCGAAGCCTATATTTGATTGTTTAGGGCCTATGAGTTGCTTGGTACATGGGTCGATGAGAAATATATTCCTCTGCACAATTAGGGCTCTTAGTAATTCTATAATAGACTTTGGAACATTCATGGAAAATAGACTCTGCTCGAGGAGACCGAACTGAACAGAGTCATACGCCTGCTTGACATCCAGAAAACCCACTATAACAACTTCATTACGAGAAAATGAAGAATACATACTCGACAACAGAAAACAGAGAGCATCATTCACTGATCTTCCCTTACGGAAGCCAAACTGGAGTTCTCGGTGATCAACTGACTGTTGGTATGCTCTTTCCAATCTTGTGGATAGAAGTGATTCCAGAAGCTTCAGAAGGCAAGAGGTCAAGGCTATAGGACGGTAACTCGAGGGATCGTTAGGAGATTTGTTCGGCTTGCAGATGGGAATCACGATTGAGTCTTTGAGTGAAAGAGGAATATGAGGAGAGTGAAACAGTGCATTGAAAATCTCGGTTAACAATTGTCTGGCTTGGATTGGGAGAGATTTCAACATACTATAAGTTATACCGTCTTTTCCCGTGGTGGACTCCTTTTTAGACCTAATACACATTGTTAGTTTATCTAAGGTGATTGGCGGGAAAGGCACCGGGGAATAATTTCTAGGATCATTTATCCAGCGTGTGGCAGCGCTAGGTGGGGGGCATAACCGGGTTAGAATGTCTCGGCCGCATGTGGGAACAGTTACACGAGGTGAAGATGGTTTGCACTTAAACTTATTTATGTCTGACCACAATTTTTTGCCGTTGACGGAGAGAGATTTTCGCAAAAACTACGAAAAGAGTCCCTCTTGGTTTTGCGGATTTTGCTCCTGACTGCAGCCTGAACACTCTTAGCCGCCATGAACTGTTCCATAGATGGGTTACTCAAGTACGCTTTGAAGGCTTCAGATCTTTTCTTAACACCTTGTGAAAGTTCGTCATTCCACCATGATTTTCTATAGGTGGAGGTAGAGGGATGGGGTGGTTTTTTTAGGGGAATGGAACAGTCTGCGGCCTCTATTATGAGGTCTCTGAATTCCTCGAGCGATTTAGGGCTTCGGGATTGTATTCTGTTACCGATTACACCCTGATATGTGGACCAATTAGCCTGTGCAATGTTATACTTTCGGGTAGAGAAATGAGACTGGAATGGGGTGGGTGTCTGGGGGTGATCCCTAGAGAAGTCAATGTGGGAAAATGATCACTTCCTCCTAGGTCTGGTATTGTCTTCCACTTTGTGCTGATACCAAGATCATTAGAACAGAGAGTTATGTCTGGGGCACTAGCGTTGGTGCCTGGAGGAGTGAGTCTAGTGAGGGAACCATCATTTAGAATACAAATATCGTGATTCATTAAGAACTCTTCCAATGATTTACCATTGAAATTCTGTATGCCCGAACCCCAACTTGGGTGCTGTGCATTGAAATCACCGCTAATAATTCATGGAGGAGAAATGTTATCTGTAAGATGGTTCCAGAAGTTTGTCGGCAGATTAATTTTCGGAGGACAATACATATTGATGATCGTAAGATTTAGGAGTGAGGGTTTAATCCCCTGAACTTGAACTTTTTCGGGGTACCTTAGGTTTCCCAGATTGATTTCGGAGAATGACAAATGATCTCTGATTAAGGAGACTATACCTCCACCTCGACCATTTCTGTCTTCCCTGAGGGAGTGGAAACCGGAGATTTTAAAGTTCAGTGTTGCAGTTAACCATGTTTCTGAGAGCAAAACTATAGATGGGGAGTTTTCCTCAATAAGTGTCCTCAAATTATCGGCATTAGAAAGGGTGGATCTTATATTCCACTGGAGGATGTTGAACATAGGGAATATAGCTTAAATTATATAGTTTGAATCGAGTTGACTGAGGAGGAAAACTGAGGGAGATTGTTCTGGGGTCAGTGGGTATTATTCAGGGGTAGGAACATATAAGGACGTGGAAGGATTGATATCATTTACAGGGTTTTGAGACGATTTGTTCATAATTAAGGCGGTAAGACTCTTTAAAAATTCTGTTTCTTCGTTGTTTGTCAAAAGCTTGGCAATGTAACTATATACTTCCCCCTTTGAGGGAGCAGGTTTGACGTTAGATAGCCCATGTTTGGGTTGAGTGGGATGTGGGCTTTGAGTCGAATCTCTATTCCCCAGGATTGGAGACAGGGGAATCGAGGGATTGAATAATTGCGATTCATGCAGCATTCTATCAAAGCTTGGAGATTGTGGATTTTTCCTCTTTTTCTTACTCAGGGCTGTAGCAAAGGAGTTTGTTGAAGAAGGCTTGGAGTTGAGAAGATTTCTTCTATCGTGGACTGATATAACTGCTGAATCTAGTACAGAGTTGGAAGATCTGGATGGAAGAGGTGGAAATAGCTGTGGCCTGAGCTGGAGGGAGATTGTAGGGTGTTCGACCGAATTTTCCGCATAATTTTTGGGGATGAGCCTGACCGCTTCGAAACAGGAAATATTTTCTACAGCTATCAAGTTGTTAATTTGTTTCTGTCGGGTAAACTCAGGGCATATGCGATCTGTCGATGCATGATTTCCTGAGCAGAAGATAAATTTGGGAATTGAAGCGTTAGGGCATAAGTTTTCTCATGTTTTTCTGAGCAATTCCTACAACGTTTGGATTGGGCAGGATTGTTGCAATTAGTTTTTGTGTGTCCATACCTTAGACAGTTGTAGCACTGAATGACAGGACCCACATAAAGCATGACATGTCTTATATATATATATATTCTTTTGACTGAGAGCTGTATATGTGTTAGCAGAGGTTGGTGTAACGGGGTACCATACAATTCGACGTATGATACAAGAGCTTAGGGAAAAACCTCAGCAAAAAAACCCTGTCTCCCCGTGAGTGTCGTGATTTGTAACTATTGTTCACAAAATTTACTGCAATTTGAAAATATTGATAGGCATTTATTTCTTCAATATGGACTCCTTCGTCAAAAAACGGAGAGGTTTCTCCAAGGTACCCGAAACTCCTGAAAAATGAAAAGACAAGAGGAGAAGAACGAACAAATTATAAATACTACATAACCTTTCAAAAGTCTCCTCTCACAAATATAATTCTCTGTAGGCGCATGGGTTCTCTTGGAGAAGAATCACCTCCGCTAGTTTTCAAAAATATTCCTTCTTGTTCAGAAATCCCTTCAATATTTGAATTCGAAAAGGAAAATGTTGCTCGTAAGGCCAGGAGGGTCTCTTTCGAAACCAGGTCTGACAGTCCAAGCGATGATTATTCAGAACTTCAGATGTTCGAAGACCGCTACAGGGCCCTTATTTAGGGCTATCATCTCCCATAGATAGATATTTTACTTTGTATCGTATAAAATAATGGAAAACTGAGCCGGAAAAATTTACGATGTCATCATGACATCATGTCATAGACAACCCCATAACGCTATTTTCTCTGTGAGATTTTTCCCCTGGAATGTAAGAATCCAAGTGTTTGATGGGACAAGTTCAAGTTTTGTTTTATTAGGTTGAGAGCGATTTGTACGTTGAGTTAACAGTTGTGATATTGAGTGTGACAATTTAGTGGCTTCGTTGAGTACTTCTGGGTCGTCTTGAAAGGAAGAAGTAATCGAATTAACTTCCCTTGACAAAAGAGCCAAGTCAGCTACAGAGTAATCAGTAGAGTTTTCCTCAATTACATAAAAATTGTTTAGGATCTTTTGAGATCTTGGTGTTAGTAGATTCTCTATAGATCTAGTAGACATGGGTGAACTAGGGGGGTCCTCCCCCGGGTTCCAATCCATTTAAGGAAGGAACCTTATGGGTTAGCTTCAAAGATGACACCTTTGTTAATTAATTTCGATTGGACCAAATAAGGCCTACCTTACTTGATTCAGTTACTTGCCAGAATTAATAAGAAATTGGGAATTAATATGACGAGAATTGACACGAATACTTTAATCAGTTAATTCATTAACAGGAAAATAACAAGACTAACACGTGCCTATGTCAACGGTTAACCTCCGAATCCGAGTACGCTTCATTCCTTCGACTTCAACATGGAATCAGCTAAGGTATTAGGACATCAAGAAATTTTAAGAAAACGGTTACTTCATGAGATGATATCGATTAGACAGGATTAACATTCTATAAATAAGAGAACTGATATAGAGAATTTAAATACATCTTATTATTACCTTATTGATAAAATTAAAGACAAGACTTAGTTCCTGATTTCAAAATGCTTAATCAACATTCAAACACCTATACATTATGTTATCTGTATGATATATTTCAGATTGTAAATATTAAATAAATGTGCCAGTTGTTTTCTGATCGTTCTCTTTTGATGTTGTCTCAAGGCCGATTTACATCAGACGAGCGAATGCTCATTCTATTCCCTCTCTATCAAATTCTGTCATTGTAAACAGATGTATAGCATTCTTTCTTTGTTCTTTCTGCGTTCGCAAATATTCTAAGGATATTCTAAGATTGCTCGATCGCTTGATATAAACGGCAATAGAGCGTGTGAACAGTTGCTTAGAGCGTTATTGCGACAAGCGAATGCTCATTCTATCCCCTATCCAGCAAATTCTTTTAGCGTAAACAGATGCAGAGCATTCTTTCGTTGCTCTTTCTGCGTTCGCAAAGATTCTGTGGAATATTCTAAGTTTGCTCGATCGCTTGATATAAACGGCACTAGGGCGTGTCAACAATTGTATAGAGCATTCTTGCGTGTTCAGAAGCGCTCGCTCCCCAGAGCGATCTCATCAAAGCGTTCTGGTGCTCTAGCGATTTGTTTTTATCCGATCAATTATGAATAAGTCTACAGAAAAAATGCCTTTTAATGATTGGAGCCTACCAAAATTCCAGATGTCTGTGGGATCTGACGTATGAACAATATAAAAATACAACCCACAAACACGAAATTTCAAATTTACTTGAATGTACTGTAGCAGAATAAAAAAAATTGGTTCAATCTCTGTGGGCAGGAGCTTTTTGGCGCTCTTGTTCAAACAGACAAATTATATCACCGAAAGTATTGGTTTCTCAGAGTTGGGAATTATATGAATGGATTCTTATGATAGAACTACATCATAAAAGAAATTCAATTTAAAAAAAGTGTTGCTCAAAAAAATTGTTTCAAAAATTATCTTTTAAACAAGAGCGCAAAAAAAAGAGCAATCTACAATGCTTCAAAAATTGTCATTAAATTTATTTATCAAGATTAAAAGAGCAATCTGCAATGATTCATGATGGGTTGTTGCAACTTAGACACGGTACATAGTTTTCACAACTCGAAATACCTAAGGAAAGTATCATCGAAATGTCTAGAGCAAGGCTGGAGACAATCATAGCAGATTGTCCATTTATTCCTGATATTTGAGTAGGTAGAGGCTTACGAACAAATTATTTTAATAGTTCAAAATATATCAACTAGCAACATTATGAAAATACTGTATATAGGAATATGTCTCACTATGTTATGTTATGTTCTTCTTTCCTATTGCCTTCATAAACTACATCATTAAAATGATCCAATTCTAAATCTTCTGAAACATCATCCAGAATTTATACGTAGATTATTCAATATGCAACCAGTCAATATTCTTTTCGGTTTCAAAACAGTCTTTTATGTATTCACAAATTCAAGAATCGAATACTTATTTCAAACTACGAACTGACATGACTCTAATAGCTAAATAAGATTACATTTATGAACAGTGAACACAGACAGTGAATACATAGAACTACGATGTATTATTGAAATTTTGAAAAATCATATCTCCGAAAGTATTACCTTCTTAGAGTTGAAAATTATATCAGAGGATTCTTATGATGAAACTGCATCTTAAAAAAAAATTGAATTCGAAATTTGTAGTGTAAAAAAATTTTTTTCGTTACTCCGAAACCATTTTGCCCAATAACGAACTTAGCCGAGATATTTATCTACCAAACCTACTCTGAAAATTTCAACTGTCTAGCTCATTCCAGTCGAGAGTTATCGTGTTAACGGACGGACAGAATCGATTTCGACCACGGATTCTTGATCCGAACCAAATTGTTTGAGATCATTTTCACCCAAAAATTCTAAAATTACAGACATTTGGGCAAATTAATAAACACTCTGTTACCAGTAACAAGCTCGCCAAAATTGGTCAAAATCCTCTGACGCCATTCTAGAGAAATTTCGGAATCGACCACTTTCTTCTTGTTCTTGCATATCCGTCATCATTTCACCTACATTATTCAGTGTCGTCCGCTGCATTAAATTTGTTACCCACTAACACCTCTTCCTTCTTTTCTTTTTGCGTGTTTGAGACAAAATAACAAATGCAGCACTTGCAAATTATAATATTGCTCTCAGAGTCGGGCATAACGAAGCACCGCCAATCACAAAATTGAGATGAATGAGCAAGAATTCTAGTTCTTTGTTCTCGTTCTTGCTCGTTGATATTTTGGTGTAAACGCTTTCGTTTACACTAAAAGATCAAGAAAGAATGTTCTTGTTCTAGCTCTTGCTCTTTGTTCGTTTGATTTAAACCCACCTTAAGGTGTATTCATTTCCAATTTCTAATGCTCTGACATCTAAACCATGTTAAAACTGTAAGTAACTCCCACAGATCCTCTTTTAATTGTATTTGTTCGTCAAAATTGAAAATATAAATATTGACTGTTGATATGATAGATTGATTGCTGCTTTTGTTGATTGTAATATTGCTTCTTTGTCTAGACAACTTTACATATTATTTATATACAATTGTAATGTCCCCGTTTTTCAAAAATTTTAGCTGTTAATTTAATAATGTGTACTATATAGAAACTGTGTTCATTTTAGAGCCCTGAAGAAGGTTTTAGAATAAAACCGAAACTAGTCGGCGTTGTTTTAAGAAGTGGTTTTTTGATCAATTCCCAGACCTTCATCCTGTAAACGAACTTCCATCATTGAAAGCAAAGGTCTCAATCCAACAATTATATCAATTGTTATACTTGGATCGATTGTACAATATCGATGAGGCAGTCTAATTAGAACCAATGGTTCACTAACATGTACACGGAAAGAAATCTATTATCAAACCAAGAATCAAGATATTCTTCGAATATTCGAGTTGTTTCGAGTATATATTGGATTGAAACAAGTATAAAGGGAAAATTTGTATACTTGGAATGAATTTATTTTACTTCAAAAACTTATACTTAATTGAAGAATGAACTTCTCTATCCGAGTAAATGATCAATTCATTTCAAACCATTCAGTTCAATCAATTCGAGAGTTCTTCTATATTTCAGGTAACTATATGATATCTTAAATTCGAAAATATAATACTCTTAGTTGGAGAATTGCAGCATCCTTATTCCATATTATATATCCAAGGAGTTGGTTTTCTTGAAATAATAACTTCTACTAAAACATAACATGAAGTTATGAATTGAATTTTGGAATTATCACTTTTATGTATGAGGTATTTTTTAATTCATTATTTTATTTATCCAGCATATTCAGCCAAAACAGATTAAATCGACCATGAAATATTGCCAGCAAAACGTACAGAATGAATACGATGAGTTATTAGTTAATTATATAGCCGATTTAATTCGAATATCAATCTGATACAAAAGTTAAAATAGACTTTCTTCTCAGATTTCAATACCAAAATTATCGGCAAATGTTTAATGTCGGTCAAAGTAGATACATTGTATGGATCTCAATATAAAGTTGGAACTCAAGAGCTAATTATAAAAAAAAAAAGCACTGACGTGAAGTCAGTACTCTTTGGCGCGCGTGTTCACGGTGGCTAATTTGAATTGAATGATTCAAAAATTAACAGTGCTGTATCTAAGCTGCCATCAGGATAGAGTAACAAAGTTGGAAAAGAACACAAGTGACTCTCCTTAGTCGCACAAGCTCCTAGAAGATTTGGGAGGGTCAGTATAATCCTAATCATGTTTATAGCACGCGCGCCAAAGCAGATTGACTTTTTACACTTTTTCTTTCATTGTTAAGTCAATCTGCTTTTGCGCGCGTGCTATAAACATGATTAGGATTATACTGACCCTCCCAAATCTTCTAGGAGCTTGTGCGACTAAGGAGAGTCACTTGTGTTCTTTTCCAACTTTGTTACTCTATCCTGATGGCAGCTTAGATACAGCACTGTTAATTTTTGAATCATTCAATTCAAATTAGCCACCGTGAACACGCGCGCCAAGGAGTACTGACTTCACGTCAGTGCTTTTTTTTTTTTTTTTCAAGTTCCTTTAACAAATATAGCTATCAATACAGTTTGGCTGTTAGTTTTACCGTAGATCAGAAAAAAATTCGGTTGTGGGTCCTCCGTAAGGGACGAAATTGCATCTTCTCCAAATCCGAACGCATTTTAATATAGATCTACCGAATATAGTTATTTATAAATTCGCCTCAGGGCCACCATACTGACCATTCAAATCGGAAACAACGCTATTTCCCCCAAACTGACATGTGCCCGTGCACTGAATTGACATGAATATTCTTTTAAAACCTCACAATATCGGCTCATTACTCCCAACATAACCCAAACAACCCAAAACCATTCACTTCTCGTCTGCGCAAGCGCAGTATACTCGTGGCTGCAAGTCCTCCCAAAATTACACACCTCACAAAAAACTCCGATTCTCCAACACTAGTGGTTCAGGAGATATCGCTTCTTGAATCCACGCATGCGCAGACCGTCACCAGGGGATTCTATAGCGGAAAAGCACCTGCCACCCCAAAACCCCAATCCTCTCTGACGAAAGCACCACCAGTTAAATCACTGATGGCTCATGCGCATAACGAAAAATGCCCGTAAGGGGCTACATCCATTTCGAAATTAGCCCCAGGGCCACGGTACGGACACTTTAACTCTGAAACAACGCTACAGCCCCCAAACTGACTTGTCCTTGCACTGAATTGCTATGAATATTCTTTTAAAACCTCATAATATCGACTCAGCACTCCCAACATAACTCATCCAACTCAAAAACAGTCACTTCTCTTCTGCGCATGCGCAATCTACTCGCGGCTAAAAGTCCTCTCAAAATAACACCCCTTACAAAAAACTCCGATTCTCCAACACTAGTGGTTCAGGAGATATCGTATCTTTAATCCACGCATGCGCAGACCCTCAACAGGGGATTCTATGGAGGAATAGCATCCGCCACCCCAAAACCCTAATCCTCTCAGACGAAAACACCACCAGTTAAATCACTGATGATCTGCTCATGCGCATAACGAAAAATGCCTGTAAGCGGTAACATCAATTCCAAAATTAGCCCCAGGGCCACGGTACGGACACTTTAACTCGGAAACAACGCTACATCCCCCAAACTGACTTGTCCTTGCACTGAATTGCTATGAATATTCTTTCAAAACCTCATAATATCGACTCAGCACTCCCAACATAACCCATCCAACCCAAAAATAGTCACTTTTCTTCTGCGCATGCGCAATCTACTGGCGGCTAAAAGTCCTCTCAAAATAACACACCTTACAAAAAACTCCAATTCTCCAACACTAGTGGTTCGGAAGATATCGCATCTTTAATCTACGCATGCGCAGACCCTCATCAGGGATCTGAATTCTATGGAGGAATAGCATCCGCCACCCCAAAACCCCAATCCTCTCTGACGAAAACTACAGCAGTCAAAGGACTTCTCATCTGCGCATGCGCAATACGGAAAATGCCCGGAAAGGGCAGCATGAACCTCAAAAACATATGTTTCGGCATTAAAAGCAAAGTATTCCGCAAAATAGTAGTAATTTTTTTATTTTTTTCATGTCACGTGATCTTCACGAAATTTTGCAAAAGTGTTTGCTTTGGTCTTTTGCATCTAACTACTGAGTTTCAATTTAATCAGATCAGTATTTTTCGAGTTATCGTGAAAACAAAATTTTCAAATTTTCAAAAATTTTGTTTGCCACTTTAGGGCCGTCCGTTCAACACAAAACTTCGCAGGCATATAAAGGTCATGATTCTACAATCTGATGCCAAATTTCAAAAAGATCGACTGATCGGTTCCGGAAATATTTATAAAAGACGTTTTTATTAAAAACGGCCTTAACTCCCAAACCGCTCGGTCGATTTCGCCCGTTAACGAACTTGTCCGAGATATTTACGCTACGAAACTACCCTGCAAATTTCAACGCTCTAAGTCGTTCCGTTCGAGAGTTATCGTGCTAACGGCCGGACCGGACGGACAGAATTGAATTTGACCTCGAATTTTTCATCAGGGAGTCGAACCCAATCGTTTGAGACCATTTTCGAAAAAAAATTCGAAAAATACAGACATTGTGACGAAATGATAGCACGCTGTTCCTTGCGGAACACGCGCGCAAAAATGTAATTAAAACAAATATTTGATTTCTAATGTCAAAATTTTTTCGCGATAACTTTCCTTTTACGTTTTGTAGAGATATTATCTTTGAAAATAAGTCTATGAGAAATCTCTGAATTTTCCATAAATACAGGGCATCCCAAGTTCGAGTGCTTATTAGACGTATCTGGAGAACTGGACCTATTTGATATCTGAAAAGTGGGACTATGATATTGTACGACATGCCCTACCAACCTAAAATATTATTAAAGCCTGAACACTTCCCGTTATACAGGGTATGAAAATAAATTTCTCGAAAACTTTTTTTTCTGATTTTTTCGTTTCTGATATGACCGATTGTTCAATTCTGAATATCTTTCTATTCGAATTGTTTCTAAGATATCGAAAAAAAAACTGAATTAAAATTTACATATGCATTGTTACTATTATGTTCCTTATTCCTCTGCTCAATATCTTACGTTTTAGAAGAAGAAGAACGTGGATATATTAAGCATCATATGAAATTCAAAAAACTCGTCACAGGGTGTTTCACATATTGTGTCAGAAATGGTGATGAGAATTTGCCATAACTTTTGGATTCAACAATGAAGAATACCGATAGTTCCATGAAGAGATAATGCCTTCAAAATCAATATTTTGAAAGTTATTCGAGATTTTGTACTTCACGTTATGCGTAGACTCAATTTCATTCAATGCACATTGATTCCTATGAATGCATCGCCCTAACAATAATCTGTGACCATAGAAAATCAAATATTCTAGTAATTTATGATTGACAGGTGTATCTAATCTTATAATTTGAAACTTTTGCAGAATGTAGTTTAATGTTAATTAATTTTTGACACAGTATTTGGAACACCCTGTGACGAGTTTTTCAAAATTCACTATTCACACATTTTTCTACTTCGAAGACGTGAAAATGTTTTATGCTTAAGATATTGAGTGTAGGAATAACGAAGATAATACCGACAACGCAATTCCAAATTTTTTTTTCATTTTTATTTCGATATTTCGAAAACTAATTCGACGAATGCAATGATTCGAATGGAAAGATATTCTAAAATGAATATCATATCAGAGAAGACTCGAACTGGGTCCCCAGTTCGTATATATATCTTTTTCCAAATCGATTTATAATACAATATTATGCCCCAGTGAAGTAAAACTATTAGAGAGAAAAAATCATCACACGAAGTGACTCAACAAAGATCATCAAATCTGTTACATTCTGGAAAATATTTCTGTTATTTAGGAATTCCGTAATACCTATTGAAAGAGAGAGAGAGAGGAAAGTTGTTGAACAATTCGTTGATTATCAAAATTTGAGTGAAACCATTAGTTATCTTAATGAAATTTTCATTCACTTAATTCAAGTGTAATATTTAGCAATATATTAACTCGCCAATTCTTCTTCCAGTAGTTAGCCAATGAAAACTCCCTAATCCACCTGCGATCATTTTTATCGTATTCCAAGTATATGAATTTCTGCATCCACTATTTTCAAGTAAATTATTCAGCAATATACTGAAAAGCGCCCTCTACGAGATCTATGCGGTTCGCGAAAGGGTATATCTCTTGACTTGATTCGAATTGTTCGTAACTCGTCTTTTAAGGAGTTAATTTGCTTAGTGTTTCAGAAAAGGTTTTAATATTGTTTGGTTAAATATGTAAAACTTAATGAGAGAATGGGGATGCTCGGACAGTGTTATAAGGATATTTCAAGGTAAGTCCAGTATTTATTCAAATTTATATTGTGATTCAGAAGAAAAAGATGAATTCTGGTATAATCTTATACGTTTCAAACCACAAATCTATTTTCTCTTGAGTCTTCAAATAATACTCTTAGTAGTCTTGGTGCTCATCTTTTAAATTTCCGACATGATTCGTTACCAAAAATACTTATCCTGTTTCATTGAGAATACCACTTTTTCAGAACACTATTTTTGGCGCTCTTGTTCCTCGGAACAGAGTGCTTATCAATTTGCCCAAATGTCTATAATTTTCGAATTTTTGGCTGAAAATAGTTTTAAACTATTTGGTTCGTCTCACTGATCAATAATCCGTGGTCGAAATCGATTCTGTCCGGCCAGCTAGCCATTAACACGATAACTCTCGAACGAAAAGAGCAAGAGGATTGAAATTTGCAGGGTAGGTTTGGAGCATAAATATCTCTGACCAGTTTGTCATTTGTCATAGGGTGTAATCCACCAAGCGGTTTCGGAATTATAGCCGTTTTTAGTGAAAAGATTTTTTATGAATATTTCCGAAACTAATATGTCGATCTGTCTGAAATTCAGCATCGAACTTTAGAATAATAACCGTTATATGCATGCGAAGTTTTGTATTGATCAGGTTGCCGTAAAGTGTAAAAAAAAAATTTTTAAGTTTCAAAATTATGTTTCTACAATAACTCTCAAAACAGAATGAGCTAGGCAGTTGAAATTTTCAGAGTAGGTTTAGGAGATAAATATATCGGTTGAGTTCGTTTTTAGGCAAAACTGGCCTGATGGTTTTGGAGTAACGAAAAAAAATTTTTTTTTTACATTACAAAATTCAAATTCGTTTTTTTTAAGATGCAATTTCACCATGAAAATTCACTGATCTTATTTTCAACTCTAATAAGCTAATACTTTCGGAGATATGATTTTTCGAAATTTCAATAATGAATTGTACTTCTATGTTTTTCACAGAATGCTGTACTTAATTATTCTATCTATGAATTATTATATGATCTGTGTTCTTATATGTCATCATATTTTCCTATGAGAAGGTCTGTTTGATTTTAATTCCTCTCATGATGCAGTTCTATCGTAAGAATCCATTTATATCATTCCCAGAGACCAATAATTTCGGAGATATGAATTGTCAAAGTTTGAACAAGAGCGCCAACGCTCCTGTCTACAGGGCTTTCCCACATTTGTATTGACCTTCATCAATTTTCTTCGATGCTTTTGAGATATACAGGGTGCGGCTTCCAACTTGAGACTGTAAATTATCTCAGAAACTTTGTACTTTAACTAAAATGTTTCAAGTGAAAGTTGTTAGGTATAAAGGATAAAAAATTGACATTTTTTTTAAACTTGACTTCAAGGTTATTTCAAGATCAACTTGATTTTTTTAAGTAGAAAGGCATATTCTTAAGAGCAGATTCTCATTATTCATATAGAAGGAGTAACTTTTGTTTGAAACTTATATCATCGGATTTCAAATTCACATGAGAAATGCCTGCAGGGATATAGATGCGATGTAATGAGTCATTTATTAAAAATGTTGGAAACCCCTGTGGACAGCTTCGGCGCTCTTATTCAAACTTTGACAAATTATATCTCCGAAAGTATTGATTTCTCAGAGTTGGGAATGATATCAATGGAATCTTATGATAGAGCTGTATCATAAAATAAAATAAATTGAATAAGATTCCATTGATATCATTCCCAAACCTCCTGTCCAAAGGGCTTTCCCACTTTTTCAATTTGGCTTCTGTGTGTCAATTCTCAAGAATTTTCGTAATTGAATTCAAAACATAGGTCTATGACTCATCTCATGTTGGATTTATATACATCAGGAAATTATAATTAGAGTATTCTGTGAAATCATATAGAATTGAGAATAATTATTCAAATTTTGAAAAAACATATTTCCGAAAGTATTAGTTTGTTAAAGTTTGGAATGACATCAATGGATTTTTACCAATAACGAACTTAACCCAGATGTGAATCTCCTAAACCTACTCTGAAAATTTCAACTGTCTGGCTCATTCCGTTCGAGAGTTATCGTGTTAACGGACGGTCTGCCGGACATAATCGATTTTGTTACCATGGATTCTTGATCAGTGAGTCCAACCAAATCGTTTGAGACCATTTTCAGCCAAAAATTCGAAAATTACAGACATTTGGGCAAATTGATAAGCACTCTGTTCTGAGGAACAGGAGCGCCAAAAATTGATAAATGTATCGAAGTCCATCCATCATTTTGAAAATTTACTGATATGATATGAAATTATTGAAAACATAATTATTATCAAAATTATTTTTAATTTTTTCCAACTGTTTGAATAAAATTTAGTTCAATATTTTGAAATCTGATGAAAAAGGTTGACCAGATCCACAACCTCAAGAGGAAACAAGGAGAAATTCGGCCCATTATGGAAGAATCACAACCAAAAAGTCATTTCATGGAGAACTTATTGGAATTTTGTACATATTGTTTTTTTCATCATTAATATTTTCTGCAGGACCTTAACCTGAAGCGGCCGTCCAACAAACCAGCAAAACCTTCTTCACCCCGTGACGCAAATTCTGGAAAGGGAGGAGTTATACGTTCAGATCCAGGAGTTCCCAACACAACCAAATGCTAACAGAACAGGGACATTCCCACTCTGGCCACTCTGCTGAATGGCATATTTTCATCATACATAATATATTGAACCCTTTCTTCGTTCTAGTTACTCTAGTTAGTCTTGACATATTCGGGATCGCGAATTCATATACGAATCGTCCGTCACATTTTCCATCCTTTGTAGATAGTAAATAAATGTCAGTAGCTCACTACTAAAACATAATTCGCCTGACTCATTCTTTGGTCGTATTAGAAAAATTTGATATTTGTGGCTCTTCTGATGTTACTTTTTATGTTGATAGTTCAGAATATTAACGAATTAAGATTCGTTAATATTATATGTGATCAAATATGTGATAACATACCTATTCTTTTATAGGATTATGATTTTTGTGCATGGAATGGAATGTTAATTTTCTTTACTTTTTTCCCAGCTCAATTATAATAATTGTATTATTATTATCATTAATTATTGATTAATATTATTGTGATTCTTTGTACCTAGTCAGGTTGTTTTATTTGTTGAATAACTCAGTAGCTTTTTTTTTATATTTGTTCTCATTGATTTGTCTTTTTTATATTTTTGTTTTGTTCATGTTTCTTTTAGAAGTATAATAAATATGTTTTCGAATAATGTAAACCTCGTTTCATAAATATAATCCTTATTCTAAAATTATAGCAATGGGCAGTCTTCAAATAATTCAAAAGATTGAACTGACTCTCATAGTAAAACCTCAAACATAATTCTAACGAATACCTCTATGTCCTAAGAACAAGCATAAAATAGATTTTCAATTGATACTATAAATTACTTATTTCAACATACATTCATTCTTCGGTAAGAGAATAATAAGTCTTCGAATTAAGTATAAGATTGATTTTTACAGAGTAGAGTAAAAACTAATATGAAGAAATCCAATTTTTCCTCTTGAGAACATACTAAATTCAAACTGAATATTCAGAATTCTCATTGGTTCAGAGTGAGAATATAAATGGATTGAATGAAACTGGTATTTATTTCTTGCAAGTGGACCGAAAACTAAATCTGAAGTTATAATTTACTTCACAGAAATTGTTTTCTAATGACGAGTATTAAATAAGATTCGATTTGAAAATATGATATGCTCATTTCAACATTTTCGTAATGTTGGATTAAGTAAATTTATGACGTTCATTCAAGTTTTTGGTATCTTTCCTTCAAACGAAGAATCCACTGATATTGAGATGTAACAATAATTCATTTTGAAACAATGTTTCACTTGTACGAAATATTCTAAATACTCATTTCAACAATTTCACTATACTTTCACGGAATATTTAAATATTCTTGAATCAATAAAACGCAATTTATTAAATTCAAGTATATGATCTACTCAGACGAAAGATTTAGTTTATTTGAATTCTGAGAATAAAGTATATTTGAATCAACTACATCATATTCTTGCTCATATATGACTCTATCGTTTACTTCAATCGAATATTATTCACTTAGTTCGAGAATAGATTTCTTTCCGTGTACGACAAGAATAAACCAACTTCCTTGATGCAACCGAGACTTTTATTAAACCCTCTGCACGTATGAGCTCGAACCGATTCCGTTGCAATGTAGAACATCACATGGCGATCCTGCCAGTTCGTGCATAGAAAAGAAGACCCCCTCAAGTGAGTGCCACTTTTTTTTTTCTACATTGACTCTCCAGAACTTGGTAAAATGTGCTCTGGTCAGTCAACATCCGAGGATATGATAATCACCCGGACTGGAAGTACTGCCAATACAGAAGAGAAGAAGGTACCAATGGAGAAGAAGGTACCAAGTGGTTTAAAGTAACTGTAAGAAATAGTATTATGTATAAATTTTTTAATGAATAGTGTGGAACAATTCTCCCAGTTGAGTAGTATATGCGAGAAACTTTTCGAAAACATCAAAAAATATCCCAGCGATCGTAGAGAACGACTGGATAGAGTTAATAAATTTTCTTCAGAATTAGACAAATTAGAATGTCAGTTTAGTAAGTTAAGAAAAAACATTGATGAATCAGATCCAAATTTTCTCCACCAAATCAAGATCCACTCCAAAAGCATTTTAACTTTATTTTCAAAATCACGGGAACTCTTGGCGAAACCATTAGATAATAAAATTCCAGTTAGAATACTGAATGTGAACGATAAAGAGATAAGACTTAATCATTTCCAACCAAAACTTGAAAGTTTTTTAAAATTCGAGATATTAAATTATGGTAGGAACGAGATATCTGTGCAAAGAGTAGACGATATATTGAATTTGGTTAATATAAAGTCATTGAGTAAGGAAGAAAAATTCTCAATTCAGAAAATATGTGCCACATACGCGGATATCTTTCACCTCAAAGGTGATCCTTTAACAGTTACTAATTTGTACCCACAAAAAATTTTACTTAAACCAGATGCACAACCTGTTTATGTAAAACCATATAGGCTACCACACGCACAGAAGAATGGAATTCATAAACAAGTCGACAAAATGTTGCAAGAGGGAATCATTGAAGAGGCCAAATCTGAATGGTGCTCACCATAGTTTTTATACATTCATTACAAAACAACAATCAAAATCTTTTGAGAGTTTTACAACGGTTGAGAGAAGTTTGAAATTAAATCCTAGTAAATGTGATTTCTTAAAAAAGAAATGTTGTATTTAGGGCATATCATTTCGGATAAAGGCATTTCACCAGATCCAGAAAAAAATTGAGGCTATTTCAAGATACCTGTACCAACAAATCCCGATGAAGTAAAACGTTTTGTTGCCTTGACTAATTATTATAGGAAATTTATCAGAAATTTTGCGGAAATTGCTCAACCCTTGAACAACTTGTCCCACAAAGGAAAAGTTTTTCAATGGACTGAGGAATGAGGACTGAGGAATTTCTCAGAAAATAACGAATTCATTCTCAGGACAGATGCTAGGGGATTTGCCTTAGGCTCAGTTTTATCAAATTCAAATGACCATCCAGTAGCCTTTGCCTCAAGTAGTTTGAACCCACCAGAAAAGAACTACTGTACTATCGAAAAAGAGCTTTTAGCGATAGTTTGGTCCGTAGAACATTTCAGGCCATATTTATTTGGAAGAAAGTTTAAAATTCTTACAGACCACCGCCCACTGATTTACTTGTTCAGGATGACGAATCGATCTAGTAGATCAACTAAGTTCCGATTGATTTTAGAAGAATACGACTTCACTGTACATTACGTGAAAGGTTCAGATAATGTAACAGCAGACGTATTATTGCGTATTAAACTAGAATCAAGCGAACTGATAGAGATGACAAAGGATGTTATTCCGAAAATGAGCATTATGACAAGGTCACGAGCAAAGAATGAAGTGGATATCAAAGAACACGAGACGAATACCTCCGATTTCAAATGGACTGATCACCCTATTGTAGTCAAAGTGTTGAAACGTCCTTTAGAAAGTGTTGAGTTGAGGCGACTTCCAGAAAGAGAGTTTTTCAAATTAAAAACTAATCAACACACAGTTCAGCAGAATTAAAATGTAATATACAACGTGAATTCACATATTATTTATATAAACCAGAAAATCCGATCGGCCCATGGCTTAGGCATAACGTTGCCGAATAAGGAAGCTGAAAATGTTGCAAAATCTTTTGCGGAAAATTTTGTACTAAGATATGGCATTCCATCTGAAGTTGTTACTGACCAAGGTACAGAATTTGTATCGAAAATATTTATTGAATTGTGTAAGTTGTGGAATATTAAACATTTCAATTCAACGGCTCATCATCACGAAACACTTGGAGCGCTTGAAAATTCGCATAAGCATTTAGGAGCTTATCTCCGTATGCAATCAGCTAAGGAAAGTAACAACTGGAGTAATTGGGTTCCGTATTGGTGCTTTTCATATAACAATACCGTGAACTCTTCAACTCTCTACACCCCATATGAACTTGTTTTTGGCCAACCCAGTAGAATTCAACGAAACATTGTAACGAAGTGATTTTTCGTTACTAGCAAATTTCCCAAAAATTACATTTTCATATTCATGTTTAAAGCTAATAGTCTTCAACAAGTCGAATTAATCGAATTGTATTTCGATTCATTCGACAAAGAGCCCACCGAAGTCCTGATAAATTTGATTTATTAATTCATTCAGCACAATGAGAAATATAAGTCGAATTAGTCGAATTATTTATTTCAGTTTATTCGACAAAGAGCCCACCGAAGTCCTAATAATTTCGTTTATTGATTTTCCATTCAGCGCAATGAGAAATATAATTCGAATTATTTAAAGTCAAACTCAAATTCGGTCCTATGTATAAAAACACGTATGTCGACCGCGATCGCTGGTTATCTGTAACGTTGCAGTTTTTTTCGCGTGTTGATGTGTTTTTCTAACGCTCGAATCGGACCCGGGACGACGACAGGAATTGCGCTGACATTATTCCGGACCAGCGCTGGAAAAGTAGTGCCGATAGGGAAATAGAGTCTGACCAATCCGCAGGCCCCGTGGGCTCCCCCCTCTGGAAAATCTCCCCAAAATCACGGCACATGACGTACTCACCTACCGAACCTATAAATTCGCTGTGCGCAGCAATTAGGGGATTCATTATTCATTTTCCGAGATTACGAGTTTCAGTAGTTATTATTCATTCTAGATTCATTTTTCCGAGATTCCGAGTTTAAAGTAATTAAGGTCGATTATTCATTTTCCGCTTAGAATTCCGCTTGAATAGTGAAAATTCCGAAATTTTAACTCTCCGAGATATAGTTTATTATCAATCCGTAGAAATACATTTTTTTTAGTTTATATTTTCCGTAGAATTTCTCTTTTTATTTTTATTTCATTTTTGGGTAAATTAAATTCAGTTTGTGCAAGTGAAAATACCTGGTGAGTACGCTGTGGTAGGTTTGAATATTCGTTTATTCGGCGATCTGTGTTCCGATCTGAATTTATTCCTTTCCCTGCTACACAATAATCGTTGTGTAGTTACCACCGGGGGTGTCGCTCACATTTCGTTCTTGATTGCCTTCTCCGTTGAGGTATCCTCGCTTTGTAGGCCTTCGAGACGAAATAAAAGACACAACCGAGAACCCCCGCAGATCATTTGGTTGAGGCGAGCATTAGGTCAGTTACTGGCCCGGTGTTCCTTGACCCGGTGCCTGAGTTTCACCATTCCGACTCCCGAAAAAAAACCACTGTTGTTACCTACAACGTATTTTCCGACCGAGAACACTAGCCGATTTCGTATGTTCGACCTATCATAATTTGATTATTCCATATTCGCCTGAAAAACGCTTAGTGTGCTCTCACGTATCTGCTAGCTTGCTCTATCCGTTTCAACCGCTATGTTAATAATTCTTATTCATTTGCTTGCAGAGAAATTAATCAAATTCATCGTTTGCTATTTCATCTTTAGTCAATTCTTACTATCACCTATTAGCGAGTTGTTCTTTGCATTTCCAGGTCCCGCTTTGTATATCATATTTCCGTACATCTGATTTGGATGAAACTTTTTAATTTAATTTGATATACAGGGTGGGCCTTATCTAACTGTTAATTACTGACATTGCTTGTTTGAAATTGCATTTTCAGGAACTATTCTGTATATCATATTTCGACTCGGTCAATTTATACCGAAACATTTAATTGACATCGATATACAGGTGGTCCTTGTTTTACTGTTGATTCTTGATTTTACTTATTCTGAATTGCATTTGCCGTAACTACTCTGTATAACCTATTTTAACTCGGTCAATTTAGACCGAAACATTCAATTGACGTGGATATACAGGGTGGTCCTTCTTTTACTATTGAGTCTTGATTTTACTTATTTTGAACTGCACTTGCCGTAACTACTCTGTGTATCATATTTCGAATCGGTCAATTCATACCGAAACATTTAATTGACATTGATATACAGGGTGGTCCTTGTTTCATTTTGATTCTTCACGTTATTTATTTTGAATTGCACTTGCCGTAACTACTCTGTATATCTTATTTTGACTCGGTCAATTTATACCGAAACACTTAATCGACATCGATATACAGGGTGGTCCTTGTTTGATTATTTATTCTTTGCATTACTTATCATTGACTTTCATTTGCCGTAACTACTTTGTATATCATATTTGAGCTCGGTCGATTAATACCGAAATACTTAATTGACATTGATATACAGGGTGGTTCTTGTTTAATTACCGATTCTTGACATTTTAATTTACATTTGCCGTGACCGCTTTGTGTATCACAGTTCAACGATGTCACCTTTAACCGACACATTCTATTCATAGTGGTATACAGGGTGGATCATATTTCCGAAGTCAGCCACACCGGTGTCCATTATTGAGTAACTGCATTTCTGGTCAGACATATAGCCGTCTGCCGTTTGATTTCATTCTTGGACACTACGCTGTATATCGCTTTCTTACATTGATTTTCATTCCGACCGATATACAGGGTGCGAGTTCTACTGTTGGACACTGGTGAATCTGAATAGGTGTTCATCTGACAAGTTACTTTTGCTGTGTTGCTTTTCTCCTCTTACCTCTCTGCTCTGACACTGTATATAACTGATTTTACTGATTTGGAATTTGTGTGAATATATTGTAAATAAAGTTGTACATAATCCTTTTGCGTTTTATTGAATATTATTACACAGTGTCAGAGTCCTTTTTCAGTGAAAGAATATATAACATTGCATCGCTAATATCTTAGATCAAACAGAGCCCTTCTCCAACTGTTTAAAGGTTACCCAGGGAATATTATTTTCAGTGATCGATTCTGTCAAGGAGTTGCAACCTTGCAAAACCTATTGCAACTGGCGCCCGAGTAAGGTTTGGATAGTAAGTTTCACCGCTCCGGAGAAAAGGTCGTCACAACATCGAGAAACAGGTTGATCCGATATATAATTTTGAAAATTATCCTATAGAATTGAAATTTAGATTGCAAATAGCTTGGAAGGATGCTAGAGAAAATTTGGTGAAGACAAAGATCAAAAGATAAAATTGTGTAGCGATACGTACTGTGTAGTGGTCGTGTCTGTGCTCTGTCTTGAGTTATATTGGTCAAACACATCTTTATTGGACATTTAATTGCTTAAGGTTGATATTGAGGTGAATACTGTACACCTGTGTATTACTGTGGAGATTGCGTAAGGTAGACCATCTTTTAGATATCCCAAGATGCCTCTTACACGTGAACAAACAGAGATCAAGTCATTAGCCAATGAATTGGTAAAGCGAATTTGTCTAGATGATAACTTCGTAAAAACGTTGGCTGATAAGGTGTCTGCCACTGTGCAGATCATGATTAATGAAAAACTGAACATGTTTGAAACAAAACTGAATGGAGTACAGACCACCTTGCAAAAACTTGAAGTAATATATGAGATGAGGATTAATAAACTATCAGAGGAGGTTAATGAACTGAAAAAGAAATGCAATGATTGTATCAAGGATTCCCCGAGCATTATACAGATTGTGTCGGAAGTAAAGGAGATTAAACGTAGGAAAAATAATGTTTTATTGTTTGGTGTCCCGGAGGATAACTCGGACTTGGTCGATTGTGTTCGGAATGTATGCACTGAAATCCTCCCTAACATAGTGGGCAGTAGTATTCTGGCGAGTCAACTGGAAAGTCGACAAACCAATAAAACTCTTCCTGATAAAATACCTCTTTGCAATAGTGAACAAGCTCAGCACTTGCTGAAGAACAGGAAGGAGATTAAACATTTTAGAGGTTTCGAAAGTATTTAAAATAAATCGGACTTAACTTTGAATAAGAGAGAATACAATCACCAAGTGTGGAGCAAACTAAGTGATCTGCGCAGCAGTGGCAATGAGGAGGCTTATATTGTCTATAGAAATGGCTTCCCCGTATTGAAGAAATAAAACCACCATGTTCATCCCACACTTCAACTATAAATAATAGCAAAGTTCTTTCAATTTACTACCAACATTGTCGAGGAATAATTGTGTTGCAGAATGTGTTAAATATCGGGATATAAAGGATTGAGGATAAGTTTATGAATGGTAAAATTCCTTGTTTTTGAAGATTTTTTGCCCTTTATAATATAATTTCTTCAAAATTTCCGAAGCTACAAATCTGATCGAGTTGAAATCTAACCCCAATATATGACCTTATGCTCTTGAGAAACAATCCTGCTTTTTGCGTGCTTGTTCCGCGAGGAACAGCGTGGTATCTTTTTACCACAATATCTGTATTTTTGGAACTTTTGACGACAATGATCTCGAACGATTGCGGTCACTCCTTAAACACTGTGTTGGAGAATCGGAGTTTTGTGTGAGGCGTGTGTTTTTGAACGGCCTTTTAGCCACGAGTCGATTGCGCATGTGCAGAGGAGAAGTGACTGTTTTTGGGTTTTATGGGTTGTGTTGGGAGTGAGGATGCAAGCACTTGTTCAAACTTCCGTGAGGATCGCATGACTGAAAAATTGAAAGAATGTTCAACTATTTTAGAGAGTAGTGCTCATAACGTGGTCTTTGAGTTGTTTCAAAATGCATGCGCCTCTTTCGGGCATTATCGTTATGCGCATGAGCAGACGAGAAGTTATTTGACTACTGGGGTATGGGGTTTTCAGGTGGAGGATGCTACTCCTCCTGGGAGTATCGGAATTTGGTGTGGGTTGTGTGATTTTGATAAGACCTTTAGCCACGAAAGCATTGTGCCTGCGCAAAGAAGAAGTGATAGTTTTTGAGTGTATGGGTTATATTGGAAGGGGCAACTTATGTTTTTGACAAAGACTCGATGCTTTTTAAAAACTTTATTTGTGATTATCTCGAGGAAAGGACAATGTTGAAGTCTTAACAACTCGATTAATAATGAACATTATAACCATTTTCACACAAATGTAAACTATGCTGAGTATGAATTAATATTGTAACACTACTCTTCCTATTCTAGGTAAACATAGATTCTATATTATATACTACTCATACTATAATATAACTCCTCCCTGCCTAAGAGAAAAAATTGGGTTTTTATGACTCAATTTTTAAGTTGAATTTCTTCTAAAGGGTTTGATATATTTTCTCCCTTATTTTCATTATTTGGAGTTGAGCAGAGATCAAGTTTTTTAATTATTATATAAAAGGTCACTATTACAATAAACATATAAATGAAAACAGTAGGTATATAAACTTATATTGTTATAATGAATTACAGGATTTAAGACAGAATTTATTTGTCTTTTGTTATGTTCAAGATGTTCTTTCAAATTTTTCAAATTATCAAAATTAATTTCATCCAGTTTGAATGGAATGTCTGGAATATTGGGCTTGAAATCAGTATTTTGTTGAACGATTTCAATATTTGGCAGATTAATTGGTTTAATTTTCGAAATGCTGGTTTGAAAATTTTTCAGTATGTATTTTTCTACTATTAATTCACATTTGTTATCGATGACTGAAATCATATATGTTCCACACAAAACGATTTTTTCTTCACTATCACTACACTTTTTAGTTGCCGTAATTTGTCTGGCTGTAACGACGATCCATTTGCTGGCATCAACTTTTTGAATTTTTGTGTGTTCTAATGAGATGGTTTGTATGAGGCAGTTTTGGTAGTTGTTGTTGAAACTGACTAGGTCAACTTCACATGGATTATTTTGGGACAGCTGCACAATCGGTTCATCGCACAGAAAGCCCATTTGGTTGACTTCTTTGCAGGGTTCATCCATTAATGCATATTTGTTTTCACTTAATGAAAGGTATTTGGCTCGTGGAATAATTAGTTTGAAGGAATTTTTGTGAGGCATAGGTAGAGGATATAGGGCATAATAATTATAGTCATTCTTTCCTACAATTGGAATTTCTAAAATGAATTTTACTTGATTATTACTAATATAACATTTAATCTTTATTATTGAATAGTATTCCGAGATGATATGCTCTTCATTCAAAGATAAAGGTAATGTACCCTGTTTGAGGTGAGATTCGATAATGGATAATTCTTTCTGTAGTTCTTTGTGAGTAATAATGGAGGAATGTACATCATTTAACTTAGCAAAAGAAATGGCTATTTCTATATTATTTAAAATGTCACTAATTATACTAACGGCACCTATTAGGTGTGTAAATACAGCATTTAATATAACGAAAGTAAAGTCATCCCATGAATCTAAACTCATATTGTTCATCCAGGAATTGATCTGGCTAATTCTACTTTCCAGGAGAAATTAATTTTTTTGAAATTTATTCATTGAATTATTGAATGTATCGATAGCTTTTTCAGTTAAACTTATTTGAGAGTTTGCCACATTTAGAATTTTTTGTTGATTACTCTTAATATTTTCTATTGCACTGTCGTATTTATCAGCATCTGTTTGGTCTAAATTACCTGTTATTGATTTCCATACTGTACCTAGACCCCTTTTTCTCCTATGAGTGTCTCCAATGTTCAAGAGAAGGAATTTGCTAATCGTATCCTCTATTTTATAATCCAAAATATACTTATAGTTATTAATTTCTCGAACATAACTTTTACCATGAAGAGAATTATGGAAAGAAGTATTCAGTTTACTATAATTAGAAACTAAATGATCAAATTCCATCTTAACAATACTTAAATCGAATATTTGTATTAAAGACCAGTACCTATCTACTAACTTAGATCTACCTAACTTTAAAGGCAGTCCCTGGGTTATCTGTGATATGTGTAATTGCTATGTCTGCACATTGCGAGACGATGAAGGCTGTGGCGAGGATTCCGCAGGTGACTGTCCTGTAAGAATTGGCTTCTTAGATTTTTCAAATGAACAGTTCTACCTACATTTTGTTTTGATTTATTACCTTCAGGTTTTTGTATAAGTGCTTTATTTCCTGGTAGTAATTTCGTAATTCTGAATGGGCCACTGAATTTTTCTCCAGTTTTGTTACGAGCATATTTTTAACTTTTTTCATACACAGTTTGACTAAGAAAGGATTTTTAACTTGTTGATTTATTTTCTCGACTAAATTTTCTTTTCTATTTTCTAGCCGTTCCTGAACTCTATCATATACTAAAGATTACTGTTCTTTATGTTTTTGAAGATAATTACTGTACATTTGCTTATCATATAAAATATCTAAAGGGTCTTTTAAACTTGTGTGACCAAAAGTAAGTTCTAACGGAGTTAAATCAGTTGCTGAGTGAATTGAATTATTGTAGTCTCTCTGAACCCTTTGGCGTCCACCATTATATTAAGTAATAGGAAATTTCAAAAAGCCTTATTATTGGTGAAACAGTTTATTTAAAGACTGCAAAACTTGCCTGCTCGACTAGTTTCGATGAGGATCTCTCACCATTCTCAAGAGCGAAAAGCTAGACAAGATGCAGCAGTCTAGCACAGTTCTTCAGCCGGGCGAAACAATTGATCAGAAAACATTTCCTTAAAAAATCACAAAAATTCGTGAAGTCGAATGTGTAAAATTGAGTACCAATTTTACACATTCGACTTCACGAATTTTTGTGATTTTTTAAGGAAATGTTTTCTGATCAATTGTTTCGCCCGGCTGAAGAACTGTGCTAGACTGCTGCATCTTGTCTAGCTTTTCGCTCTTGAGAATGGTGAGAGATCCTCATCGAAACTAGTCGAGCAGGCAAGTTTTGCAGTCTTTAAATAAACTGTTTCACCAATAATAAGGCTTTTTGAAATTTCCTATTACTGAATTATTGTAGGCTAATATTGCATATTTCATAAGAATACTTATAGGTTCTTTCGATGTTGATCTCAAAATTCTAATATGTTCAGCTATTGTAGAGTTAAATCTTTCTATGATTCCGTCTGATTCCGGATGGTGAGCCGTTGTAAAATGAATTTTTATTTTATGAGTTTCTAACAACTCCCTTACGATATGTCCGAAAAATTCCATTCCTTGATCTGAACTAATTGTATTTGGTGTTCCATAAAAACGAAAGTATTCTAGTAATGCGTGAAATATGTCAATTGAATTTTTCGATTTAATTTCGATTGCTTGACCTAATTTTGTAAATGCGTCTACTACGGTAAGAAATTTTGTATTTTCAAGTGTATAAATATCAATATGAATTTTTTCGAAGGGTTTATTTGGGGTGTCTGTTAACATCATACTAATTTTTGGTGGGTGTCTTTCGTATTTATGTTTTTTACAGGTTTCGCAATTTGCTATATAGTTCGCCACATGTTCCTGCATGAGCGGAAAATAGTATTTTCTTTGAAGCTGTTTAATAGTTTCGTTAACTCCTCGGTGGTTTGTTTTTCCTTCATGTTGTTGTTGAATTGCGTCGTTAATTAAGTCAGGTTCTGTTAGCAATTCTCGACGTTCGGTGCAATAAACTAAATCGGGTCCGTCTCTGTTGAACAGTTTATTTGATATCTTGCTGAATGTTTTATGTAGTAGAATGGAACGCAGTCAGCTGTCATGTAGTAGAATGGAACGCAGTCAGCTTGTCATTGATATGACAGCTGACGGTTCTACGACGAGGCAGGTGTGCAAGGGAAGGCTCCCAGCTTGTATTGTGGTATGAGAAAATAAAGAGAAGTTATAAAAGGATTAAAGGAATTATTATTACTTATATTAGAATTTATAATATAACTACCTACGAACACTACATGGCGCAGTCGGTATCGAACTGATATCAAAATAATAAACCAGTGGAAGCGTGGATCACGAAGAAATTTTAAGATTGTCGACAGCGAAACCGCATGGCCGAAGAAAACAGCCAAGGCGAATTATTGGCAAGTATGTCTCACATCGAATATAGAATGCCTACAGCACTCTCGTTGGACAATATAGAAGATATGTTACCGAGATGGAAGCAATTCAAACAACAATTCCAGATATTCCTATCAGCAGCTGGATTTGAGAGGTTATCTGAATCAAGAAAAGCAGCTTTATTATTGAATAGCGTTGGAGGAGAGGCTCAAGACTTATATTTCAACATTCTTAAGAAAAATGACGAGACACAGAAGTATGAGGAAGTACTTGAGGCATTTGACAGTTATTTTACTCCAAAACAGAATGAAGTGATAAGTACATTAAATTTCAACACAAGGAATCAGGAAGATGGAGAAAGTTTCGACAATTTTTATTCAACTATCAAGAAATTAGTGAAAAATTGCAACTTTGACAGGCTAGAGGACAGGATGCTAAGAGACAGGATTGTCATGGGCATTCAAAATAGAAGCGTACAACAAAAACTACTAGAGGTTAGTGATCTCACCTTGGATATGGCAGTTCACAGATGCAGAGCAGCAGAATTATCTCTGGAACATGTCAAGATAATACGAAAACAAGGGGAGACGTTATTGTCGGTAGATGTTATTTCTGATAACCAGAAAACTGTAAATAAAGAAGATAAGTATTTCACTAGTAATAGAATTAGGCAACCAGACAGACATTATAACCAAAACTATTATAAATGTTTTAAATGCTCACGTGTTCATGGTCCTAGGCAGTGCCCTGCCTATGGGAAAAAATGTTCAAAATGTCACAGGTTAAATCATTTTGCCTCAGGGTGTACAAGTAAAAATGTGCATGATCTAGAAATGGCTGATCAAAATAGTGAAGATAGTAATAATTGGGTACAAAACTTATGACAAATTAAAGTTTGCCATTCATTAGCGAGAAATATTAATATTAAAAATAATGAATGGGGACAGAGGATAGTAGTGGGCAACAAAATTGTTAATTTTAAGTGTGATACTGGGTCACAGGTCAATATCTTATCACTTAATCAATTAAGAAGCATAGTTAATCAGAAAAAACCTTGTTGTTCTCAGACTAATATTCTGTTAGAAGCATTTGGAGGAACTAAAATTAAACCGTTGGGGAAACGAATCTTAACTTTATTGAGGGATGGTGAAAAAATTGAGACAGAGTTCGTAATAATAAAACAGAATGTTAGACCAATTTTAGGTTTAGATACACTGGTAAAATTGAAGTTACTAAATATTGAAAAAATTCATAACCTAAGTCAGTACAATAATAAAGAAAAAGAATTAATTATTAATAAAAATGCCAAACTGTTTCAAGGAGTTGGTGAATTCAAAATACCATTAAAACTTCACATTAAAAAAGGGGCTCACCCAGTGGTTAAACCACCCCGAAGGGTGCCACTTGCGTTGATGGATCGTTTGGCAGCTAAGTTGAAAAGCCTGGGAGAGCAACAGATTATTGGGAAAGTAGATCATCCAAGATCCTTTGTGAGTAATCTGGTTATTATAGAAAAAAATGATAGGAGTCTTAGAATTTGTTTAGATCCTAAAGAATTGAATGAAGTATTGATTAGAGAATATCATCTCATTCCTACCTTGGAAGAATTAATAACAAAGTTAAGTAATAAATCAGTATTTTCAGTCCTTGATCTGTCGGATGGTTTTTATAATATTCCCCTTTCAAATGACTCAACCGATTTGTGTACTTTCAGTACTCCTTTTGGATGTTATAAATTTCTTAGACTGCCCTTTGGATTGTCAGTTGCACCTGAAATTTTTCAAAAATATAGTGAAAAAGCTTTTGGTGATATTCCAGGTGTATTGGTTTACTGTGATGACCTGTTAATATGTGGTGCTGATGAAGTACAACATGATAAAGTATTGAAACAAGTATTTGAGAGAGCTCGTGAGCATAATGTCAGATTCAATAAACGTAAATTCCAGTATAAATTAAAAGAGGTAAAATTTTTTGGTCATATTTTTTCCAAGGAGGGAATGAGAATTGATCCCGATAGAGTAAAAGCAATATTGAACATTAAGAGTCCTAGTAATAAAAAAGAATTACAAATTTTCCTGGGATTAGTTAATTACTTAAGAAAGTTCATAAATAATTTAGCTGATATTGTGGCACCCTTACAGACTTTGCTGAAAAAAGATGTTAATTGGCTAAGGACAGAGTTTCATGAAAATAGTTTTGGTAATATTAAAAAGTTCATTTCCAATGCTCCTGTGTTGCAAAATTTCAATAGCTCATTACCAGTTAGTATACAATGTGATGCCAGCAAAGATGGATTAGGTTGTTGTTTGATGCAAAATAAATTACCTGTAATGTATGCATCAAGAAGTCTGTCAGAGGCAGAAAAGAACTTCTCACAAATTGAAAAAGAGTTGCTCAGTGTAGTTTGGGCCACAAAAAAGTTTCATTATTACATATATGGTAGAAAATGTCTAGTGTTGAATGATCACAAACCATTAGAGACTATACTAAAGAGAGGTTTACATGAAATTTCCTCAGTCAGGCTTCAAAGACTCAAATTGAAATTGTTAAAGTATGACATTGATTTTAAATATTTGAAAGGTCGATGTATGCATATTGCAGATCTACTGTCACGATCTTATTTGGATGAATCTGAGGAAGATCAGTCCTATATGCATGAGGTAATTCACTGTATTGGATTAGCCAATTATTTACAATGCACTGAGGGTCAAAAGAACGAAATGACCATAGAAACTATCAAAGATGAGGAATTAAATAAACTTATGTATTATATTCATAACGGTTGGCCAAAGAATTTGGAACATGTACCAGATTCTCTGAGGCATTATTACAAATTTAAACAAGATTTATCAGTTGATCAGAAATTAATCTTTATGAATCATAGACTAATCTTACCTAAGTCAGTGAGAACAGCAATTTTATACAAGGTACATGAAGGACATATGGGAATAACTAAGATGAAACAAAAATGTCGAGAATTATATTATTGGCCACAAATGAATTGTCATATAGAGAATTTTGTTAAAAAATGTATAGTATGTCAAATGTTTCAAAATAATAATATTAAGGAGCCTCTATTATCGCACAATATACCCTTGTTACCTTTTTCTAAAGTAGGAGTGGATCTCATGGAGTTTAGAAGGAAAAACTATTTGGTTCTCTTTGATTATATGTCCAAGTGGCTTGAGGTTAGATTAATTCCTGGCAAATCTGCAAGGAATGTGATAAATGTATTGACTGACATATTTTCCTCTTTTGGTATACCATCAGAGATTGTGGCAGATCATGTTCCCTTTGACTCTGTTGAATGCAAAAAATTTGCCTCTGAATATGATTTTAAATTTACTTATTCTAGTCCCCGATATGCCCAATCAAATGGTATGGCAGAGCGAGGTGTTCAGATTGCCAGGAAAATGCTCACTAAGTGTTTTGAGGACAACACTGATTATCGTCTAGCTTTACTTCAATATAGATCATCTCCAGTATGTGGCACAAATCTTACTCCATCACAATTATTAATGAACAGAAATATTAAAAAAAAATTACCTGTGACCCATCATTATCTTGAACCAAAATTAAATAATAATTTTAAGACTGAATTCCAGAAAATTAGAAATAGAAATGTAAAAAGTTATAACAAAAACACAAAACCTAAACCTAGTTTTAAGTTTAACGAATATGTATGGTTTAAGAAAGAGCCTAATAAAAACAAATGGAGTCTAGGTCAAATTGTTAAAAATAATGATTACAGATCCTATGTGGTAGCAGACTGTAATGGGTGTTGTTATACCAGAACATCGTATCACATTCGTTCACAATGATTTATGATCCTTCAGATAAAAATGTCAATTTTGTTTATTTTCGTTTATGAGTACAGAATGATTATCCTTTTTTAAAAATTTTATTTTAGTTTTTTTTTTGTGGAAGGGAAAAGATGTAGTAGAATGGAACGCAGTCAGCTGTCATGTAGTAGAATGGAACGCAGTCAGCTTGTCATTGATATGACAGCTGACGGTTCTACGACGAGGCAGGTGTGCAAGGGAAGGCTCCCAGCTTGTATTGTGGTATGAGAAAATAAAGAGAAGTTATAAAAGGATTAAAGGAATTATTATTACTTATATTAGAATTTATAATATAACTACCTACGAACACTACATTTTAAAAATGTTTTTCGACGAAAAATGCATATAATACCGCTTTTTATCTGCAGTGAATTCTTTCAGGAATTTCTTAATCTCACTTACATTGTTATCTTTACTCATTTCCACGAAGTATCGAGTTATTTTTCCTAGTGTTTCTTTTCTAACAGGTTTTGGGTTTCTATATACTTCCTTGATGAAAAATTGATTTGGTTTTGAGTCAATAACGTCGGATGATATTCTAATACTAGGATATTGTTCTTGTGTCGTATCTTCCGTGTGAGTTGATAGATCATCGAATTCGTTGTCCTCTAGTGCATCTTGCGATACAGGCTGTGCGTTCTTGCTCGATTCCGGCTGTTGTTTACCTTTACGTTTTTTGCCTGGGTGTTTGGACTTCTTCTTAGTCTGTTTTTCCCGATTTTCCTGATTTAGTTACTGAATAATTTTTTGTACTTCCTCTTCTGAAATTTCAGCTTGAATGGCATCTTCTAATAGTTGGTCAAGTTCCTGTTGATCGATATTGGGGGTTAGTGATTCCGTATCTATTGGATTAATCTGAATTCAAGATAAGGCATCTGCATTTGTATTAATGGAGCCTTTTCTATAAACCAATTCGTAATGGTACTCTTCTAGTCGAATTTTCCATCGCTGCAGTTTAGAATTAGGTTCTTTCAATTTCGCTAGCCATACGAGTGTTCGGTGATCCGTATAGATGGTAAATTTTCTACCATATAAGTATGGACGGAAATATTTTACCGCATAAATCACAGCCAATAATTCCTTTTCTATTGTACTGTATCGTTCTTCTGATTGATTGAGCGTTCGAGATGCATAACATATTGGTCGATCGGAACCAATTTTACCTTGTGACAAAATTGCACCTATTGCATAATTAGAAGCATCAGCCGTTACAATAAAGTTTTGGTTGAAGTCTGGATACTGTAAGAGTGGTGGGTTCATCAAAATTTCCTTACATTTATTTACTGCGTCCACGAATTCCTTTGAGTGTATTATTTTCTTTCCTTTTTTTAAACAATTTGTTTGAGGTTTAGTTATTGCTGCGTAGTCCTTTATAAATTTACGGTAGTACCCTGTGAGCCAAAGAAAAGCTTCAAGCTCTGTCACAGTTTTTGGAATAGGATATTGCATAACAGCCTCTATTTTTCCAGGATTTGGTTTCAATCCCTCAGGTGTAATAATGTGTCCAAGAAACTGCACTTCTTTCTTTAGGAATTCGGATTTGTCCATTTGTATTTTAAGATTTGCTGATCTGAGGCGGTCAAAAACTTTTCGAAGTTTCTCTAGATGTTCTTCTAAAGATGTTGAGAAAATTACAATATCATCCAGATAAACTACACAAGCTTCATTCATGATTCCTCTTAGGATATTATCCATGACTCTTTCGAAGGTACGGGGGCGTTTTTGAGTCCAAAAGAAAGCCTTTTATATTCGTAGTGACCTCTAGGTGTAGAAAATGCTGTTTTAGGTATATCTTTTGAATGCATTTCTATTTGGTGGTAGCCTGATGCCAGATCTAATGTAGAAAAGTATTTACATTTCCCTAATTTGTCTAAAATTTCTGTTATATTTGGAAGAGGGTATTGATCATCGATACACTTTTGATTTAATAATCTATAGTCGACGCATAATCGATATTTTCTCTCTCCAGATGCGTCTACTTTTTTTGGTACTATAATCACTGGACTGCTCCATGGGCTGTTGGAGGGTTGGATGATGTCATCCTTCAAAAGTTCATCCACTTGTTTTTGAATCTCTGTTTGTTGAGCTTCGGGTACCCTGTAGGCCTTTTTGAATATGGGAATCTCGTCCGTAGTGCGAATCTCATGTTTTACTTCGTTCGTGAAGCTAAGTGGTATTTTAGAGCAATGAAATATGTCTCTATACTCATAACAAAGTTTTCGGATTGCCGTTTTTTCTTCTATGTTTAGATGTTCCAATCGTAGGTTTTTCAGATTTTCTTTGAGAAAATTATCCCTAGTACGATCATACAAACTTAAAGAACTATCGTTTGCATTATGTATTTCTTCTAAATTAACTTCTAATATAGGGAGTGGATTAATTTTTATATGACTTGAAATTTCGTTACTATTAATCACCGTAACTAAAGCTTCTTGATTTTGAATATTTACAAGACACTGTGGTATTCAATTCCTTTTGAGATTTGGATATAATCGATCATGCCATGATTAAGAGAATTACACTGTACAGGTACTTTTATCACACGTTGTGATCTGGGTGGCCAATTGTATGAATAATTCGGTACTTGTTTAAAATAAATGGGAATAGGTCCAGTTTTAGTATATAAGACATTCTTCTTCAAATCGATATTAGCACCTAAGTGTCTCAATAAATCCATTCCTATCAATCCGTCATATTCTGAATTAAATTCAAAAATGTGGAAGTCGAAATGATCATTTACTTTAAAAATTTTTGGAAGTGGGATACGTGCAATATATTTATGGAATGTTGTTTGATGGGCGGTTTTTATTTTGAATTTTATTTTGAATTAATGAAGTTATAGTAATATTTTTGGACTATTCGGGGACTGATTATTGTTTTTGAGCTACCTGTATCTATCAAAAATTTTAATTCAACTCCGGGAATTCTAATAAACGGTAATGTGGAGTTATTAATGTTCGTGAGATTTATCAAGGGTGGTTTTTCGACAATGTGACTAAATGAAAATTTTCTGGACATTCACTTGTTTCAAACGGTTCCTCTGTATAATATTCTGAGGAATGAGTGTCGTTTTCATTATAATAATTATGATATTCCTCATGCTCTTGTTCAATATAATTTTGGTAATCGAAATTAGGTTCCTCATCTACATTTTGTTGAAATAATTCCTCGGAAACGAATTTTGCGGATTGATTGCTTGGTTGGAAATAATTTTGGGGTTTCATTGTACGTCTCGTGTTTGATGAAGATGTGTCCATTGGTTCATTTTTGATTGATTTATAAGGAAAATTAGGCTTGTTTAGACTCATTCCTTGAGATCTATTCGGGAAAGAATTTGTTGGTCACGCGTTTACAAATTTATTTTGATAAGGCGGTTGTCTAGCCTGATTAAACACTGGTACTGTGTTGGTCGCACTCTGATTTCTAGGAAATGATGGATATACGATAGGCGGTTGTGCTGCCGGACTAACTTGATACGTTATAGGTCTAGGTGATTTACTTATGTTTCTATTCGGATAATTACTTGTACCGCATTTATATTTTGCATACGCAAAGTTTTCTTCTTGAATAGCGAATCCTATAGCTTGTTCCAAATTAACAGGATTTCTCAATCTTATGGCTAAATTTGAATTAAGGCCTCTGAGAAATGCATTTAGTGCTTGGTTTTCATATAAATGGATTTTTATTCGTCTAGTTTCTAAATTTTGTTCTGTCAATTGGACTTTTGTTAATAGTAGACTCAATAGGTCCTGACATCTATTTCCGAAATTAATGGGGTTTTCATTTCTGTATTGTTTCAAATGGAGTAAATCACTTACTAAACAATTTTCGTCACGCTGGTCTGAGAAAAATTGGAGAAGTAAATTTTTCACAGACAACCAATTACTTAAAATACCTCTACTACCTACTAAATTTAAAGCTCTACCTTTTAATTTTCCTAATATGGCTCTCAACAAAAATTCGTTTTGTGGGTTCGCCGGGTTATTACGATCTGTAAAAGTATTTATCAAATACTCACTGGATTGTATGAAAATAGCCAGCGTCGCTGGATTACCGTCAAACTCAGGTATCGAATCAATATGATGTTTGTGCATTTGAGGGAATGCCATTTCTTCTTCTATTCTATCTAACCTTCTAAGGGGACTTCTATCTCTTTCGATATTACTCATAAATTCCTTATTATTTATTATGTAGAAAATGAGAAAAAATATTTGGGTTTTAACTCGAATAACTATAATTATTTAAATTGGAATATTGGGAAAATTGAGAGAAAAAGGATGTGAAAACACTTACGCAAAGGTCTGCATTAAAGATGTTTTCTTTCTTCTTTTCTTCAGCAATGGGAGATACAACGATTATAGACAGCAGATTCGTTGATAGAATCTCCGTACTGATCTATAATTTCTCTACCCAAAAGCTTTCTTCTGCTTGATCCTGGTGGTACGTTGACGATTTCTGTTCAATCGATGCCTGCCGATGACCAAGTTCGTTTTTGTTGTCGATTGTCAAATGAACGTTGAAACGACCGGTGTATTATTTTGGCAATTTTGGGCCTCAAAAACCGTTTTGACAATCCTACCGACTGCGCCACTTATGTTTTTGACAAAGACTCGATGCTTTTTAAAAACTTTATTTGTGATTATCTCGAGGAAAGGACAATGTTGAAGTCTTAACAACTCGATTAATAATGAACATTATAACCATTTTCACACAAATGTAAACTATGCTGAGTATGAATTAATATTGTAACACTACTCTTCCTATTCTAGGTAAACATAGATTCTATATTATATACTACTCATACTATAATATAACTGGCATTTGTTCGAAATTTCGTGCGGATCATAGGACTAAAGAAAATGAAGAAATATTCCACTATTTTGTGGAATAGTTTCCATAACATGGTCCTCTGATTATTTTTGTATGCATGTGCTTCATTTGGTCATTATCGTTATGCGCATGAGCAGACGAGAAGTAATTTAACTAATGAAGTTTTCGTCTGAGGGAATGGAATTTTGAGGTTTAGGATTCTATATCTCAATAGAAACCTTTTGTGAGGGTCCGCACATGCGTGGATTGAAGATACGTTATCTCCTTAACCCCTGCTGGTGAAGAATAGAAGTTATGAGTGACGTTTGTTTTAAAGGACTTTGAACCATGAGTGTATTGTACTTGAGCAGATGAAAGGTGACTGTATTTGGGTTGTATAGATTACGTTGGGAGTGGTTCACGACTAGCAGCCATGGGTCTGATTATTAGCCAATATTGTGGCGATTCGAATGCAAATTCATGCAAATTCTGTGAACGGCCTAGTCCGTTTCAGGAAAATATTGACCTTTTTCGTTGAAACGTCCGTACGGTGGCCTTGTGGCCAACTTAAAAACTACGCATTTTTGGTGAAGAGTGAGGTGGCTGTTTATGGTGTTGTTTGTTCTAGAACGCAAGTAAATTTTCTTACGTGATTATGGGATTCTGGCGCTAAGCCAACATATGAGTCTTCTGTTTCCTCTTGTTTTAGACGAATTTACATACAAGGTTAGAACTATCTAAATGGGGACTACAGGGATATCGAAAACCGTTAGAAATATAAGGTGGCTGAAATGAAAAAAAAAAGTACTTTATTTGGGAATGGGTGTGATGGTGTGAACAGATCCAAAATATCTCAAATGGGTCTCGAGATTTCCCATCAAAACTAAATATCGAGATTTCCGTTTTCTCTTTATAACGCATTAATTCCTGGGGATAACTTCACGAAATACGGTTTGTAGCCATTATCCAATATAGAGATCCTAATGGTGTCGTCAGATATCTTCTATTTTCCATCGTTTCAGAGACGCGATAGTCTACTTTCAGTTTTCTTATGGAAGCCATATTGGTTTTCCCCGAGGAGAGATAAGGAAAAAAAATACGAATCCAATATTGTATAATACTCTAAAAAATTATCGTGTCTAGCTACGCAAGTTCGAACTTCTTCTAACTAACTAAGCAGTAGGCTGGTGCCAGAATTGTCATATAACTCATAACTTTATTGACAGTGTTATGTGAAACCATCCTGTTTGTCCTATTAATTACCAGATTCGGTGAATAGTGGATTCGGAGAAACGTATTTGAAGAATAGGCGTAAGCACTTGCGTTCCTAATGGGGTCCCCTAACTGCTTAATTCTGATCAACGATAAAACCACATTGTCGAAATTAACCAAATTTTGAAAGGAAATTGAAAAAATATGATAACGGATAAACATTAAGTCAGTACTCTTATGCGCATTGTTCACGTTGACAAATTTGAATTAAATTATGAGAACAAGCCGTAGATCTAGTCAGACTGTAATGGAGACCATTCACTGTCGGGTTATTAAACAGTGCCTAAGCTACGATAAAGATACAGTACTAAAGTCAACACAGAAAACATCTGCATCTACTCAGTCGGACAAGCGCCCATGAACTTCATAGGAATCCCATTGGAGAAGACTTAGGAAGATCATACTCATGTCTATAGCAAGCCCGCCAATGCAGGTTGACTTCACTATGAAGATATGAAATATTTAAAAACGCAAAAAAAGCATTCACATGAGGTCAATCTGCTCTGGCGCACTTGCTATAGACATGATTATGATTTTACTGAATCTCCTAGGTCTTTCCCAAGCAGATCCCTCGGAAGTTCCTAGGAGCTTGTGTGACCAAGGAGAGTCTGTTGTCTTTTCTATCAACTTTGGTATAGTATCCTTATATCAGTTAAGGCATTGTTTATTGACAGTGAATGCTCTCCAGTACAGTCTGACCAGATGGCTCGCTCTATCCACTTAGCTTTGAAGCACCCATAATTTAATCCAAATTTGTAAACGTGAATATGCTCTCCAAAGAGTAAAGATTTCACGTCACTTTGAGTCGAATACCGGAAATATAATATTCTTGTTTTGGTCTTGTCGTCAACAGCTATTCTCTTATCTATAAAGAAAACATGGGTATTGATGTAGATCTATGTTTTTTTGTATTATCAGTATCCGATTTATACCTTAGAGTTCAATTTGCCTTGATACTATCTTGATTTGCGTTATATATCATGTCTGACCATGTTGTAGAAGTTAAGGATATAAGCTATTATTGGTTAGTATCTTCAACAGATTTCTGCATAATCGATTTTAATATTATATTAAACATATTTATTATTTGATTATAAGAATGTATCGTGTCAAGTAAAACCTATTGTGATATTTGAGAAACCCTTATTATAGACCGCTAAGGATGAATTCGATTGAATTCGAGACTTTTTTTAGCGAGGAAATAATAATAGTGTTCAATTCTGTGCATGCGTCCGTCTGGTCGTTAGTACGATAACTCTCGAACGAAATGAGTTAGAGAGTTGAAATTAGCAATGTTGGTTTGGAGCGTAAATATCTCGGCTAAGATCGTTAATGGACGAAATCCACAAACTCTGAAAACTTAAAGTCACTATCTCTTTCCGTTATATAGTTATCGTGGCAACGGCCAAACATAATCACATTTGACCTCGGATTCTTGATCAGTGTGTCTAACTTATCGTTGAGCCAAATTTCGTCGGAAAATTCTAAAATTACAGACATTTGGGCAAAACTATAACGCGATGTTCTCCAAACATTACGCGAAAAAAGATCTTATTACTCGTAGCAGTGAAAAACCTACTTCAATATCCTCTTAATTTTTTTACCTATTGTATTCCATGTACAGTTATTTCATATAAATTGAGCAGTTTGTCTTCTTCAACTATGTAATTCTTGATATGAAGAAAAAATAGTTGGAATTCGTTCAAGAGTTAAGTTTTCTGGTGAAACATAGGTGAAAACTTAATGTTCCGTGTACATATGCGTTAATTGCAAATACATATATTCCAGATGAATCTTTAAAAAATTCACTATTTTTGCTGGGAGTATTTATTAGATTGGGTGAAATTCTTTCCATTTCACTTCGAGAGAAATTCATTTCACTTATATTCTGGTTACAGTATGGATTCACATTATTGAAGCAATGCAAAATGAACTAAAATAAAATAAACATCATTTTTAATTTAGCTTATTTTAAAATTTGTTGACCAAGTGCCGAACATTAAAATGAGCTTTTATTAAGGTCATTATCCCGGGTTTCCTGGGAGAAATGCGACAAACCGAAACCTCAAACTTAGGAAATCTACGTGGAATCATATCGTGAGAATTAAATCGTCTAAGGAAGTTGGTTGATTCTCGGATATTGAGTGAGATTCCAAAGTTTAATAAATCTAATCAACTGACAGATTCCAAAGTTTGTAGTTATATCACTCTTCCATGCCACTTTTACTTACCATTTCTGAAATTATGAAAATCAGGTTCATGATCAGAATCATCCTCATTTTGGATATTTCCGATCTTAGTTCACCCCGTACCTTAAACAAATAAAAATTGTATTCATGGGACTAATAGGAAAAGAGAATTTAATCATGAATTATTAGTAATAATACATTTCCAAAACAATTGCAAACCATCAAATTTATTTGTGCACGCACCAAACTGAAAAACAAAAATGTTCACAAAAAGGCACTCCGATAAAAAGTCAATGTTTACTTTGAATGAAAGATACACTCAATACTATATGTGTAAATAGGTAATTAATCAATAATGTTTTTAATAATAAGTTCGAAATAAAAACTATTTCCACATTTCATACTATTCCAATTTAATTAATTTTTTCTCTAATTTTACTTCCAATTACTAAATATTCCCTGACTGGCAAGACAACCTCTGCCGGGTCAGCTAGTATTCTAATAAAAATTTCTCTTGTGGCTCAGATGGAGCAGATTTGGATTTACGAAACGTCTGCGCATTAGCTAAGATGTAGTAATAATTTATTACTACATCTTAGCTAATGGCAGCATGAATCTCAAAAAAAAAAGCACTGACGTGAAGTCAGTACTCTTTGGCGCGCGTGTTCACGGTGGCTAATTTGAATTGAATGATGAGTACTTCAAGCTCAGTGGATAGAGCGAGCCGAAGATCTACCCAAAGGATAGTGGACACCATTCACTGTCGGTTCAAAAATTAACAGTGCTGTATCTAAGCTGCCAACAGGATAGAGTAACAAAGTTGGAAAAGAACACAACTGACTCTCCTTAGTCGCACAAGCTCCTAGAAGATTTGGGAGGGTCAGTATAATCCTAATCATGTTTATAGCACGCGCGCCAAAGCAGATTGACTTTTTACACTTTTTCTTTCATTGTTAAATCACTCTGCTTTTGCGCGCGTGCTATAAACATGATTAGGATTATACTGACCCTCCCAAATCTTCTAGGAGCTTGTGCGACTAAGGAGAGCCAGTTGTGTTCTTTTCCAACTTTGTTACTCTATCCTGATGGCAGCTTAGATACAGCACTGTTAATTTTTGAACCGACAGTGAATGGTGTCCACTATCCTTTGGGTAGATCTTCGGCTCGTACTATGCACTGAGCTTGAAGTACTCATCATTCAATTCAAATTAGCCACCGTGAACACGCGCGCCAAAGAGTACTGACTTCACGTCAGTGCTATCTTTTTTTTTTTTCAAGTTTCTTTAACAGATATAGCTATCAATACAGTTTGGCTGTTAGCTTTACTGTAGATCAAAAAAAATTGCGGTTGTGGGACCTCCGTTAGGAAAGCAATTGCCTCTTTTCCAAATCCGAACGCATTTTAATATAGATCTACCGAATATAGTTATTTATGAATTTGCCTCAGGGCTACCATACAGATATTTCGAACAGGAAACAACGCTATTTCCCCCAAACTGAATTGAATATTCTTTTAAAACCTCACAATATCGGCTCATTACTCCCAACATAACCCAAACAACCCAAAACCATTCACTTCTCGTCTGCGCATGCGCAATATACTCGTGGCTGCAAGTCCTCCCAAAATTATACACCTCACAAAAAACTCCAATTCTCCTACACTAGTGGTTCAGGAGATATCGCTTCTTGAATCCACGCATGCGCAGACCCTCAACAGGGGATTCTATAGAGGAATAGCATCCGCCACCCCAAAATCCCAATCCTCTCTGACGAAAGCACCAGCAGTTAAATCACTGATGGTCTGCTCATTCGCATAACGAAAAATGCCCGTAAGGGGTACAATGGGTACATCAATTTCGAAATTAGCCCCAGGGCCACGGTAAGGACACTTTAACTCGGAAACAACACTACATCCCCCAAACTGACTTGTCCTTGCACTGAATTGTCATGAATATTCTTTTGAAACCTCACAATATCGGCTCAGCACTCCCAACATAACCCATAGAACCCGAAAACAGTCACTTCTCTTCTGCGCATGCGCAATCTACTTGCGGCTAAAAGTCCTCTCAAAATCACACACCTTACAAAAAACTCCGATTCTCCAACACTAGTATTTCAGGAGATAGCACATCTTTAATCCACGCATGCGCAGACCCTCAATAGGGGATTCTATGGAGGAATAGCATCCGCCACCTCAAAACCCCAATCCTCTCTGACGAAAACACCACCAGTTAAATCACCGATGGTCTGCTCATGCGCATAACGAAAAATGCCTATAAGGGGTAACATCAATTTCAAAATTAGCCCCAGGGCCACGGTACAAACACTTTAACTCGGAAACAACGCTACATCCCCCAAACTGACTTGTCCTTGAACTGAATTGCTATGAATATTCTATTAAAACCTCACAATATCGACTCAGCACTCTCAACATAACCCATCAAATTAAAAAAACAGTCACTTCTCTTCTGCGCATGCGCAATCTACTCGCGTCTAAAAGTCCTCTCAAAATAACACACCTTACAAAAAACTCCGATTCTCCAACACTAGTGGTTCGGGAGATATCGCATCTTTGATCTACGCATGCGCAGACCCTCATCAGGGATCTGGATTCTATGGAGGAATAGCATCCGCCACCGCAAAACCCCAATCCTCTCTGACGAAAACTACAGCAGTTAAATGACTTCTCATCTGCGCATGCGCACAACGAAAAATTCCCGGAAAGGGAAGCATGAACCTCAAAAAAACAGGTTTCGGCATTTTAAGCAAAGTATTCCGCAATATAGTGGTAATTTTTCGATTTTTTTCATGTCACGTGATCTTCACGAAATTTCGCAAAAGTGTTTGCATTGGTCTTTTGCATCTATCTACTGAGTTTCAATTTAATCAGATTAGTATTTTTTGAGTTATCGTGAAAACAAAATTTTAAAATTTTTGAAATTTTTTTTTGCCACTTAGGCCGTCCGGTCATAACAAAACTTCGCAGGCATATAAAGGTCATGATTCTACAATTTGATGCCAAATTTCAGAAAGATCGAGTGATCCATTCCGGAAATATTCATAAAAAACGTTTTGACTAAAAACGGCCTTAACTCCGAAACCGCTCGGTGGATTTCGCCCGTTAACGAACTTGTCCGAGATATTTACGCTACAAAACTACCCTGCAAATTTCAACGCTCTAAGTCGTTCCGTTCGAGAGTTATCGTGCTAACGGCCGGCCGGACCGGACGGACAGAATTGAATTTGACCTCGAATTCTTCATCAGGGAGTCGAACCCAATCGTTTGAGACCATTTTCGAAAAAAAAAATCGAAAAATACAGACATTGTGACGAAATGATAGCACGCTGTTCCTTGCGGAACACGCGCGCATAAAATAGGTTTCGGCATTTCAAGCAAGGTATTCCGCAAAATAGTAGTAAAATTTTGAATTTTTTCATGTCACGTGATCTTCAAGAAATTTTGCAAAAGTGTTTGCTTTGGTCTTTTGCATCTAAATACTCAGTTTCAATATAATCAGATCAGTATTTTTCGAGTTATCGTGAAAACGAAATTTTAAAATTTTTGAAGATTTTTTTTTACACTTTAAGGCCTTTCGGTCAGAACAAAATTTCGCAGGCATATAAAGGTCATGATTCTACAATTTGATGCCAAATTTCAGAAAGATCGTGTGATCGGTTCCGGAAATATTCATAAAAAACGTTTCGACTAAAAACGGCCTCAATTCCGAAACCGCTTGGTGGATTTCTCCCGTTAACGAACTTGTCCGAGATATTTACGCTGCAAAACTACCCTGCAAATTTCAACGCTTTAAGTCGTTCCGTTCGAGAGTTATCGTGCTAACGGCCGGACCGGACGGACAGAATTGAATTTGACCTCGAATTCTTCATCAAGGAGTCGAACCCAATCGTTTGAGACCATTTGCGAAAAAAAATCGAGAAATACAGACATTGTGACGAAATGATAGCACGCTGTTCTTTGCGGAACACGCGCGCCAAAAGGTTTTCGGTTTTCTATTCTTGCGCGCGTGTTCCGCAAGGAATAGCGGGCTATCATTTCGTCACAAGGTCTGTATTTTTCAAATTTTTTTTGCGAAAATGGTCTCAAACGATTCGACAGGTTCGACTCCCTGATGAAGAATTCGAGGTCAAATTCAATTCTGTCCGTCCGGCCGGTCCGGCCATTAGCACTTTAACTCACGAACAGAATGAGTTGAAATTTGCAGGGCATGTTTGGACCATAAATATCTCGGACGAGTTCGTTAATGGGTAAAATACATCCAGTCGTTTCGGAGTTATGGCCATTTTAAGTTAAAATGTTTTTTAAGAATATTTCCGGAACCATTCACTCGATCTATCTCAAATTTAGCATCAAATTGTAGAATCATGACCGTTCACAGGAACCTGAGTTCGGGAGTTGGTGCACCGCTGTCTCAGCTCACAGAAAACCACTCGCACAAGAATTTGAAGATAATCCAGCTCAACGTGCAGGGTATAAACAATAAATTTAATTACTTAGATGTTCTTATAAGTATTGAAAACCCGGATGTCTTGAGTGTAGCCGAACTCTGGGCGTCCCCAGATCAAGTGTCTTTTGTATCAATAGACGGCTATTATATGGCTGCTTCATATTGTAGAACATTCCATCAACGCGGTGGTGCAGCCATTTATGTCAAGTCAAATTATTTAGCCGAAAATGTTAAGCAGATTGAAGGGTTCGCTCTCGAAACGCAGTGCGAACTTTGTGCCGTAAATTTCAAAGTGTCCACTAAAAATGTTTCCATCATAAGCGTCTACAGGCCTCCTGGGGCTAACATCGAGTTGTTTATAAATTCATTATCATGTGCGCTTGACTGTTGTTATGCTGGATCCGATCTGATTTTCGTATGCGGTGATTTCAATATCAACTATTTCGCTCCTCACAATTATCTTGATTATTTGCTGTTGAGATACAATCTTAGAATAACTTCCACGGAACCAACAAGAGTTTTCACAGATAGAAACGGCAAGACTACTTCTAGTAAGATCGACTACATTTTGACGAATGCTAGTACTGATTCTTTGTCAGTCGGGGTATTTGAAAGTAATATAGCTGATCACAAGGCCATACGATTAATATTTGGTTATAATACAGATGTCGCAACCACTAAGCCTGTCCTGAGATCATTTCGACTGTTGAAGGACGACAATCTTCAAATCCTGTCCGCGATGGCTGCTTCAACTTGCTTTGATAGTGTTTATTCCTTCACGGATGTTGATGGTGCATTCGGGAAGTTTTTCACCATTTTGACCTCTTTGATTGATTCTGCATGCCCGGTTGTACAGAGAAACTCTGTAAGATCGAAAACTCAAAGTGGGGTCACTAGAGAGGTAAGAAAAGCGAGTTCTGATCTGAAAAATCTACATTGGTTACATCAGAATTTGAAATCTCAGGAATCAATGAGCCTTTATATTGCGGCAAAAAAAAAGTATACGGAACTGCTTAGGTTCAGTAAGGTTGATTTCTACAATAAAATTTTAGATTCATCATCAAATAGGTCGAGAACGGTTTGGAATTTGGTAAGGACTGAAACGAGCCAGAACTCTGCTACACGGGAGATCACCTTGAGCGATAATGGTTCAATTATATCTGATCCCCAGACAGTGGCTGATATGTTTGGTAGGTACTTTTCCAGTATTGGTCGTATTAGTATTGAGGAGCATTACGGTAGTGCGAGGTCGTCCTCCTGCACAACCCAAGTGATGACAGATAAAAGCTTCTTCTTTTACCCTGTGACAGATCAGGAGATTTTAGATAGAGTCAAGCAAATCAAGAAGGGAAATAGTAGCGGTCATTATATGAATTCTGTGAAATTATTGAAAATTTTGGCGGATAGGATATCTGAAACTTTTGCTTACGTCATCAATAGGGCGGTTACTGCGGGTAGATATCCGGCTCTGCTTAAGATAGCAAAGGTTATTCCAATATATAAAAAAGGTTCCAGGGAGAACGTTGCCAACTATCGGCCAATATCAATAACCAGTTCACTATCGAAAGTCTTCGAGATGGTGATAAATAAGCGGATGATCAAATTTTTAGATAAATTTTCATTGATTTCTAGTCAACAGGCTTTCGTGTGGGCAAGTCGACCGAGTCCGCAACTGCTGACTTCGTTCAATACGTTTACGGGTGCCTAGATACTGGAGTTCCGGTCGCTAGATAGTTCTTTGATGAGTCTCGAGCTTTCGACTGTCTCGACTTCAGTTTCATCCTCAGTAAATTATATAATGTTGGCTTTCGAGGTGTTTTCTAGGATTGGGTGTCGGACTATCTGAGGGATCAATTGCTCTTTGTTAAAGTGGGCCATCATAACTCGGGAAGCTTTCCAATAGAAATGGGCGTGCCACAGGGATCTGTGCTGGGTCCGCTGCTGTTCATCATGTTCATTAATGATCTGCCGGAGTACTTAACAACATACTCTAATCTTTTGTTGGCTGTTCGGATCATTTTATTCGCGGACGATACGTCATTTCTTGTGTCAGCACAAAACATCTCAGAACTTAGGATAATATGCGAGATACTCATTGGTTCTTTCCTAGACTGGTGCCACCAAAATTCAATAATATTGAATGTCAACAAGACCGATTTGATCTTTTTTCAAAACAAGAGCTCGGTGGGTGAGTTTGAATTGACTCTCCCTACTGTTAACATCAAAGCATCTGATCACGTCAGGTTTTTGGGCATTTTAATTGATAAACAATTGAATTGGCAGAAACAAGCAAATTCAGTCTGTAAAAAACTAAGCAGCTCATTTTATACTCTAAGAAAACTGAAAAATGTTCTACCTAGAGAATCACTGTTAGTGGTTTATTATTCGCTGGCATATTCTCATATGAGCTATAATACAGTTTTATGGGGAAGTTCATCATTAGCGGAAGATGTTTTCAATGCCCAGAAGAACAGTACTGATACGCCTTATATTCGATATGGACCCCCAGGAGTCCTGTAGACCCAAGTTTATACAATACAAAATATTAAGTTTTCCCTGCATTTTTATGTTGAACACTCTGTTATTTGTTAAGAAAAACTCTGAAAATCTCTGCAAATGCAGTGATTTCCATAACCCTGACACAAGACACAAGAGCACTCTCGAATATCCAATTCACAGGACTTCAAAATTCCAAAAATCACCATTGTATAACGGCATTAAACTTTTTAATCACTTGCCTGACCGATTCAAGACATTACAGTATAATGTTTTCAAAAGAGAAGTCAAGAAAATTCTGTTGATCAACTGCTTTTATAGTCCAAGGGAATTTTTGGATTGCAAATTTAATTAATGAAGAATTTTGTTTTTCTAATTTTATATAAGTTCAAATTGTTATTTTTATTTCATATGAGTTTATATTGTTATATGTAGAACTTTATGACCTGTCCCATACAATGGTTGTTTATCTGAAGGGATGTAATAAACTTATTCTTTATTCTTATTATTATTCTATTGTTATATGCCTGCGAAGTTTTGTATTGTTCGGATGTCTATAAACTATAAAAAAAATGTCAAATATTTGAAAATGAAATTGAAATTTTGTTTCCACTATAACTCGAAAAGTACTGATCCGATTGAATTGAAGCTTCGTAGTTTGATGTAAAGTACGGACGAAACCAGTTGTGCAAAATTTCGTGGCGATAGCATGAGCGCGTTTAAAAACATTTTTACTATTAGCGGAATATCTTGCTTGAAAATCCGAAACCAAATATAAGATTGAGTTCAATTTTGGTACCTCGGTGAGCAATAATGACCTCTTGGGGTGTGCAAAATTTCACTGAGAACAGACCACTAGGAGCCTAAAAAACAATTTATAATTTTGATCTTCGAAACTGAACAAATTATTTCATTTCGAATTCCTACACGGAATATCTGGAACATCTGGAGACCATAATTTTAATGGTTTTTACGCGTTTATTTGAATCAATGCGATGAGTACGGGGGCAACTGATTAAAATATGGACGAGGATCTACTGCGCCAATTGAAGTAATGCGAGGACGATATGTGCAATTTTAAATTGGTTTTTATATTTTTCTGAACGGTGAACAACTGGGGGTGTAAATGGAAGGCCATATCTACAGCTCCTGTCAATTCTGTAAGTTTGCGAGTTAGTTTCGAGATGACAGCTTAGCGTCCGAGTTGCCAATATTGAAATTCATAATGCCTGTTTCGGATATTTTCCGTTAATCCCATGAGCAGACGAGAAATGATTTAACTGCTTTAGTTTTCGTATGAGAAGATTGGGGTTTTGAGGTGGAGTATGCTATCCCTTCATAAAATCTACTTGTGAGGGTCCGCGCATGCGTGGATTGAAGATGCAATATCTCCTGAACTACTGGTGTTGGTGAATCGGAATTTTGTGTGAGGTTTGTGATTTTGAGAGGACTTCTAGCCACGAGTGGACTGCACATGCGCAGAGGAGAAATGACTGTTTTTAGGATGTTTAGGTTATGTTGAGAGGGGTTTAGGAATATTTGTGATGGGTCTAGTGCTGAGCCGATATTGTGAGGTTGTTCAACAAAATTCATGACAATTCTGTAGATGGACAAGTCAGTTTGGGGAAAATGACGTTGTTTCCAAGTTGGAGTGTTCGTACCGGGGTCTTTGGGTTAATTTTGAAATTCATATTACCCTTTTTGGGCATTTTTCCTTATGCGCATGAGCAGATGAGGAGTCATTTAACTGCTGGAGTTTTCGTCTGAGAGGATAGGGGTTTTGGCGTGGAGGATGCTATTCCCACAAATAATCTCTGGTGAGGGGTTACGCATGCATGGATTCAAGATGCGATATCTCCTGAACCACTAGTGTTGGAGGATCGGAGTTTTTTGTGACTGTTTTTAGGTTGTATGGGTTATTTTTGGAGTGGTTTAGGACTATCGATTATGGGTCTGCTACGCAGCCGATATTGTGAGGTTTTAAAATAATATTCATGGCAATTCTGTGCACGGACAAGTCAGTTATGGGTAAATTGCGTTCTTTGCGGGTTGGAGTGTTCATACCCTTGCCCTGGGGCCAATTTTGAAATTGATGTTACCCGTTACGTTATGCGCATGAGCAAACGGGAAGTGATTTAACTGCTGGAATTTTCGTCCGAGAGGACTGGGGTTTGGAGGTGCAGGATGTTACACCTCCATAAAATCCACTTGGGAGTATCCACGCATGCGCGGATTGAAGCCGCGATATCTCCTGAACCAATGGTGTTGAAGAATTGTGTGAGGTGTGTGATTTTGAGAAGCCTTTCAGCCACGAGTAGATTGCGCATGCGCAGAGGTGAAGTGGTTCTTTTTGGGTGGTATGGCTTATGTTGGGAGTGATTTGTGTCTAGCAATCATGGATTCGGTGCTGAGCCGATATTGTGAGGTATTAAGAGAAATGTCATGGCAATTCTGTTAGCGTTAGCGTTATTTTCGAGTTGAATTGTCTGTATCGTAGCCCTGGGGCCAATATCTAAATATCTATATTTGAAAGATCTATATTAAATTACGTTCGGATTCACAGAAAACGCGTAAGCAATTGCGTTCCCAACGGGGGTTCAATAACCATTTTTGCGCGCGTGTTCCGCAAGGAACAGCGTGCTATCATTTCGTCACAATGTCCGTATTTTTCGAATTTTTTTCGAAAATGGTCTCCAACGATTGGATTCGACTCCCTGATGAAGAATTCGAGGTCAAATTCAATTCTGTCCGTCCGGTCCGGCCAGCCGGCCGGCCGGTCCGGCCGTTAGCACGATAACTCTCGAACGAAACGACTTAGGGCGTTGAAATTTGCAGGGTAGTTTTGTAGCGTAAATATCTCGGCGAAATCCACCGAGCGGTTTCGGAGTTGAGGCCGTTTTTAGTCAAAACGTTTTTTATGAATATTTCCGGAACCGATCACTCGATTTTTCTGAAATTTGGCATCAAATTGTAGAATCATGACCTTCATATGCCTGCGGAGTTTCGTTATGACCGGACGGCCCTAAAGTGGCAAAAAAAATTATAAAATATTTTAAAATTCTGTTTTCACGATAACTCGAAAAATACTGATCTGATTAAATTGAAACTCAGTAGTTAGATGCAAAAGACCAATGCAAACACTTTTGCAAAATTTCGTGAAGATCACGTGACATGAAAAAAATCAAAAAATTACTACTATTTTGCGGAATACTTTGCTTAAAATGCCGAAACCTATTTTTTTGAGGTTCATGCTGCCTTTTCCGGGCATTTTTCGTTGTGCGCATGCGCAGATGAGAAGTCATTTAACTGCTGTAGTTTTCGTCAGAGAGGATTGGGGTTTGGGGTGGCGGATGCTATTCCTCCATAGAATCCAGATCCCTGATGAGGGTCTGCGCATGCGTAGATTAAAGATGCGATATCTCCCGAACCACTAGTGTTGGAGAATCGGAGTTTTCTGTGTGGTGTGTTATTTTCAGAGCACTTTTAGCCGCGAGTAGATTGCACATGCGCAGAAGAGAAGTGACTGTTTTTCAATTGGATGGGTTATGTTGGGAGTGCTGAGTCGATATTGTGAGATTTTAAAAGAATATTCATAGCAATTCAGTTCAAGGACAAGTCAGTTTGGGGGTTGTTTCCGAGTTGAAGTGTCCGTACCGTGGACCTGGGGCTAATTTCGAAATGGATGTTACCCCTTACGGGCATTTTTCGTTAAGCGCATGAGCAGACCATCAGTGATTTAACTGCTGGTGCTTTCGTCAGAGAGGATTGGGATTTTGGGTGGCGGATGCTATTCCTCTATGGAATCCTCTGGTGAGGGTCTGCGCATGCGTGGATTCAAGAAGCGATATCTCCTGAACCACTTGTGTTGGAGAATTGGAGTTTTTTGTGAGGTGTGTAATTTTGGGAAGACTTTGCAGCCACGAGTATATTGCGCATGCGCAGACGAGACGTGAATGGTTTCGGGTTGTTTGGGTTATGTTGGGAGTAATGAGTCGATATTTTGAGGTTTCAAAAGAATATTCATGTCAATTCAGTGCACGGACACAAGTCAGTTTGGGGGAAATATCGTTGTTTCCGAGTTGAAATGTCTGTATGGTAGCCCTGAGGCAAATTTTTAAATAACTATATTCGGTTCATCTATATTAAAATACGTTCGGATTTGGAGAAGAGGCAATTGCTTTCCTAACGGAGGTCCCAAAACCGCAATTTTTTTTGATCTACGGTGAAGCTTACAGCCAAACTGTATTGATAGCTATATTTGTTGAAGGAACTTGAAAAAAAAAAGCACTGACGTGAAGTCAGTACTCTTTGGCGGGCGTGTTCACGGTGGCTAATTTGAATTGAATGCTCAGTGGATAGAGCGAGCCGAAGATCTACCCAAAGGATAGTGGACACCATTCACTGTTAGTTCAAAAATTAACAGTGCTGTATCTAAGCTGCCATCAGGATAGAGTAACAAAGTTGGAAAAGAACACAACTGCCTCTCCTTAGTCGCACAAGCTCCTAGAAGATTTGGGAGGGTCAGTATAATCCTAATCATGTTTATAGCACGCGCGCAAAAGCAGAGTGACTTAACAATGAAAGAATAATTGTAAAAAGTCAATCTGCTTTGGCGCGCGAGCTATAAACATGATTAGGATTATACTGACCCTCCCAAATCTTCTAGGAGCTTGTGCGACTAAGGAGAGTCAGTTGTGTTCTTTTCCAACTTTGTTACTCTATCCTGTTGGCAGCTTAGATACAGCACTGTTAATTTTTGAACCGACAGTGAATGGTGTCCACTATCCTTTGGGTAGATCTTCGGCTCGCTCTATCCACTGAGCTTGAAGTACTCATCATTCAATTCAAATTAGCCACCGTGAACACGCGCGCCAAAGAGTACTGACTTCACGTCAGAGCTTTTTTTTTTATTTCGATCTATAGTAAAACTAATAGCCAGACCGTATCGATAGCCAGATTTGTTAAAGGGACTCGAAAAATAATGAAAAAGCACTGACGTGAGGTCAGTTCTCTTCGGCACGCATTTACACCCCGAGTTGTTCACCGTTCAGAAAAATTTAAAAATCAATTCAAAATTGCACATATCGTTCTCGCATTACTTCAATTGGCGCAGTAGATCCTCGTCCATATTTTATTCTGTTGCCCCCGTTCTCATCGCATTGATTCAAATAAACACGTAAAAACCCTTCAAAATATGGTCACCAGATGTTCCAGATATTCCATGTAGGAATTCGAAATGAAATAATTTGTCCAGTTTGGAGAAAGGCTAAAAAAGCATCGACGTGGGGTCAATCTGTTTTGGCGCGTGTGCTTTAAATATGGTTATGATTATACTGACCCTCCCAAGTCTCCCCTAAGGAGATACCTCAGAAGCTCCTAGAAGCTTGTGCGACTAAGGAAAATCAGTTGTGTTCTTTGTCTACTTTGTTACTCTATCCTTATGCCAGCTTAGACAAAGCACTCTTAATTTTTGACCCGACAGTGAATCTACCATCTGGGTAGATCTCTGGCTCGTTATATCCACTCAGCCTGAAACACTCATAATTTAATTCAAATTAGACAACGCGAACACGCGTGCCTAAGAGTACTGACCTCTCAACAGTGCTTTTTTATATTTTTAACTTAAATGGTCTCAACCGATTGGGTTCGACTCCCTGATGAAAAATTCGAGGTCAAATTCAATTCTGTCCGTCCGGCCGGTCTGGCCGTTAGTGTTGAAATTTGCAGGGAATGTTTGGAGCGTAAATATCTCGAACGAGTTCTTTAATGGTCAAAATCCATCAAGCCGTTTCGGAGTTACGGCCATTTTTGCGCGCGTGTTCCGGAAGGAACAGCGTGCTATCATTTCGTCACAATGTCTATAATTTTCGATTTTTTTTACGAAAATGGTCTCAAACGATTGGGTTCGACTCTCTGTCCGTCCGGCAGGTCCGGCCGTTAGCACGATAACTCTCGAACGGAGCGAGTTAGAGCGTTGAAATTTGCAGGGTATGTTTGGAGCGTAAATATCTCGGACAAGTTTGTTAATAGGCAAAATTCATCAAGCCGTTTCGGAGTTTCGGCCATTTTAGCGCGCGTGTTCCGCAAGAAACAGCGTGCTTCTTACATTCCTACGATGACCCTCATTCAGAATGAAAATGAATTTTTGCTCGACGTATCGTACAGGGTGAGAAAATAAATACTGACTTGGAAAATAATGTTCTTTTCACTAAACGACGGCCGTTGCATCTAGTATTTTTCGATTCTTACATTCCTACGATGACGCTCATTCAGAATAAAAAAAAAAGCACTGACGTGTAGTCAGTACTCTTTGGCGCGCGTGTTCACGGTGGCTAATTTGAATTGAATGACGAGTACTTCAAGCTCAGTAGATAGAGTGAGCTGAAGATCTACCCAAAGGATAGTGGACACCATTCACTGTCGGTTCAAAAATTAACAGTGCTGTATCTAAGCTGCCATCAGGATAGATTAACAAAGTTGGAAAAGAACGCAAGTGACTCTCCTTAGTCGCACAAGCTCCTAGAAGATTTGGGAGGGTCAGTATAATCCTAATCATGTTAATCGCACGCGCGCCAAAGCAGATTGACTTTTTACACTTTTTCTTTCATTGTTAAGTCAATCTGCTTTTGCGCGCGTGCGATTAACATGATTAGGATTATACTGACCCTCCCAAATCTTCTAGGAGCTTGTGCGACTAAGGAGAGTCACTTGCGTTCTTTTCCAACTTTGTTAATCTATCCTGATGGCAGCTTAGATACAGCACTATTAATTTTTGAACCGACAGTGAATGGTGTCCACTATCCTTTGGGTAGATCTTCAGCTCGCTCTATCTACTGAGCTTGAAGTACTCGTCATTCAATTCAAATTAGCCACCGTGAACACGCGCGCCAAAGAGTACTGACTACACGTCAGTGCTTTTTTTTTTTTTTCAAGTTCCTTTAACAAATATAGCTATCAATACAGTTTGGCTGTTAGCTTTACCGTAGATCGAAAAAAAATGCGGTTGTGGGACCTCCGTTTGGAACGCATTTGCCTCTTCTCCAAATCCGAACGTATTTTAATATAGATCTACCGAATATAGTTATTTATAAATTCGCCTCAGGGCCACCATACAGACATTTCAACTCGGAAACAACGCTATTTCCCCCAAACTGACTTGTGTCCGTGCACTGAATTGACATGAATATTCTTTTAAAACCTCACAATATCGGCTCATTGCTTCCAACATAACCCAAACAACCCAAAACCATTCACTTCTCATCTGCGCAAGCGCAATATACTCGTGCCTGCAAGTCCTCCCAAAATTACACACCTCACAAAAAACTCCGATTCTCCAACACTAGTGGTTCAGGAGATATCGCTTCTTGAATCCACGCATGCGCAGACCCTCACCAGGGGATCCTATAGAGGAATAACATCCGCCACCCCAAAATCCCAATCCTCTCTGACGAAAGCACCAGCAGTTAAATCACTGATGGTCTGCTCATGCGCATAACAAAAAATGTCCGTAAGGGGTAACATCAATTTCGAAATTAGCCCCAGGGCCACGATACGGACACTTTAACTCGGAAACAACACTACATCCCCCAATCTGACTTGTCCTTGCACTGAATTGCCATGAATATTCTTTTAAAACCTCACAATATCGGGTCAGCACTCCCAACATAACCCATACAACCCAAAAACAGTCACTTCTCTTCTGCGCATGCGCAATCTACTTGCGGCTGAAAGTCCTCCCAAAATCACACACCATACAGAAAACTCCGATTCTCCAACACTAGTGGTTCAGGAGATATCGCCTCTTGAATCCACGCATGCGCAGACCCTCACCAGGGGATTCTGTAGAGGAATAGCATCCGCCACCCCAAAACCCCAAACCTCTCTGACGAAAACTTCAGCAGTTAAATCACTGATGGTCTGCTCATGCGCATAACGAAAAATGCCCGTAAGGAGTAACATCAATTTCATAATTGGCCCCAGGGCCACGGTATGCACACTTCAACTCGGAAACAACGGTATTTCCCCCAAACTGACTAGTGTCCGAGCACTGAATTGCTATGAATATTCTTTTAAAACCTCACAATATCGACTCAGCACTCCCAACATAACCCATCCAACCCAAAAACAGACACTTATCTTCTGCGCATGCGCAATCTACTCGCGGCTAAAAGTCCTTTCAAAATAACACACCTTACAAAAAACTCCGATTCTCCAACACTAGTGGTTCGGAAGATATCGCATCTTTAATCTACGCATGCGCAGACCCTCATCAGGGATCTGGATTCTATGGAGGAATAGCATTCGCCACCCCAAAACCCCAATCCTCTCTGACGAAAACTACAGCAGCTAAATGACTTCTCATCTGCGCATGCGCACAACGAAAAATGTCCGGAAAGGGCAGCATGAACCTCAAAACAATAGGTTTCCGCATTTTAAGCAAAGTATTTCGCCAAATAGTAGTAATTTTTTTATTTTTTTCATGTCACGTGATCTTCACGAAATTTTGCAAAAGTGTTTGCATTGGTCTTTTGCATCTAACAACTGAGTTTCAATTTAATCAGATCAGTATTTTACGAGTTATCCTGAAAACAAAATTTTGAAATTTTTGAATTTTTTTTTTGCTACTTTAGGGCCGTCCGATCAAAACAAAACTTCGCAGGCATATAAAGGTCATGATTCTACAATTTGCTGCCAAATTTCAGAAAGATAGAGTGATTGGTTCCGGAAATATTCATTAAAAACGTTTTGACTAAAAACGGCCTTAACTCCGAAACCGCTCGGTGGATTTCGCCCGTTAACGAACTTGTCCGAGATATTTACGCTACAAAACTACCCTGCAAATTTCAACGCTCTAAGTCGTTCCGTTCGAGAGTTATCGTGCTAACGGCCGGCCGGCCGGCCGGACCGGACGGACAGAATTGAATTTGACCTCGAATTCTTCATCAGGAAGTCGAACCTAATCGTTTGAGACCATTTTCGAAAAAAAATTCGAAAAATACAGACATTGTGACGAAATGATAGCACGCTGTTCCTTGCGGAACACGCGCGCAAAAATGTTTCGCGCGTGTTCCGCAAGGAACAGCGTGCTATCATTTCGTCACAATGTCTGTATTTTTTTTATTTTTTTTTCGAAAATGGTCTCAAACGATTGGGTTCGACTCCCTGAAGAATTCTAGGTCAAATTCAATTATGTCCGTCCGGTCCGGTCGGCCGGCCGTTAGCACGATAACACTCGAACGGAATGACTTAGAGCGTTGAAATTTGCAGGGTGGTTTTGTAGCGTAAATATCTCGGACAAATTCGTTAACGGGCGAAATCCACCAAGCAGTTTCGGAGTTAAGGCCGTTTTTAGTCAAAACGTTTTTGCGCGTATGTTCTGGGGAACATCGCGTTATAGTTTTGCCCAAATGTCTGTAACTTTCGAATTTTTTGACGAAATTGGTCTCAAACGATTCAGTTCGACTCCCCAATGAAAAATTCGAGGTCAAATTTGATTCTGTCCGGCTGGCCGTCCGGCCGTCCGTTGCCACGATAATTTGAGAACGAAAAGAGCTAGCGACTTGAAATTTTCAGGGTGGATGGCGCATCGCAATACGACGGACAAGTTCGTTAATGGGCATAATCGACCCAGTGGTTTCCGAGTAATAATTTTGTTTTCAACCAATATAAATCCGATCAAATTGAAACTTGGTGAGTAGTTGTAGAATATGAACCTTAGCACGTTTGTGAAATTTTGGGCGAATCGTGAGGCTAGAAATTTTTAAAAAAATTATTAAAAAATATTTTTGTTGTCACGATAACCTGAGAACGGAAAGAGATAGCGGCTTGAAAATTTCAGGTTAGGTTGTGCATCTGAATGCGACATTTGAGTTTGTTTATGAGCTTAATTGGCTGAACGGTTTTAGAGTTATAGCCATCTGAAATTTTCTGAAATTTGGTGGTTTTTTTTCCTCATTAACTCAAAAAATACTGAACCGATTGAATTCAAACTTGATTATTAGTTGTAGAATGCCAACGCGAAAATGTTTGCAAAATTTGGTGAGGATAGCATCTGTAGAAAATTTTTAATAAATCATTGAAAATAAAAAAAAAAATTCTATATATCAGTAACTATCCGTTCGAAATTGCTGAAATTTCGCAAGAGCCTTCATAACCTAACTCTACTGCCAAGTTTCAAGTTTTAACACCATCGGTTGAATATTGTTGGAGATTCGAGCATTCTTGTGTGAGTTCAGTAAATGGGTGACCGTTGCCTCGATAACTGCGAACGAAAGAAGATAGGGACATGTAATTTTCAGGGTAGGTTGCGTATCCGAAAAGGAGAGTTGAGTTTGTTTTTGGGCATAATCGGTTTAACGGTTTCTGAGTTATATCCACCTGGAATATTATTTCCTTGATAACTAAAAAAATAAAGATTCGATTGAATTGAAGCTTGGTAACTAGTAGTAGAAAATCAGCACAAAGACGTGTTTAAAATGTTGTAAGAACCGTACCCCTAGAAAATTTGAAAAAAATGACAAAAAAAAAATTTAAGAACCGCACCCCTAGAAAATTTAAAAAAAATCACGAAAAAAAAATTGGTTCAAGCACTGACGTGAAGTCAGAAGCTTTTGCGCGTATGTTCTATTGTCCATTCTTCTGTATTGGACACCCTTAATCGAATTTACCATGGTTAATTATGTTGTCCATTCTCCTGTATTGGACACTTAATTCGAATTTACCATGGTAAATTCGAAATAAGAGTGTCCAATATAGGAGAATGGACAACATAATTAACCATGGTAAATTCGATTAAGGGTGTCCAATACAGAAGAATGGACAATAGAACATACGCGCAAAAGCTTCTGACTTCACGTCAGTGCTTGAACCAATTTTTATTATTATTTCCGGAACCGATCAGTCGATCTTTCTGAAATTTTGCGTCAAGTTGTAGAATCATGACCTTCATATACCTGTGGAGTTCTGTTTTGACCGGACGACCCTAAAGTGGCAAAAAAAAATTCAAAAATTTTGAAAATTTGTTTTCACGATAACTCGAAAAATACTGATCTTATTAAATTGAAACTCAGTAGTTACCAGAGCTGAGCCAAAGCATTGTGCTTAGGGCTTGTGAAAGTGCTTGAAGCCTTTTTGTGCTCCCGAGTACTGTGCTCGCGAGCACTTTTTAAAACCAGTGCTAAGTGCTTAGTAATTCAAGCACTTCAGGAGAAGGCTTAGTGCTTAGTAATCCCTTGAGTGCTCCCGAGCACTTCCGAGGATTACTAAGCACTAAGCCTTTCCGAAATCATGTCGTTACACGAATGGACGCTAACGTTTTCGGAGCAGTTGATGTATACCGGCGTGATCAATTGAGGCATGAACAGAACTTGTAATTATCAGTTGTTGGTTATTGATTCATTAAATGGGAAGTAGATATGTTACTATTACGAACTCCTGAAAATTATTCTGTATCAAAGCATTATTAAGTGGATCGTCTATCAAGAAGATATAAGTGTATTTTTTCGAAAATGTTCATGTGATTTCACAGATTTATTCGATTCCATCTGATTTACAACGCTAAATTGCTTATGACTACAATCACAATAGAAAATAATACTGTCCGATCTGTGCAGATTATATTTTTGACATTTTGAACAACTCGAATTCAATTATGTATTCATGGAAAACTGCCCCAAATACCAGTTAATTCACGTTAGTGCTTTTTGCACGTATGTTCTGGGGAATATCGCGTTATCATTTTGCCCAAATGTCTATTATTTTCGAATTTTTCGCTAAAAATGGTCTCAAACGATTGGGTTCGACTCCCTGATGAAGTATTCGACCGACCGGCCGGCCGTTTCCACGATAACAGAAAGAGCTAGCGACTTGAAATTGTCAGGGTAGGTGGCGCATCCCAATACAACAGACGAGTTCGTTAATGCGCATAGTCGGCCCAATGGTTTCCAAGTAATTATTTTGTTTTCAACAAATATGAATCCGATCGAATTAAAGTTTGGTGAATAGTTGTAGAATATAAACCTAAGCACGTTTGTGAAATTTTGTGAGAATTGTATAACTAGAAAATTAAAAAAAAATTATTAAAAAATATTTCTTATATCTCGATAACCTGAGAACGGAAAAAGATAGCGACTTGAAATTTTCAGGTTAGGTTATGCATCTGAATGTGACATTTGAGTTCGTTTATAAGCATAATCGGCAAACCGTTTTGGAGTTATCCGCATCTGAAATTAGGTTGTTATTTCCTTAATAACTCGAAAAATAAAAATCCAATTTAAATATGGTTCTTAGTTGAAGAAAGCCAACACGGAAATTCTTCCAAATTTTGTGAGGATCGTATCACTAGAAATTTTTTTAAAAATCATTGAAAATCATTGAAAAAAATTCTATATATCAGAAACTATTCATCCGACATGGCAGATATTTTGCGAGAGCCTTCAGAACCTATCTCTACTACCAAGTTCCAAGTTTGAACACGATCGGATCTATATTGTTGGAGATCTGAGCAGCCTTGTGTGAGTTCAGTAGCTGTATTGGTGACCGTTGCCTCGATAACTCCCGAACGAAAGGAGATAGGGAATTTACCATGGTAAATTCGATTAAGATTGTCCAATAGAGGAGAATGGACGATAGAACATACGCGCAAAAGCAATTTTTAAATATTAAGGGAAATAAAACAATTGGCATAAGTATCATAATATAATACCATGTTGTTGTCATAGGTGTATGTTTTGGGTATTATCCCATTTTGATATTGGGAAATACATTTTGCCTGTACAGAAAAAACTGGGACGCTTATGGAATTCATGAATCCATTAATTGTATCATCATTTCGTAAAATAATGAAAACCTTTTCAAACTGTGTGGGAAGAGAACGAATTTTGAGTTCGTTAGTTTTATAGAAATTTGTTTCGCTGCACTCCATTTCCTTTCCGTCAATGACGCATATGAGGTACTGTTGTATTTCTGAATATGCAGAATACAATTATTTAATATTGAGTAAAACTCAGTCGTAATTTGAAGACTTATAATTCTTTCAATGATTTATTAAAAATTTTCTACAGATGCTATCCTCACCAAATTTTGCAAACATTTTCGCGTTGGCATTCTACAACTAATAATCAAGTTTGAATTCAATCGGTTCAGTATTTTTCGAGTTAATGAGGAAAAAAAAACCACCAAATTTCAGAAAATTTCAGATGGCTATAACTCTAAAACCGTTTGGCCGATTATGCTCATAAACGAACTCAAATGTCGCATTCAGATGCACAACCTAACCTGAAATTTTCAAGCCGCTATCTCTTTCCGTTCTCAGGTTATCGTGACAACAAAAATATTTTTTAATAATTTTTTTAAAAATTTCTAGCCTCACGATTCGCCCAAAATTTCACAAACGTGCTTAGGTTCATATTCTACAACTACTCACCAAGTTTCAATTTGATCGGATTTATATTGGTTGAAAACAAAATTATTACTCGGAAACCACTGGGTCGATTATGCCCATTAACGAACTTGTCCGTCGTATTGCGATGCGCCATCCACCCTGAAAATTTCAAGTCGCTAGCTCTTTTCGTTCTCAAATTATCGTGGCAACGGACGGCCGGACGGCCGGCCGGACAGAATCAAATTTGACCTCGAATTCTTCATTGGGGAGTCGAACTGAATCGTTTGAGACTAATTTCGTCAAAAAATTCGAAAGTTACAGACATTTGGGCAAAACTATAACGCGATGTTCCCCAGAACATACGCGCAAAAAAATAACCGCTATCCATATCAATATCCGAACCTATCCGGTATTTTCCTATTTCGTTTTGGTCTGGTATCCAACGAAGTCGTGTCTGGGGTAACATCAATGGAAGATGTTTCTTCTTCAATCTCTGTTACCGGTAAAGAGAATTTGTGAAACCGTTTTATTTGATCTAAATGACGTTTTGTGATGAACTTGCCATTTTGTAACTCAACTTTGTACATTCTTTTACCGCATCTACATACAATTGTTGCAGGTTCCCAACATTCCTTGTTACCTCAATAAACCTTGATTAACATACTATCGTTCACTTGAAAATATTCTCTTCTGTTACCGCGAAAATATGATTTTTGCTTTTGTTGCTTTTTCAAGACATTAGATTTGACTTTTCTATTATCGGGTAATAATGAACTGAATCGTGTTCTAACTTTGTGCCTGAATAATATTTCGGCAGGTGTTACTCCGGTGGTGAAATGTAACGAGTTTCTGTAATCAAACAAAAAATTTACAAGTAAAAAATTCATATCTTGGCTTTTGTTGTCTAGTAAACATTTCCTCAAGCCATTTTTTATTATTTTTACTCCAGATTCAGCCTCGCCGTTTGATTGGGGATGATACGCCGCTCCAGTTAAATGTTCAATATTATTTGAATCCAAAAATATATTGAATTCTTGTGATTCAAACTGCGTTCCCTGATCAGACACTATTATTTCAGGTAGACCGAATCGAGAAAAAATTTCTCTTAAAACTTTTATTGTTGCCCGAGAAGTAATTTTTTCCATGGGGTAGGCTTCTAACCATTTGGAATGGGCATCAACTACTATTAAGAAATACATATTTCTAAAAGGACCACAAAAATCAATATGTAATCGTGACCATGGTTTTTCAGGCCATGGCCAAGTGGATAATTCAGCCTTTGACGGACTAGCAGCTGACAATTTACAATTTTCACAATTTTGTGCAATTTCTCTATGTCACCATCCATTTTAGGCCACCAAAAGAGGATCGGGCGATTCCTTTCATCTTTGAAATGCCTAAATGTGTTGCATGTAAATTTTGAAGGCATTTCATCCTCAAGTTCTCCGGTATAAAAATTCTGTTATTCCAAAACAAACAGTAGGAATCTACCGATAATTCGAAACGTTTTCGAACGAATGGTTTGAATTTATCCGTTTTATAACAATAAGACGGCCAGGAATTATGTTGAACGAAATGAATAATTTTTTTAATGAATTTATCACGTTTTAATGCCCACTCAACATCTTTGAACGTAACAGATAATTCCGCGGCTTCATCGATAAAGTTAACATAGTTGAATTCAGAATCGATATCAAGCATGTGTGCGTCATCGTCTCGTATAGGCAATCGTGATAAACTGTCCGCCAGATTTTTCTCGGATTTAACAAATTTAATAGTATAATTATAATTTGACAAAACTAAGGCTCATCGACGTAACCGGTTCGCAGAAAACTGTGGAATACCTTTATTCGGTGAAAATATACTAGTTAGTGGTCGATGTGGTTCTTGAAGCGAACGCTATCGGTCTATCATGACCATCCGGACATATATGAGAATTCAACGCCCCAATCCCATATTGAGAGGCATCTGTGATTAATTTAATCGGTAAGTCAGGTTGAGATGGTACTAAAACATCTTCAGACGTTAATTTCGATTTAACAAAATTAAATGCTTGTTGACACTCTTCTGTCCATCTCCACTCTACTGATTTTTTTAATAAATTATACAGAGGAGATAAATGAGTAGCTGAGTCTCGAATAAACTTACCATAATAGTTTACGAGTATAAGTCCCAAAAATGATTTCAATTGAGTAATATTAATAGGAATAGGCACAGAGCGTATGGCTTCCAGTTTAGACTCACTAGGATGCAAACCCTCCGAATCTATTCTATAACCTAAATATTCGACAGAGTCCTCAAAGAAATTACATTTTTCGGCCGATATTTTCAAACCTGCATCTTGCAATTTGGCTAGAACTTGGTCCAATCGTGTCAAATGAACTTGTTCAGTCTCACCGGTAATTAATATATCGTCAAGAAAAATTGCGACGCCTGGTATATCCGCTAATAGACTTTCCATAGTCCGTTGAAAAACGGACGGACCACTCGCAACTCCAAATGGTAATCGATTATATCTGAACAAACCCCGATGTGTATTAATAGTTACTAACGTTATTGAATTTTCATCTAATAGAATTTGCTGATAAGCGTAACTCAAATGAATTTTTGAGAACTTTTTACCACCACCTAACTTACAAAATAATTCTTCTGGTTTCGGCAAGGGATACTAACTTATCGATTTCTTAAACAGGATTAGGGTAATCTTAAAATCTCCACATAATCTTACGGTGTTATTCTTTTTCAAAATCGGAACTACAGGAGTAGCCCACTCTGAATATTCAACAGGTGCTATCACCTCCAGATCAACAAGACGCTTTAACTCATTTTCTACTTTAATTTTTCCTTTATTGAATGTTCCAATACCAGGTTCGAATAATTTTTTAAATTTTGACTTCAGTTAATCTACCAGACCAGAACGTTCATAATAGTTCAGAACAAACACCAAATTTGAAAATACGTAAGAAATCTCTACCTAATAGCGGAGGTCCTCCATTTTTAATAATGAACAATTTTAAAATTTTCGGAAAAATATTTTGGGAATCAATCTCTATTACATTGACCTCTATAAATCCTAAAGCTCTGAAACACTTTCCCACATAGGAGGAAAATATTTGTTGTTTTTCCAAAAGTTTCATATGAGCAAAATTATCTTTATAAACATTTTCTGAAATGACCGAAACACTGGCTCCGGTATCAACTTGAAAATCAATAATTTTAGTTTCTATTTTCAATTTTAAAATAAGAGGTTTATCAATGAACTTATCACGTATATTAAACAACGAAAAATCAGACTCAAGAAAATTATGCTCTTTTCTATTTGTGTTCGATACCTGTTTACTTTCACGACACACTGAAGCTAGATGTCCTTTTCTATGACACTTGTGACAACTATACCCTTTGAATTGACAGTCGTGCGTCATGTGATTTTTTCTACCACAAACGGCGCATGCTGTTGTACTCTTCTTGGAGGATGACAGAGATGGAATCCTTGGCTGCGTCGATTCTTTTCTATCTTGATAGGTATTGCTCTGACGTTTCTTCTGGTGGTTGCGCACATACTGCAGAGGTTCCGTTTTCACCATTTGCCATTGAAAATCGTTTTTCAAAATGGCTGCTTCCTTATTACTAGCGATCCTTATGACTTCATCAAAAGTTACGTTACCTTCTTCCTCGAACAATCTATCTCGGATTGGCCCTTTTTGCAAACCCATATTGAAACGGTCACGTAGGCATATATTTAATTCTTCTTTAAACATACAATTTGCAGCTAAGCTTCTGACTCGAACAGCCCACTCTTTAATAGATTCTTCAGGAAGTTTAATTGCCCTGTAGAATTCACTACTTGTGGCGAAAATGGAATGCTGTGGTCTGAAGTGCGAATTGAACAGCTCTAACAATTCACTGTATGTCTTCGATTCTGGAGCAGACGGCATACATAGGCTAAATATGAGCCTGTAAGATTGTTCTCACAGCAGATTCAAGAATATGGCCCGTTTTCTGACACCATCAGTGATTTTATTCGCCTAGAAATAGTTGGCTAACCTGGGGTTGAATATTGTCCAGTCGTTGTTCACAGCATCAAACTCCCTCAGATGTCCGACCATGGGTGAAGAATTTTCTTGCGCCATAATCTTATTTATTTCAATGATTTCACAATATTGAAACAATTAACTTTAAAAAAACTCGTCGCCACTGTTGTATTTCTGAATATGCAGAATACAATTATTTAATATTGAGTAAAACTCAGTCGTAATTTGAAGACTTATATTTCTTAACGTTTCTATACATCGAATCGATCTCAACTGCCACTATATTTTCACTACACATGTTCTTATCTACATATATACAAAAAAAAAACATCGCCTCTTATTCGGAGACGTATAGCATTATACAGTTGTTCCAATATCTCCATGCAGTGTGTTCTTTAAATGCTAACACACCATATAACAGGTACGTAAGTTTGCACGTGTACATGTTTTTCAAATTGAATACAATTTTATGAAGCAATTCGGAGTAAATAACCTCATTTTTAACAGATTTCTAAAAGTGCTTAGTGCTTAGTGCTCGAAAAATCGAATTACTTTTATAAAGTGCTTAGTAATCGCAAGCCTTTTGTGAAAACGCGGTGCTTAGTGCTCGAGGCTCGGGAGTATTTTTATTGAGTGCTTAGTGCTTGGGGCTTGAAGCACTTTCCTTCGGTGATCGACATAGCTCTGGTAGTTACATGCAAAAGACCAAAGCAAACACTTTTGCAAAATTTTTGGGGGATGTAGCGTTGTTTCCGAGTTGAAGTGTCCGTACCGTGGCCCTGGGGATAGTTTTGAATTTGATGTTACCCCTGACGGGAATTTTTCGTTATACGCATGAGCAGACCATCAGTGATTTAACTGCTGGTGTTTTCGTCAGAGAGGATCGGGGTTTTGGGTTGGCGGATGCTATTCCTCCATAGAATCACCGTCTGCGCTTGCGTTGATTAAAGATGCGATATCTCCTGAACCACTAGTGTTGGAGAATCGGAGTTTTTTATAAGTGTGTGATTTTGAGAGGACTTTCAGCCGCGAGTACATTGCGCATGCGCAGAAGAGATGTGACTGTTTTTGGGTTGGATGGGTTATGTTGGGAGTGCTGAGTCGATATTGTGAGGTTTTAAATGAATATTCATGGCAATTCAGTGCAAGGACAAGTCAGTTTGGGAGATGTAGCGTTGTTTCCAAGTTGAAGTGTCCATACCGTGGCCCTGGGGCTAATTTTGAAATTGATGTTACCCCTTACAGGCATTTTTCGTTATGCACATGAGCAGACCATCAGTGATTTAACTGCTGGTGTTTTCGTCAGAGATGATTGGGGTTTTGGGGTGGCAGATACTATTACTCCATAGAATCCCCTGGTGAGGGTCTGCGCATGCGTGGATTAAAGATGCGATATCTTCTGAACCACAAGTATTCAGAATCGGAGTTTTTTGTAAGGTGAGTGATTTTGAGGGGCCTTTCAGCCACGAGTAGATTTTGCATGCGCAGAAGAGAACTGAGCCGATATTGTGAGGTTTTAAGACAATATTCATGTCAATTCAGTGCACGGACACAAGTCTGTTAGGGGGAAATAGCGATGTTTCCGAGTTGAAGTGTGCTAACCGTGGCCCTGGGGCTAATTTTGAAATTGATGTTACCCCTTACGGTCGATTTTCGTTATGCGCATGAGCATACGATAAGTGAATTAACTGCTGGAGTTCTCGTCTGAGAGGATTGGGGATTTAAGGTGCAGGATGCTACTATTTAACGAAATGCCCTTAGGAGTATCCGCGCATGCGTGGATTGAAAGTGCGATCTCTCCTGAACCAATGGTTTTGAAGAATCAGAGATTTGTGTGCGGTGTGTGATTTTGAGAGGACTTTCAGATACGAGAAGATTGCGTATGCGCAGAGGTGACCTGGCTCTTTTTGGGTTGTATGGCTTATGTTGGGTGCGGTTTACGTCTAGCGTAATTCTATGAACGAACAAGTCAGTTTCGAGGAAATAGCGTTGTTTTCGAGTTGATATGTCTGTGTCGTGGCCCTGGGGCTAATTTATAAATATCTATATTTGGATGATTGATCAATTTTAAATCTCTTTCGGATTTGGAGAATAGGCGAAGAAATTGCCTTCCTAATTCGAAATTCATGTAACCCCTTTCGGAGATTTTTCGTTTCACGCACAAGCAGACAAGAAGTGATTTAACTGCTGGAGTTTTCGTCTGAGAGGATTGTAGTTTTCAGGTGCTGGATGCTATTCCTCCATAGAATCACCTTGGAATTGTCTGGGCATGCATTGATTGGAGCAGTGATATCTCCTGAACCAATAGTGTTGGAGAATCAGAATTTTGTGTGAAGTGTTATTTTCAGGGGATTTCAAGCCACGAGTAGATTGCGTATGCGCAGTGGAGACGTTTGGATTGTATGGCTCATGTTGGGAGTGGTTTGCGTCTAGCGGTGATGGATTTGGTGCTGAGCCGTCATTCTAAGGTTTAAGAGAAATTTCAAGGCAATTCTGTGCACAGACAAGTCAGCTTCGGGGAAATAGCGTTGTTTCCGAGTTGAAATGTATGTATCGTGGCCCTGGGGTGAATTTATAAATAAATTTATTCGATAGTTCTGTATTAAATTACGTTCGGAGTTGGAGAAGAGGCAAATGCGTTCCTAACGGAGGTCCCATAACGTAATTTTTTTGGATCTACAGTAAAGCTAACAGCCAAACTGTATTGATTCCGGACCCGGAGACGGAGATCTACCCTAAGGATAGTGGACACCATTCACTGTCGGTTCAAAAATTTTCAGTGCTGTATCTGAGCTGCCATAAGGATAGAGTAACAAAGTTGAAAAGGAACACAACTGACTGACTTTCCTTAGTTGCACAAGCTCCTAGAAGATTCTGAGCGATCTCCTTGTGAACGACTTGGAAGGGTCAGTATAATCATAATCATGTTTATAGCATGCACGCTAAATGCAGATTGACTTAACAATGAAAGAAAATGTGTAAAAAAGCATTGACGTGGGGTCAATCTGCTTTGGCGCGCGTGCTATAAACATGATTATCATTATACTGACCCTTCCAAGTCTTTCCCAAGGAGATACCCCATAATCTTCTAGGAGTTTGTGCGACTAAGGAGAGTCAGTTGTGTTCTTTTTCAACTTTGTTTAGATACAGCACTGTTAATTTTTTGAACTGGCAGTGAATGGTGCTCATTATCCTTTGAGTAGATCTCCGGCTCGCTCTATCCACAGAGCTTAAAGTACTTATCATTCAATTCAAATTAGCCACCGTGAACACGCGCGCCAAAGAGTACTGACTTCACGTCAGTGCTTTTTTTTATTTTAGATAAAACTTATTCCAAATATATTTCCGAAACCGATCACTCGATCTATCTGAATTTGAGCATTAAATTGAAGTATCATGACCTTTATATGCCTGCGAAGTTTTGTTTCGATCGGATGGCTGTAAACTAAAGAAAAGTCAAATATTTGAAAATGGAATTGAAATTATGTGTTCACTATAACTTGAAAAATAGTGATCACTGAATCTAAGCTCGGTAGTTAGATGCGAAGTGCCAAAGAAAACACTTGTGCAAAATTTTTTGGGGATAGCATAAGTAGAAAAAATTAAAAAATGTTTTAACTATTAGCGGAATATTTTGCTTGAAATTCCAAAACCAAATATCGGATTGAGTTCAGTTTTGGCACTTCGGTGACGGATGATGACCTCTTGGGGTGTGCAAAATATCACTGCAAACAGACCACTAGGAGCCTAAAAAAAAATTAATAATTTTGAACATCCAAACTGGACAAATGATTTCATTTCGATTTCGTTCCGACGTGTTTTATGCGCGTTTATCTGAATCAATGCCATATGAACGAGGGCAACTGATTAAAATATGTACCACTTACTAGCATGGCAATTGAATTAATGCGTAAACGATGTATGGAATTTTAAATTGGTTTTCAAAATTTATCTGAATGGTGAACGACTGGGGGTGTAACTGCCTCTTTTGGACATTTTTTGTTATTCGCATAAGCAGACGAGAAATAGTTTAACTGCTCGAGTTTTCTTCTGAGAAGACTGCGGTTTTGGGGTGGAGGATGCTATTCCTTCATAGAATCCCCCGGTGCGGGTCTGCACATGCGTGAATTCAAGATGCGATATCTCCTGAACATCTAGTGTTGGAAAATCGGAGTTTCTTGTGACTGACCGGCATAAAGTGACAAAAAAATTTTAAAAGATTTTAAGATTTTGTTTCCACGATAACTCGAAAAATGCTGATCTGATTGAATAGAAATTCAGTAGTTAGATGCAAAAGACCAAAGCAAACACTTATATGCAAAATTTTGTGACATGAAAAAATTCAAAAAATTACTACTATTTTGTGGAATGTTTTGCTTGAAATTCTGAAACCTATTTTTTTGCACGTATGTTCTCGGGAACATCGCGTTATCATTTTGCCCCAATGTGATATTTAATTATGTGGTGCCGGCCTTGAGAACGGTAAAAGCTAGCGACTTGAAATTTTCAGGGTAGGTGGCACATCCCAATACGACGGACAAGTTTGTTAATGGGTATAATCGGCCCAATGGTTTTCGAGTAATTATTTTGTTTTCATCCAATATAAATCTGATTGAATTGAAACTTGGTGATTAGTTGTAGAATATAAACCTTAGCACGTCTGTGTAATTTTGTGAGAATCGTAACACTAGAAAATTTCAAAAAAATTATAAAAAAATATTATTTATGACACGATAACCTGAGAACGGAAGGAGATAGCGACTTGAAATTTTCAGGTTAGGTTGTGCATCTGAATGCGACATTTGTATTTGTCTATAGGTTTCATAGGCCAAACGGTTTTGGAATTATACCCATCTGAAATTTGGTTGTAATTTACTAAATAACTCGAAAAATACAAAACCGATATAATTCAAACATGGTTATTAGTTGTAGAATGCCAACGCGAAAATTCCTGCGGAATTTCATGAGGATGGTATAACTAGAGAATTTCAAAAAAATTATTGAAAATAATCGAAAAAATTCTATATATCATAAACTATTCGTCCGGCATGGCTGAAATTTTGGAAGAGCCTTCAGAACTTAACTCTACTGCAGAGTTCCAAGTTTGAACACGATCAGATCCATATTGTGTAACGAAGTGATTTTTCGTCACTAGCAAATTTCCCAAAAATTACATTTTCATATTCATGTTTAAAGCTAATAGTCTTCAACAAGTCGAATTAATCGAATGTATTTCGATTCATTCGACAAAGAGCCCACCGAAGTCATGATAAATTTAATTTATTCATTTTCCATTCAGCGCAATGAGAAATATAAGTCGAATTAGTCGAATTATTTATTTCAGTTCATTCGACGAAGAGCCCACCGAAGTCCTAATAATTTCGTTTATTGATTTTCCATTCAGCGCAATGAGAAATATAATTCGAATTATTTAAAGTCAAACTCAAATTCGGTCCTATGTATAAAAACACGTATGTCGACCGCGATCGCTGGTTATCTGTAACGTTGCAGTTTTTTTCGCGTGTTGATGTGTTTTTCTAACGCTCGAATCGAACCAGGACGACGACAGGAATTGCGCCGACATTATTCCGGACCAGCGCTGGAAAAGTAGTACCGATAGGGAAATAGAGTTTGACCAATCCGCAGGCCCCTTGGGCTCCCCCCTCTGGAAAATCTCCCCAAAATCACGGCACATGACGTACTCACCTACTGAACCTATAAATTCGCTGTGCGCGGCAATTAAGGCATTCATTCTAGATTTATTTTCCGAGATTCCGAGTTTAGAGTAATTAAGGTCGATTATTCATTTTTCCGCTTAGAATTCCGCTTGTATAGTAAAAATTCCGAAATTTTGACTCACCGAGATATAGTTTATTATCAATCCGTAGAAATACATTTTTTTAGTTTATATTTTCCGTAGAATTTCTCTTTTTATTTTTATTTCGTTTTTGGGTAGATTAAATTCAGTTTGTGCAAGTGAAAATACCTGGTGAGTACGCTGTGGTAGGTTTGAAGATTCGTTTATGCGGTGATCTGTGTTCCGATCTGAATTTATTCCTTTCCCTGCTACACAATAATCGTTGTGTAGTTACCACCGGGGGTGTCGCTCACATTTCGTTCTTGATTGCCTTCTCCGTTGAGGTATCCTCGCTTTGTAGGCCTTCGAGTCGAAATAAAAGACACAGCCGAGAACCCCTCAGATCATTTGGTTGAGGCGAGCATTAGGTCAGTTACTGGCCCGGTGTTCCTTGATCCGGTGCCTGAGTTTTACCATTCCGACTCCCGAAAGAAAATACCACTGTTGTTCCCTACAACTTATTTTCCGACCGAGAACACTAGCCGATTTCGTATGTTCGACCTATCATAATTTGATTATTCCATATTCGCTTGAAACGCTTGGTGAGCTCTCACCTATCTGCTTAGCTTACTCTATTCGTTTCAACCGCTATGTTAATAATTCTTATTCATTTGCCGGCATAGAAATTAATCAAATTCATCATTTGCTATTTCATTCGTAGTCAATTCTTACTATCACCTATTAGCGAGTTGTTCTTTGCATTTCCAGGTCCCGCTTTGTATATCATATTTCCGTACATTTGATTTGGATGAAACTTTTTAATTTAATTTGATATACAGGCTGGGCCTTATCTAACTGTTAATTACTGACATCGCTTATTTGAAATTGCATTTTCAGGAACTATTCTGTATATCATATTTCGACTCGGTCAATTTATACCGAAACATTTAATTGACATCGATATACAGGGTGGTCCTTGTTTTACTGTTGATTCTTGATTTTACTTATTCTGAATTGCATTTGCCGTAACTACTCTGTATAACCTATTTTAACTCGGTTAATTTAGACCGAAACATTCAATTGACGTGGATATACAGGGTGGTCCTTGTTTTAATGTTGATTCTTGATTTTACTTATTCTGAATTGCATTTGCCGTAGCTACTCTGTATAAGCTATTTTAACTCGGTTAATTCAGACCGAAACATTCAATTTACGTGGATATACAGGGTGGTCCTTCTTTTACCGTTGAGTCTTGATTTTACTTATTTTGAATTGCAACTGCCGTAACAACTCTGTGTATCATATTTCGAATCGGTCAATTCATACCGAAACATTCCATTGGCATTGATATACAGGGTGGTCCTTGTTTCATTTTGATTCTTCACGTTATTTATTTTGGATTGCACTTGCCGTAACTACTCTGTGTATCTTATTTTGACTCGGTCAATTTATACCGAAACACTTAATCGACATCGATATACAGGGTGGTCCTTGTTTGATTATTTATTCTTTGCATTACTTACCATCGACGTAACTACTTTGTATATCATATTTGAACTCGGTCGATTAATACCGAAATACTTAATTGACATTGATATACAGGGTGGTCCTTGTTTAATTACCGATTCTTGACATTTTAATTTACATTTGCCGTGACCGCGTTGTGTACCACAGTTCAACGGTGTCACCTTTAACCGACACGTTCTATTCATAGTGGTATACAGGGTGGATCATATTTCCGAAGTCAGCCACACCGGTGTCCATTATTGAGTAACTGCATTTCTGGTCAGATGCATAGCCGTCTGCCGTTTGATTTCATCCTTGGACACTACGCTGTATATCGCTTTCTTCCATTGATTTTCATTCCGACCGATATACAGGGTGCGAGTTCTACTGGTGGACAGGGGTGAATCTGAATAGGTTTCCATCTGACAAGTTACTTTTACTGTGTTGCTTTTCTCCTCTTACCTCTCTGCTCTGACACTGTATATAACTGATTATACTGATTTGGAATTTGTGTGAATATATTGTAAAAAAAATTGTACATAATCCTTTTGCGTTTTATTGAATATTATTACACAGTGTCAGAGTCCTTTTTCAGTGAAAGAATATATAACATTGCATCGCTAATATCTTAGATCAAACAGAGCCCTTCTCCAACTGTTTAAAGGTTATCCAGGGAATATTATTTTCAGTGATCGATTCTGTCAAGGAGTTGCAACCTTGCAAAACCTATTGAAACTGTCCCGAGTAAGTTTTGGATAGTAAGTTTCACCGCTCCGGAGAAAAGGTCGTCACAAATTGGCGCCCGAGCAGGGACTTCATTCTTTCATCAACGATCCGCGAAGAGGAGAAGGAGTTAAAATCAGACATGGAAGTCAACAGGCTTAGGGCCGAGGAGTTAGTATGGGAACTCGAAGCCCGCGGATGCGTGGCTGGCAGAACTGTCCATGAGAATCGGGCTGAACTTAGGAAAGTTTTGGCTCAGCATGTGCCTTTCTCTACCAGACACAGGAACACCGAGGAGGAGTTGCACAATGTTCATCGAATCCTGGGGTCTTTGGTGGAGGAGATTCGAGACTTTGATGAGGACAACGCTGTTAATGAGGATGTCCGCATCAGGAGCCGAATGGTCCACGTCAGCAACCGCATTGAGCTGGTCAGACCTAGCACCGAGGAGGAACAGGACAGATTGGACGATCTGAAGTCGGTTCTGTCACAAGGGTACGAGATGATGAAGAATGCCAAAACACTCGCAGAGGCGAGGAGGGTCCTTCAGACGCCAGTAGGAGAAGCTGCCAGGGAACGAGAACATCCTGAAGTGGATGTCTTTGCCCAAAGAGAGCGAGAAGTCGACTTGATTTCTTTGGATGACCCCCCGGAACCAAACCATCGGAGGACCACGGCCCAGGAATCATAGGAAGTTAGGACCTTCCACCAAGGAACTCCGGGTCTTGCAAGGAATGCAGGAGACTCGAGGAACCCTGATGAGCTGCACGAAACAGGTGCAGCTCAGCAGTCGGAAATCTTCCGAGGACCGGATTGACCCCCGGTTTCCTCCAGCGTCTGCGAGAGCAAGCCTGCGATGCCGTCCGGAGGCGCCTGGACCTCACTAGCCCTCTAGGGGAACCAAGCCGGAGAAATGGAGCTCGCCATAGCCGAGTCCACCAGGAGGGTGTCATCTCCTTTCCTGGAACCTGAGGAGTTAGACTGCTCTGCCCACCACACTCCCGTAACGAGGGACGTCCGGCAGGAGCAAGAGGTGCAGGAACGAGCCGAGCGTGAATCTCGGACAGGACACCCCCCGGGATCTCACCAGGGAGGACAGAAAGTATCTGATCCCGATAGGAGTAAAGGTAACAAGAGCGACCCCAATACTAGGACTTGGTCACCGGACCGCCCGTCCATACCGGTCTACAAATGGAACGTTCACTTCGACGGATCTTCCAGCGTGAATAGTTTCCTGGAGGAGGTCGAACAGTTGGCCGAAACTCGCAGTGTGACTCACCGATGCCTGTTTGAGTCTATCTTCGAACTCTTGAGGGAGGACGCCAGGGACTGGTATATCCCGAGGCGAGGTTCGTTCCAGAATTGGAATGACTTCGAAAACCAACTGCGTGAAGCGTTCTTACCACTTGATTATGAGGAGAACCTATTGGACGAGATAAGGAAGCGAACTCAAGGACAAGGGGAAAAGTTGTTGCTCTTCGTCACTAGGATGCAGAATCTCTTCCTAAAGCTGACAACGAGGAGGCCTTCTGAGGAGGAACAGGTAAACATGATAAAGAAGCGCCTGTTACCATCCCTCCAGACAGCCCTTGCCTTCCAGGACACGCCAACGTATCAGGATCTCTTAGGAAAAGGAAGAGTGTTCGAGTTGGTGCAATGGCACGTAGATGGCTATACACCTCCTCCGAACCAAAAAGGCTTGATCGACAAACCCCACCTGGTGTACCAAAGCCCACAGCCGAAGATTTCTAGCAACCTATCCGTCAGCTCTTTCCAGCGAGGATACCCGGAACAGCGGCAACCAGCCTCGCCAGGCCCCTCTCCGATTGCCCAGGCCGGGGTACCCAAAGGGAAAGGCCCAGCGAGTCCCGTCGCTGTTGGCTCAAGGAAGACGCCAGCCCCACCGAAGAGGGTTAGCTTTAACAACACCGGGCTTCAATGTTGAGATGTGGAAAGATGGGACATATGAGGCATGAATGTCGCTCTCCACCGAGGTTGTTCTGCTCACGATGTGGAAAACCCGGTGTCATGTCGAGGGAGTGCAGCTGTTCGGGAAACTAGAACGGAACTGTCAAAGTCTGGGGAGAAGACAGTTCCGGTTTCCTACCTCCCCGATAGCACAAGACCATACACCACGAGAAACTCGCCCGATCGTCACCATATATATAGAAAAGGAACCTGGTCGAAGCATTACTATACACCGGAGCATCGAGATCATTCCTGAGCCAGGCTACAGCGGAGTTATGTAAGAATATGGGGGTGTTTCCAACAAGGGTCGCAGACATGTTGGCCACCGTCGCTGATGGAAATTCCGTTGCAGTCAGGGAATCCTACCGACCCGCGCTGAAGATCGGCACGGCACTGATTAAGGCGAGTTTGTATCTGGTTCCCCAGCTGCCCATGGACTTGATCTTGGGCATGGACCTACTCACCCAGCATGATTTCCGGATCGACTTAAGGACAGCCCGATGTTTCCTGGGAAAGGAACGGCTGCCAAGGCCAGCACGTTCGTCGAGGTCAACAGGGAACCCCGCAGTAGACTCCTTGAATTCTAAGGAGAAGCGTACCCTGAAGGACTTCCTGGACCAGGAACTGGGAAACTTCGAGAAAGTACAAGGGTTGACGGACATGATAATCCATGATATCAAACTCAAACCAGGAACCGAGCCGATTAAACAGAGGTATCGACCCTACAACCCCAAGATGCAGGAAATTGTAAACCAGGAAGTGGATAGGATGCTGGAAGAGGACATCATCGAACCATCGAAATCACCGTGGAGTTCCAACGTGGTGATCGTGAAGAAGGCCAACGGGAAACCCAGGTTCTGCATCGACTTTCGTGCTGTAAACGAAGTCACGGTAAAGGATGCTTACCCGCTGCCGCACATAGCCAGAATTCTGGACAAACTAAGGCGAGCAAAGTACATATCCACGCTGGATCTGAAGCAAGGATATTGGCAAGTCCCCCTCGCCGAAGAAAGCAAACCTTTCACAGCATTCGCCGTTCCTGGCCGGGGTTTTTTCCAGTTTAAGGTGATGCCCTTCGGATTGCACTCCGCGGGAGCCACATTCCAGCGAGGTTTGGACCGAGTCATCGGGCCAGATATGGACCCCCACGCTTTTGCATACCTGGATGATATAGTGGTGTTGGGTGAGACCTTCGAGGAGCATCTGACCAACCTGAAACCCGTATTTCACTGACTCCGAGCCGCTAATCTGAAGATCAACCCGGAAAAGAGCGAGTTTGTTAGAAGCTCGCTGAAGTATCTGGAACATGTGGTGACCAGTGAGAGCATTGCGACCGATCCCGACAAAATCGCGGCCATAAATTCTATGACACCGCCAAAAACTGTACGACAGCTCAGGAGGTTCTTGGGAATAGTGAGCTGGTACAGGAGGTTCGTGGAAGAGTTCACGAAAGTGGTGAACCCACTCACCCTGCTGTTGAGAAAGAAGCAGAGATGGAAGTGGGAAGCCAACCAACAGCAGGCCTTCGAAACTCTTAAGAGGAAGCTCACTGAGTCCCCAGTTTTGGCTTGTCCAGATTTCTCCTGAGCGTTCACACCGCAAACCGATGCCTCGGAGACTGGACTGGGGGCTGCATTGATTCAGATCCTGGAGGGCTACGAGCGAGTGATAGCCTACGCGAGTCGGACACTGAATGACGCCGAAAGAAATTATTCGGTAACCGAGAAGGAGTGTTTGGCCATCGTTTGGGCTATCGACAAGATGAGGCCATACCTTGAAGGGTACCATTTTACCGTGGCGACTGACCATATGAGTCTTCGATGGTTGCAGTCAATCAAGTCCCCTTCCGGAAGGATCGCAAGGTGGAGCGTCTTCTTGCAGCAATATGACTTCGAAATTAAGTACAGGAAAGGAGCCCTGAACCGAGTGGCAGATGCATTGTCACGGGACCCCCTTCCCAGTAGCGAGGAGTCCTGCTTGGTCGAGAACGTGATTCTGTGCCCATGGTACACCAGGAAGCACCAGGAACTCACGAAGGACCCCGACTACCGAATACAGGACGGTAAATTATACCGACACTTTTGGAGTTCGAGTCATTTCACGGAACCCGCGATGGGGTCTCCCTGGAAGCTGTGCGTCTCCACCGAGAGCCGGCGGGCCGTGCTGTGAGAGAACCACGATGAGCCTGTGGCTGGACACCTAGGGATTGCTAAGACAATATCCAGGCTAGCGCAGAGCTACTACTGGCCCGGGATGTTCCGGGAAGTGGCCCAATATGTCCGGAAATGCGAGCAGTGCCAAAAATATAAGGTTTGCCAACGGAAACCGTCAGGTAAGATGCAGCCTTACCCCATTAATGGACCGTGGAACACGGTGAGCACCGATCTGATTGGCCCACTACCCCGTTCCCGAAAGGGGAACACATTCCTGGTGATGTTCCAGGACAGATTCTCCAAGTGGGTGGAGTGCAAACCCCTCCGAGCTGCCACTGGCAAGGAAGTGTTCCAGGCGTTCTACGACCAAGTGGTGTTGAAGTTTGGCTGCCCGCGGACAGTGATCAGCGACAATGGTTCCCAGTACGATGGGAAACACTTCACTGGAAACCTCAGGGACCTGGGGATTAGGCACAGGTTTGCACCAGTGTATTTGCCCCAGTGCAACCCGGTGGAGAGGGCTAACCGGACCATCAAGACAATGATCGCCCAGTTCTGCGAAGGGGATCATCGAAATTGGGATGAACGCATGGGGGAACTGACTTTCGCTCTGAACTCGGCGGAGCACGAGTCCACCGGATTCACCCCAGCGTTCCTAAACTTCGGGAGAGAAATCCGCTCCCCAGAAACGAACCGGAGGGTTCCACAGGGGCCAAATGCAGGTGAAGGGGATGTCGAGGAACCAGCCGCCCAGGACGTCGCCCAATATGCTGACCGAATAAGACATCTCCAGGAGACTCACGAGTTCGTACGCATACAACTGGCAAAGGCGTTCAATAGGCAGAGTCACTATTACAACCTACGCCGAAGAGAATGGACCTGCAGGCTGGGGGACAAGGTCTGGCGAAGGGAGCATCCTTTGTCTTCGGCTGCAGATGGCTTTGCTTCGAAGTTGGCCGCAAAGTACACCGGTCCGTATACGGTCACTAAGGTAGTGTCTCCAGTGGTGTACGATCTGAAGAGTGGTTCCGGGAAATGTATCCGCAGCATCCACATAAAGGACGAAACCATTTCCCGACGACGATTCCGCTAACTAAAGACCGGGAACCGCGACCGTCCGGTAGCCGCGAGCGGTGAGAGCATACTCGTTTCCGCGGGCAACCGTTGGCTATTTTTTTTAACCCTTTTCTCTTGTAGGAAATGACCGAGCCAGGGGGAGGTGTCTCGCCCGCGTCCTCAGGTGACGCGTCACCTCAGATGAACGCCGACGAGGCACTTCAACCGTTCCACCTCGTCCGTCTGCTGGGAGAGGGAGGTTTTGGTGGGATATATGAGGCAAAACGCGAAGATGGCGGAGAACTTCGCATTGAAGATCGCCCCGTTCGATACCGCCTCCCGGGCCGAATGGGAAATACTGTGTAGTATGAATCACACCAACATCAGCCAGGTGGTGTTAGGCTACGTCGATCGCAACCAGCTGAACATCGGCACGGAACTAATGGAAGGTGACCTGCAAGATTTGGTCCAGCGGAATGGGCCACTGATGGAGGCACGGTACCGAGAGGCATTGGGGCAGGTCTTTGACGGCTTGGGAGAGTGTCACAGGAGAATGATCCTACACCGGGACATTAAGCCGGAGAATCTGCTATTCAAAGGAAAAAGGGGGAGTTTGGCGGATTTCGGGTTAGCAATTCAGTTATCATTAGACCAACCGACGACGACCAGGTATGCGGGCACTCCCGAATACATGGCCCCCGAAGTGGTCAGAAGGGTCCCCTTTGGATTACCCGCGGACGTATGGTCCATGGGGCTGGTGGCCATGTTCTTGGCCACGGGCACTACTCCTTTCTTAGATGGTGACGCCGAAACCCGGATTGGAGCGCTGCAGGAGCAATGTCCTACACCAGGTATGGAGGACTTGCCGGGCTGGATGACTGCGAGCGTCGGGATGATGCTAAAGGTAAACCCGGATTTCCGCCCGTCAGCAGATTGGGGAAGGAAAATCTTCCAACCAAAAACAACGGACAGCACTGAGAAGAAGAAGACAGGAAACCCGGCGAGCACGCCGAGGACCACCGCCCCAAACGGCATAACCGACAAACACGTCATCAACGTGGGCAAGAGCTTCCAGGAGGCTCTAGACCGCCAGCAGGGTTCTGGTTGGACACCGCGCTTCCATGATCGCCTGCTGCAGTTCCGACTCCCAGGGAACAATCAGAAGTTCCAAGTCAGGTTGTTCCTCCAAGACGGATCACGAAAGAGGTTGTGGGTCCCCCGGCGCTAAGGTACCGTCCGTACATTTGGAGTCTTACAAGACCAAAATCCAAATCATCACCAGGTGAGAATTGTTGATCCATGACTCATACTTTTGATTTTCAGAATTGGTTAGAGATGTCCCAGACCGAGTGGGAAATGATCGACGCCGGCCTGCTCGATTCACCCATCCGGGCCATCGACGACCTAGTAGAAAGCGAGTATGAGCACTGGCTAGAAGACCAGGGCAAGAGCCGAAGTACCCCGAGCCCCCCAGTCGACGCCAGCTACCATAGACAATCCGAGGCGAGGGAAGGAAGACCTCTAGCCTATGACGAATCTTCGACGCCAAGGACGAGAACAGGGCGCCCACCCACTACAACAACTGCCAGGCCCAAGAGATGCGCCCACGCAAGGTGCAACAACCGGAACTTCGAAGAGAGGCCCAGTCGACGACCAATAGAAGGCCCATCGACGTCCACTACGGCCACCGTCAGGACCAAGAGATACACCCACACGAGAGGTAACAACCAGAACTTCGACGAGAGGCCCAGTCCACGACCAGTAGAAGGCCCATCGACGTCTACTACAGCCACTGTCAGGACCAAGGGATACACCCACGCGAGGTTCAGCAACCGGAACTTTGAAGAGGAGCCCAGTCCATGACCGGTAGAAGGCCCATCGTCATCTACTAAGGTCTCTACTACCCGTAAAAGAAACCACCGTCATAAAAGAGGAGCATCCAGAGCCATCCACTGAAGCCAAACACCCTGATATGTTGAGCTTGCTGCAGCAGCCTGCTGGCGCTGTGGAGAAATGGGACATTCACGGAATAAATGCACCGGGACACCCCGGCTATTCTGCTCGAGATGCGGCCTATTGGGAGTCATGTCCAGAGAGTGTGATTGCCAACGTCGTAATCCAGCTGGAAGGGTGAAAACCCGCACGGCCAAGGTGGGGATGATCGCCACGAAACATCCTAATTCACACCAGGAAGAAACCTTCCCTAGGACCAGGACGCCGAAATCCGAAGACAGAAGACCAGCAGTCAAGAGGACCACCATCAGCCCCGACCGGCGGAATGCCGGGAGATCCATCGGCGTGCAGTGCAACATCCTGCGAGCAGCGCCCTATCCCAGGCCGCTGGCCCTGGCGGTGCAGCCTCAGGTGTTCTTCACCGTATGCGAATAGAGTAGGCGCAGTAGGTGAGGGGGAGGTGTGAAAAAACAACGTTGTTTTTTTTAAGAAGTGAGGGGGGTGTGTAACGAAGTGATTTTTCATTACTAGCAAATTTCCCAAAAATTACATTTTCATATTCATGTTTAAAGCTAATTGTCTTCAACAAGTCGAATTAATCGAATGTATTTCGATTCATTCGACAAAGAGCCCACCGAAGTCCTGATAAATTTAATTTATTCATTTTCCATTCAGCGCAATGAGAAATATAAGTCGAATTATTTATTTCAGTTTATTCGACGAAGAGTCCACCGAAGTCCTAATAATTTCGTTTATTGATTTTCCATTCAGCGCAATGAGAAATATAATTCGAATTATTTAAAGTCAAACTCAAATTCGGTCCTATGTATAAAAACACGTATGTCGACCGCGATCGCTGGTTATCTGTAACGTTGCAGTTTTTTTCGCGTGTTGATGTGTTTTTCTAACGCTCGAATCGGACCCGGGACGACGACAGGAATTGCGCCGACATTATTCCGGACCAGCGCTGGAAAAGTAGTACCGATAGGGAAATAGAGTCTGGCCAATCCGCAGGCCCCTTGGGCTCCCTCCTCTGGAAAATCTCCCCAAAATCACGGCACATGACGTACTCACCTGCTGAACCTATAAATTCGCTGTGCGCAGCGATTAAGGCATTCATTCTAGATTTATTTTCCGAGATTCCGAGTTTAGAGTAATTAAGGTCGATTATTCATTTTTCCGCTTAGAATTCCGCTTGTATAGTAAAAATTCCGAAATTTTAACTCTCCGAGATATAGTTTATTATCAATCCGTAGAAATAAATTTTTTTAGTTATATTCTCCGTAGAATTTCTCTTTTTATTTTTATTTCATTTTTGGGTAGATTGAATTCAGTTTGTGCAAGTGAAAATACCTGGTGAGTACGCTGTGGTAGGTTTGAAGATTCGTTTATGCGGCGATCTGTGTTCTGATCTGAATTTATTCCTTTCCCTGCTACACAATAATCGTTGTGTAGTTACCACCGGGGGTGTCGCTCACATTTCGTTCTTGATTGCCTTCTCCGTTGAGGTATCCTCGCTTTGTAGGCCCTCGAGACGAAATAAAAGACACAGCCGAGAACCCCTCAGATCATTTGGTTGAGGCGAGCATTAGGTCAGTTACTGGCCCGGTGTTCCTTGATCCGGTGCCTGAGTTTTACCATTCCGACTCCCGAAAGAAAATACCACTGTTGTTCCCTACAACGTATTTTCCGACCGAGAACACTAGCCGATTTCGTATGTTCGACCTATTATAATTTGATTATTCCATATTCGCCTGAAACGCTCGGTGTGCTCTCACCTATCTGCTTAGCTTACTCTATTCGTTTCAACCGCTATGTTAATAATTCTTATTCATTTGCCTGCATAGAAATTAATCAAATTTATCATTTGCTATTTCATTCGTAGTCAATTCTTACTATCACCTATTAGCGAGTTGTTCTTTGCATTTCCAGGTCCCGCTTTGTATATCATATTTCCGTACATTTGATTTGGATGAAACTTTTTAATTTAATTTGATATACAGGGTGGGCCTTATCTAACTGTTAATTACTGACATCGCTTATTTGAAATTGCATTTTCAGGAACTATTCTGTATATCATATTTCGACTCGGTCAATTTATACCGAAACATTTAATTGACATCGATATACAAGGTGGTCCTTGTTTTACTGTTGATTCTTGATTTTACTTATTCTGAATTGCATTTGCCGTAACTACTCTGTATAACCTATTTTAACTCGGTTAATTTAGACCGAAACATTCAATTGACGTGGATATACAGGGTGGTCCTTGTTTTACTGTTGATTCTTGATTTTACTTATTCTGAATTGCATTTGCCGTAACTACTCTGTATAACCTATTTTAACTCGGTTAATTTCGACCGAAACATTCAATTGACGTGGATATAGAGGCTGGTCCTTCTTTTACTGTTGAGTCTTGATTTTACTTATTTTGAATTGCAACTGCCGTAACTACTCTGTGTATCATATTTCGAATCGGTCAATTCATACCGAAACATTCCATTGGCATTGATATACAGGGTGGTCCTTGTTTCATTTTGATTCTTCACGTTATTTATTTTGGATTGCACTTGCCGCAACTACTCTGTGTATCTTATTTTGACTCGGTCAATTTATACCGAAACACTTAATCTACATCGATATACAGGGTGGTCCTTGTTTGATTATTTATTCTTTGCATTACTTACCATTGACTTTCATTTGCCGTAACTACTTTGTATATCATATTTGAACTCGGTCGATTAATACCGAAATACTTAATTGACATTGATATACAGGGTGGTCCTTGTTTAATTACTGATTCTTGACATTTTTATTTACATTTGCCGTGACCGCGTTGTGTACCACAGTTCAACGGTGTCACCTTTAACCGACACGTTCTATTCATAGTGGTATACAGGGTGGATCATATTTCCGAAGTCAGCCACACCGGTGTCCATTATTGAGTAACTGCATTTCTGGTCAGACGCATAGCCGTCTGCCGTTTGATTTCATCCTTGGACACTACGCTGTATATCGCTTTCTTCCATTGATTTTCATTCCGACCGATATACAGGGTGCGAGTTCTACTGTTGGACACTGGTGAATCTGAATAGGTTTCCATCTGACAAGTTACTTTTACTGTGTTGCTTTTCTCCTCTTACCTCTCTGCTCTGACACTGTATATAACTGATTATACTGATTTGGAATTTGTGTGAATATATTGTAAATAAAGTTGTACATAATCCTTTTGCGTTTTATTGAATATTATTACACAGTGTCAGAGTCCTTTTTCAGTGAAAGAATATATAACATTGCATCGCTAATATCTTAGATCAAACAGAGCCCTTCTCCAACTGTTTAAAGGTTATCCAGGGAATATTATTTTCAGTGATCGATTCTGTCAAGGAGTTGCAACCTTGCAAAACCTATTGCAACTGGCGCCCGAGTAAGTTTTGGATAGTAAGTTTCACCGCTCCGGAGAAAAGGTCGTCACAATTGTTGGAGAACTGAGCAGCATTTTGTGAGTTCGGTAGCTGGATGCGAATCGTCGTATTTTTGCGAGAACCTTCAAAACCATGAATGTCATGATGACATATTTTTGCGCGTATGTCCTTGGGAAAATCGTGTTATTTCATCACGAATCTATGGGAGATGATAGCCCTACCTTATGGTCCTGTAGCGGTCAGACCTGGTTTTGAAAGAGATCCTCCTTAGGAAGAGGCAACTAAATATTGAAGGGATTTCTATGAACAAGAGTGAATTCATCTTTGAGAAATAGAGAAGGCGATTCTTCTTCAAGAGATCCATGTGCCCGCAGAGGAATATATTTGTGAGAGGGGACTTTTAAAAGGTTATGTATTATTTTTAATATGATATCGCTGAAATTCTGCTGAAGGCTTCAAAACTTAACTTTAAATTAACCACACTTTCTGATCTTGTAAGGTGAGAGGCTCATTGGACGATATAAAATCTCGTGATGGGTAGAGAGGAATTTGAAGCCAGTTTTTCTATCACTAATGATAATATATCTTTATGTTTCACCTCAACACCTTTAGATCTATCAATGGGCATTTATTGGTTAAAAATAAGTAATTGAAAATTACTCCAATTCAATTGAATTTCATTCAATATGTTAGTAACTAAACTTATAATTTTCTCTACTTTGATTATTTAAATATGATATTAATTCCAGTAATATTTTTCTAGAATAATCATGTATTCTTCTCCCAAAGAAGAATTGAAGATAGACAATAATGTGTTAATTTTTTCATCATTCCGAGTGCTGAGCCGATATTGTGAGGATTCAAAAGAATATTCATGGTAATTCAGTGCCCGGACAAGTCAGTTTGGGGGATGTAGCGTTGCTTCCGAGTTGAAGTGTCGGTACCGTAGCCCTGGGGCTAATTTTGAAATTGGCCCTTACAGGCATTTCCCGTTATGCGCATGAGCAGACCATCAGTGATTTAACTGCTGGTGTTTTAGGCAGAAAGGATTGGTGTTTTGAGGTGGCGGATGCTATTCCTCCATAGAATCCCTTGGTGAGGGTCTGCGTATGCGTGGAATAAAGATGTGATATCTCCTGAACCACTAGTGTTAGAGAATTGGAGTTATGTGTAAGGTGTGTGATTTTGGGAGGACTTTCAGCTGCGAGTAGATTGCTTATGCGCAGAAGAGAAGTGACTGTGTTTGGTTGTATGGGTTATGTTGGGAGTGCTGAGCCGATATTGTGAGGTTTTGAAATAATTTTCATTTCAATTCAGTACCCGGACACAACTCAGTTTGGTGGAAATAGCGTTGTTTGCGAATGTGCGTACCGTGACACTGGGGCAAATTTTGAAATTGATGTTAACCCTTACAGGCATTTTTCGTTATGCGCATGAGCAGAATTAACTGCTGGAGTTTTCGTCTGAGAGGATTGGGGATTAGAGGTGCAGGATGCTATTACTATACAGAATCCCCTTGGGAGTATCCACACACACACGTATCCACGTGGATTGAAGTGGACTGGACCAATGGTTTTGACTAATCAGAGTTTTGTGGGATTTTGATAGGACTTTCAGATACGAGTATATTAAGCATGCGCAGAAGTGACGTGGCTCTTTTTGGGTTGTATGACTTATGTTGGGTGCGGTTTACGTCTAGCGGTCATGGATTTTGCGCTGCGCCAATATTGTGAGGCTTTAAAAGAAAATTCAAGGCAACTCTGTGATTCGTTCACAAGTCAGTTTCGAGGAAATAGTGTTGTTTTCGAGTTGAAATGTCTGGTCGTGGCCCTGGGGCCAATTTATAAATAACTATATTTGGACTGTCTATTTTAATTCCTGACGGAGGTCCAATTATCACAATTTTTTTTAATGTCGATCTACGGTTAAGCTAACAACCAATCTGCATTGATAGCCATATTTGTTGAACTTGAAGAATATAAAAAAGCACTGACGTGAAGTCAGTACTCTTTGGCGCGCGTGTTCACGATGGCTAATTTGAACTGAATGATTAGTACTTCAAACTCAGTGGATAGAGCAAGCCAGAGATCTACCCAGAGGATATTGGACACCATTTACTGTCGGTTCAAACATTAAGAGTGCTGCATCTAAGCTGCCATAAGGATAGAGTAACAAAGTTGAAACTTTGTTGACTTTCCGAAGTCGCACAAGCTCATAAGAGATTCTGAGGGATCTCCTTGGGAATTACTTGGGAGGGTCAGTATAATCATAATCATGTTTATAGTACGCGCCAAATGCAGATTGACTTAACAATGAAAGAAAAAGTGTAAGAAATCATTGACGTGGGGTTAATCTGCTTTGGCGTGCGTGCTATAAACATGATTATGATTATACTGACCCTCCCAAGTATTTCCCGAGGAGGTCCCTCAGAATCTCTTAGGATCTTGTGCGACTACGGAGAGTCAGTTGTGTTCTTTTTCAACTTTGTTACTTTATCCTTATGGAAGCTTAGATACAGCACTCTTAATTTTTGAACCGGCAGTGAATGGTGTCCAATATCCTCTGGGTAGATCTTCGGCTCGCTTTATCCACTCAGATTGAAGTACTCCTTGTTAGATTAGTATACTTGTTGGTTCGGAAATTGGCTTTGGGAATAGTGGAATAGCAATAATAGGCAGAAATAATAAATCTAATACTTTGTATTCGCAGTAGTTTTACACTCTTCAGCAGCTAAAACGTATATTTTATTACTGCTCGAATACATATGTGCAGATGATATATAATAAAATTAATATGATAACAGATTCCTTTGAATCATAAATGTGAATTTATGAATACTGCAAAAGATGGCATTACAAGTATTGAATATACAATCGAAGAATATTAGAATCTCTAACATTCCACCCACTTCATTTTTAAAGTTAAAAATGACAATTATTAAACTCAAGATTAGGATCCAAAAATTAATACAAACAAAATTAGGAATACAAACAATTTCATCAGGCAAACCTTTCGATCAAACTGCATTCTCACAAGATGATTTGGACAATAAAATAAGTTTGGTTACAGGTCGATCTATTTCATTTGAGGATGTTTGTAACCTTACCACGCGAACTTGATTATCAGTAGCAGAGTAAACTTTTATAACTTTTCCTAGCGGCCATTTGCCTGGTGGGGTATTCTCATCAGTAATAAGAACTATATCATTTAATTGAAGACAATGTTGGGAAGTCCGCCATTTATACCTGACCTGAAGGGATTGTAAATACTCCCTTGACCATCTTTTCCACCAGTGAGCTAGCATTTGTTGCATCAATCCCCATCTTTCGAACGGACTTAGCTTAACTTCTGAGCAATCAGCCTCAGGAACAATGAAAGAGGGTGAATTGATCAAGAAATGTGCTGGGGTAAGAGGTTGAATGTCACTAATGTCATCGCCCAATGCTATTAGCGGCGTTGAATTCAAACAAGCCTCAACTTGAGTAAGTAAAGTATAAAATTCTTCGAAAGTAGGTTTATGTGGTGCTACTATTCTTTTTAAGTGATGCTTGGCAGATTTCACTGCAGCTTCCCATATACCGCCAAAATGCGGAGCGGCGGGCGGATTGAAATGCCAGTTCGTACCTTCATTAGAAAGAGTGTTTGAAATGACACTTATAAAATGTGTTGACTTCTGAAATAATTCTTTGAGCTCTTTATCAGCCCCAACGAAGGTCGTTCCGCGATCGCTATATAAATCCGAGCAATAACCTCTCCTGGATGTGAATCTACGAAAGGCAGCGATAAATTCTTTAGAAGCGTATGTAGATACAAGTTCTAGGTGTACAGCTCGTGTACTCAAACAGATGAAAACAGCTATATTACCTTTATAAGATTTCTGACCACGACCTCCAGATGATCTTATATTGAATGGGCCAGCATAATCTACTCCCGATTTTAAAAAAGGGCGACTCGGCCTTATTCTGAACGAAGGAAGATTACCTAATTTTTGATAAATAGTGCTTCCTCTATATCGCAAGCATGAATGACAATTATTGATTATACTTTTAATCAACGGACGAGCTCTTATAATCCAAAATTCTCCTCTCAGTGTTGAGAGTGTTAATTTAATACCCCCATGCAGGGTTTTTAAGTGAAAGTATCTAGCAAGTAGAGTAGCGAAGTGACAATCGTGGGGTATAATTAGGGTATGCATTTCTTCAAAATTCAGAAATGAATGTTGTAATCGACCACCCACTCTGATCAATTTGTCATGTATAAAGGGATCCAACTTTAGCAAAACGCTTGAGCTAGGTACTGAACGATTTTTTGCTAGCAATCTAAATTCATTTCGATAATAATGACGTTGAACTAAATATACCCACACTAAAATAGCTCTTCTAAATTCATGAACACTCAATACCTTACAATCTATACTATCGACATCAGTATACCAATTGCAAGAGAACACCCTAAGCTTATCCCGAAACTTAGTTTTCTTCAATAAAGCATTCAGGAATCTTAAAACAAACGCAGTAACCCTAACCAACTTGCTAAGGGAAGAGTATTTTACTTGAAGGTCCCACAAATTTGAATCAGATTCACATTTGGAAATTGAGGTAATTGATTGATTACATGTAGAAATATTCACGGAATTTATATTTAAGTCCGGTATCATTTCGAAAGATCTTGTTTTATCACTTAGCCATTTAGGGCCTTTCCACCACAACCGAAAATTACTTAAATCACTAGGATTTATGCCCCTCGAGAGACAATCTGCAGGGTTATCAACACCGCGGACATGCCTCCAGCAAGCAGTAGGAACCAAAGTTTGTATCTTTGAGCACCTATTTGCGATAAATATTGGCCAACGCGCAGGATGATCTTTCAACCAAAATAGCACATCTGTAGAATCGGACCATAAATGCAAACTGACATTTTCTATTTCACAAGCAGTCAGTAATTTGTTAGCAAGCTTAGCTAACAGCAGAGCAGCGCATAATTCCAAACGTGGAATCGTTAAAAGGGGTTTTATGGGTGATACCTTTGTCTTTGATTGAAGCAAAGTTGTTGTTACTTGGTCATCATAAATAATTCGCAGATACACGACGGCTCCATATGCAAATTTTGAAGCGTCTGCAAATCCATGCAATTCAAATTTGTCAGTATTTGGACTATAGCCCAGCCATCGATTTATTTGCAAATTATTCAAATCAGGAAGCTTACTGTACCATTTTAACCATTGTTCAGCCAATTCTGAATCAAGTTCCTCATCCCAACTAACTCTCTTTATCCAGAGTTGTTGCATAAATATTTTGGCAGTTATGAAAACAGGAGCAAGCCATCCTAGAGGATCGAATAGCCTTGCCATCTTCGATAAAACGATTCTTTTTGAAAAAACAGTTTCATTGAATTCGGAGTCATTATTGATCCTGATTATGAAGGAATCAATATCTGGGTTCCAGCTTAAACTCAATACATTCACCGTAGTATTTAAATCAAATTCATAACCCTGGGAAGTGGCACAATGCGAGATTGGAATGGACTGTAATAAATTACGACTATTTGAAAGCCATTTATGCAATGAAAAGCCACCTTCCCTGCAAATACCATTCAGTTGTTGCACTTTATTCAGCGATTCCTCAAGGGAGTGGCCTCCTGAAAGTGCGTCATCCATATAAGTTTCATCATTCAGGATATATATATATATATATATATATTCTTTTGAACTTGAGCATTACATTCAGGATAGTAGCCCCCAATGGATACTTTTTCTGTTCGTCGATTGCAAGCTGACGGGTTACTCTTATTGCCAAAAAAGGACTGGATATCATTCCATAAGTAACCGTTTGCAGGTACCACAATCTGACGGGTTCGTCTGGATTGAACCTCCAAAGTATCGCCTGAAACGGTTGATCAGATGGGTGAATTCGGATCTGCCGAAACATTTGTTTTATGTCAGATACGAAAACATATCTGTACTTCCTCCAACGTAAAATCAATTCTGACAAGTCCGGTAGCAAATTTGTACCAGAGTGGAGTACATCGTTAATTGACAGATTATTACCTGCTTTAGCCGATCCATTAAAAACAGTTCTTAATTTAGTCGCTGAGGAATTTTGCTTCAATATACCGTGATGTGGCAAAAAATAATGACTATTTCTTGCTTCTTTATCCTTTATTTCGATCATATGACCGCAATCAATATAATCCTGCATAAATTCTTTGTATAGACGGCCAAATTCAATGTCCCCTTCAAATTTGGTTTCCATTCTATTAAGCATTCTCAAAGCTATATTGTACATATTGGGAAAAGTCAGTGAATGTCGATTATGAACCTTGAACGGTAAACGCACCATGTACCGACCATTTTCATCGCGAGCAAAGCTATTTACAAAAATATTTTCGTTCTCTGTTTCCTCCGGAGAGAAATATTTGTTATTATCGGAAAATTCTTCCTGAGCAAAAAATTTACAAAGCAGCTCATTCATAGATGCTTCCTCATCAGTGAGATGTAAAACAGAAGGGAAGCTTTTAGCATTACATGAAGAAATATTTTCCGAAACAATCCAACCTAGTGTAGTTTTCGTTGCAATGGGTTCATTAGTTTCTCCGCGAATAATTTGACCTTCCATAATTTTAGCGTGAATTGAAGAACCTAATAGTATTTCTATCTGGCCCTTATCGGCAAAATTAGGATCAGCTAAAACGAGGGATTCCAGATAACGAAAATGCTCCGTTTTGTTTTCTAATTCTGGTGCATATGATGTTACCTTGGGAATTACATAAGCTTCTACTGAACAGACGAAATTAGATCCAAATCGAGGCTTCAAAATAAAATTGACACATTTTTTGCAAGTTATAGTTCTTTGACCTCCTACTCCTGAAATAGGCACATCTACTAATTTTGACTTCCGTTTGAGTCTCTGATACAAAGATTCCGAAATGAAAGACGTTTGAGAACCCTGATCTACCAAGGCTCGAGCAACAGTCTCAGCACTGTTATTATCTGAACACACATTTACTACCGCTGTAGCTAGCAAAACATGATCAGGTGATTTACACAAATTAGTCGACATATTTTCGGATGCTACATATATTTGCCGGAATTACAGAATTGTCAGAGAACGGCAATTCTACTCTACTTACATGAAGGCTAGAATGATGTTTACCATTACACATTTGACATCTCTTTTTGGAAGTACAATTTTTTACATTATGTAATGAAAGACAATTGAAGCAACGTTTTTGACTGATTATGAATTCCTTTCTCTGAACAGGGCTCTTCTGTTTATATGAGTTACAATGCAAAAAGAAGTGAAGGCCATTACATAATAAGCATTTATTCGAATGATGTGGGATAATATGATGCGACTTAACAGTAGATGAATTAGACGATTTGAAGTTTTTACTATTATTATTATTTGAGGCAGTTTTGTTATAACTGTCTTCCAAAGCTTCTAATATAATAATTTGATTTTCTAGAAAATTCATTAAAGACTTGTAAGAGGGCGGTTCGAGTGAGTGAGAGTCGTTACCCAAATGTTTTTCCCATTGTTTGCGCATATCTGAATCCAGAAGAGATACTATATGATATACGAGTATATCGTCCCATTGAGAGACTGGGCGTTGAAGTGCTTGTAGTGCAGCAAGAGGACTACAAATACCGGAAATTATTCTTTTAATTTCACGCGATGTTTCCTTTTTCATTGGTTTCATAGAAAATACTGAGAATAAATGAGCAGAAACTAAACGGCTTTTATTTTCATAGCGATCCTCCAATTTTTGCCAAGCAATAGTAAAATTATCTTCAGTTATAGCATAGCTACTTACGAGTTGCGCAGCATCTCCCTCTAAACTCAGCTTTAAGTGATGCAGTTTAGTGACATTCGATATATAAGATTTATTGATCACCAAAGTCGTGAAAAGGTCCCTAAAGGATTCCCATTCACAAAATTCTCCACTGAACTTGGGTAATTTAATGGCGGGCAACCTTTCCATGTCTTCAAAACTATTGACTTTTGGAGTCACAGAACCTACAGCAGAATCATTTAATGAGTCGAGAAAATCTTTAAATTCGGTACGTTTTTCTAAGTATAATTCCTCAGCTGAAGCAAATTCATCTTCCCTGAAATACTTAGATTTTCTAATTTCTTCCCTAGTTTCAACCTCAAGTAAAAGTTTTGAATGATTTAATTCAAAAGTAGTCCAAATTTTCTCCAAATTAGCGATTCTAGTTTTACAATTATTTATAGTCATTTTTGAACTACCATCTTTCCTGAAATTCGAATATGATCTCGATATTCGGGCAAGCAATGTCTGCTGTTCCAGCAATATATGTGACATATTGATGCAATCTTAAAATTTAAAGTAATAGATATTTTGAAAATATCGTCAATCAAGCAGAGAATGCAATGTGATTGTCTACAAAATTCAACTCAATTCTTAATATGGAAAATAGGAAATTAAATCAACAGCAATATGAAATATACAGAAAATTTCATAGTTTCAAACAAATCAAGATATTATATATAGCAATTATTACAGAATTATATGAGCAAAGTTTTACATTTGAGAGTACCCCTTGTACTTCAAAGCAAGCAGTTACAGTAAGTGAATGTGAAAGAAATTAAAATCATCAGCAAAATAACAAGCAATCCTATTATAGAGGAATTTCTTTACACAATATGAGAAGAAAAATATAGCAGTTTAAATAAAATCAGGAAAATCTGTCCAGATAACATCATCCGAAAAATTAGTTTTCAATCAGTGTAGTGTCCAATAATGAATTTGAAATGTTTAATTCCCCTGAATGAAAATATCTCGGACAATATTCACCAATTTTAGTTCAGCTTTATTTCCGTGAAATATATGTGGAAATGTAGATAAGAAATGTAGCATATGTAGGTACGCACTCTGTTTACACTGGTTTTTCTCTTCACGATGATGATGGAAAAAATGAATATACCTTAATTATTACCTCGGCGATGATGTTCAGCAATGATTTCATATAATTTCTTCGATGTACTTATTTGAAGTAATTGGAACCTGTCGATTCACCAACCTGTAGGATCGCAATACCTTTGCACGGTGACTCGTTCTTCGGTTTCCAAGTGCACGTTGATTCCACTCTTCAGAAAATACAATTTCCAAAATCCGGCTCGAAGGACCACTTGTTAGATTAGTATACTTGCTGGTTCGGAAATTGGCTTTGGGAATAGTGGAATAGCAATAATAGGCAGAAATAATAAATCTAATACTTTGTATTCGCAGTAGTTTTACACTCTTCGGCAGCTAAAACGTATATTTTCTTACTGCTCGAATACATATGTGCAGATGATATATAATAAAATTAATATGATAACAGATTCCTTTGAATCATAAATGTGAATTTATGAATACTGCAAAAGATGGCATTACAAGTATTGAATATACAATCGAAGAATATTAGAATGTCTAACACTCATCATTCAATTCAAATTAGCCAACGTGAACACGCGCGCCAAAGAGTACTGAGTTCACGTCAGTGCTTTTTTATATTTATATGTCTCAAATGTAATGTAATTATTGTGATTTAAAATATGTATTTTTTCTCCTCATTTTGTCTTAATATCGAAAAAGCACTCTAAATTTCAATCGAAAATTTTTCCGTCAAAATATCTGCTTTTTAAAAAAAGTCGGCGGGCTTTTTGTTCGTTGAAATCTCTTATTTCTGAAGGTGTAAAAATAAACATTACTAAGGTCAATTTTCCCAGGAAATGCTACGAAATAACAGGTAGTACGGGCTAGACCCTCCTAGCCCCTTCCCCACTTCTTGATGAAATACCTTTTGATGGGCTTAAATTTTCCGTAGGTCACTGAGAGATATCAGTTATCTTAAAACACAGGGGCGGATCTACGTATGGGCATTATGGGCTCCGGCCCAGGGCCCCGTGGATACAAGGGGCCCCCGGCCACATTGAAAATAATAGAAATTGTAAAGAACATTTCAAATATATATCTAAAATTACAAATAAATTCCAATCACAAGGTTGGCAAACCTGAAATAAATCAAACCGTGTGCGCGTCTATCAAATAGAACAGGGAATTCCCCGTCGCTTGTTTTCTTGTCTATATGGTCTATTACTACCTAAGGAGACTTCTCATCGCCAAAGAAACACGCTGACAGCGTCACTGTTATCATTTTACCCAAATGTCTCTTATTTCCGTTTTTTATCCGAAAATTGTCTCAAATGTTCAGGGGTTCAACTCCCTGATGAAGAATTCGACATCAAATTTGATTTTGTCCGGCCGGCCGACTGTTGGCACGATAACTTGAGAACGGAAAGGGATCGCGACTTGAAAATTTTCAGGGTAGGTGGCTCGCCCCAATATGTACGACGGACAAATTCGTTAATGGGCATAACCGGCACAATGCTTCCCGAGTAATAATTTAGTTTTCAACCTATACAGATCCGATCGAATGTATAATTTGTGTGTAATTGTGGATTACAAACTTAAAAGATGTATGTGTAATTTTGTAAGAATCGTAAAGAAGCGTAAAAAGCTTAAGCCAGACCAGATAGTATTGTCACTATGATGCCGTCAAATCTATGAGAAATAATTATGATGATATGAAAATTTTCCGCGAAAATGAGAAAGTGCAATTCTAATTATTTTTCGGGAAGAAATTTTGCAGAGATTGAATTTAGATAATAAAAATCATACAAGCCCTGGCGTGAAGTCAGGAGAGTTCGAGTGAATGTTCTATTTTCTATTCTCCTATATTGGACAGTCTTAATCGAATTTACCATTGTCCGTTCTCAGGAGTACGGACAAATCGATATTGTACAACTAGTTAGGTAGCTTCAATTCTCCTACATTCAGATGCGCAACCTACCCTGAAAAGTCCCTATCTCCTCTCGTTCGAGAGTTATCGAGGCAACGGTCACCCATCCAGCTACTGAACTCACACAAGGCTGCCCGGATCTCTAGCAATATAGATCCGATCGTGTACAAACTTGGAACTTGGTAGTAGAGTTAGGTTCTGAAGGCTCAGCTATGTCGGATGAATAGTTTCTGATTTATAGAATTTATTTCAATGATTCATCAAAAAATTTCTAGTTATACGAACCTCACGAAATTCCGCAAGAATTTTTGCCTTGGCATTCTACAACTAATAACCATGTATTTAAATTGAATCGGTTTCGAATTTCTCGAGTTATTGAGATAATAGCAACCAAATATCAGATGGGTATAACTCCAAAACCGTTTGATCGATTATGCCTGGAAAAAAAATCAAATGTCGCATTCAGATGCACAACCTAACCTGAGAATTTCAAGTCGCTATCTCTTTCCGTTCTCAGGTTATCGTGACATAAATAATATTTTTTAATAATTTTTTAAAAAATTTCTAGTGATACAATTCTTGCAAAATTTCACAAACATCCTTAGGTTTGTATTCTTCAATCACTCACCAAGTTCCAATGCGATTAGATTAGTAATCGTTCAACACAAAATCATTACTCGGAAACCCTTGGGCCGGTTATGCCCATTAACGAACTTGTCCGTCGTATTGGGAAGCACCACCTATCCTGACAATTCAAAGTCGCTATGTCTTTCCGTTCTCAAGTAATCGTGACAACGGCCAGCCGAACAGAATCAAATTTGATCTCGAATTCTTCATCAGTTAGTTGAACCTAGTAGTTTGAGACCATTATCGGCAAAAAATTCGAAAATTACAGACATTTGGGCAAAATGATAACGCGATGTTCCCCAGAACTTACGCACAAAAATACAACGCCCTCATTTAGATATTTGTGAAGGCACTAAATTAATTGTGTCATTATAAGAGTTCATGAACACATACAACCCCAATCCGATCAGAAGCTGAAGGAATACGAAGAAAAAGCTACAAAACAGGACTGGTGTGAGAACAGAGACTAGGTACAGTGAAATGAACATAAGACGCATAACTTTAAAATTTCCAGATAAGTCCACAGATAAAATCTCAGTAGGTATATGGCGCTGAAAAAATTAAGAGACACGCTAAACGTTGCGTTAGAAGCTGATTATGGATTTAAATAAAAGAAGCCTAGTCTATGAGACATCTAGCAAAAATATCAAATTTTCAATGGATTTGCAAGACAAGAATATGGAAAGCATAGATCTAGAAAGTGTACGTAAAATTATTGATTGTTATCCAGATGACGTAGACGAACATTTTTTAGCGAATGAGTGTAATCAGTTGAAAACTTACTTACTACAGTCTGAGCCAGAGTCTTACAACTCTTGCTGTGAAATTGTTATGCTAGTTTATGAAAAGAAACTTGTTGTGGGAATTATTGTTTCCCAAATTGTTATACGACATCAAAGATTTCTTTAACATTGCCTATAACTTGCTGTGAAGCCGAGCGCTATTTCTCCGGGATATCTTACGTAGAGAACAAATATAGGACAACAACGTCGAACTAACGACTGAATTATTATCGGCCTAGGCCACTTACTGTGATATTTGTAATAATAATAATAATAATAATAATAATAATAATAAATTGTAGTTTATAGGAATTACTATGTGATGAGTATAGTTAGGATAATGCAGCACAAAAATGCCGGAAGGTAATTTTATAATTTACATGCGTACGCAAGTCATATTAAATAAATAAAATATTTTATTGTGTCCTATACAGTACACCTACATCACTCGAGAATACAGTTTTTTGAGGACCCCTAAGTAGTATTAGCCCAGGGCCCCACAAATTCACGACCCGCCCCTGTTAAAACAGCAATAAATAGGCATCTACGCACAGTAGCGGTTCGACGAATTCCGGGTACCTAGGCTTGAAAACTTTCGGTGCCCCTCCTCTACTTTTTCAATTTCCTTCAAAACAGTTTTTCAATCAGAATTCGGTTCTTTCAGAACAAATATAAATTTTATTGAAAAATATAAGGTACATGAATTCAAACATATCAAATGAATTGAAATCAACAATCAACATAAATGTAAACAACTTGAAAAGAGTATATGAGGTACAAAATACAAGTCAATATTCCTTTCTACAAAAAAAACAAATAAACATGAACATGAAAAATAAAAATTAAATAAAATATGAAATACAGTCAGACTCAGACATTGTGTCGCACAAATATTACTGCAACTGTGAAGATACAGAAATACTTAATTTTGATTTTCTATTTCATAATGTCAGTTACATCACACAACCGAAATATTGATATTCACCATCAAAATCCGAACCGATGAGCTCACAATATACGAAACATAATTAACTGATACACAACAAGAATGGTGAGAAATTAATATATCAACCATTTAGTAGCAATAGTGAATCAGTCTATCGGGAATGGCCAAAAATTGAAAAAAATTAAACCGTTATTATCGTCAATATTTAAATGAAAATATCTATATTATAATATTCCAACGCAAATATTCAAACATTTAAACCGAAATTATTCGTTTTATTCCTTATTAATTATTCAAATCAAGTTCGCGAAAATTCGGCCAAAAATGAGTTCCTCGTAGTGATCAATACACAATCAAATAGTCAGAATATTGAAAAAAAAGCACTGACGTGAAGTGAGTACTCTTTGGCGCGCGTGTTCACGGTGGCTAATTTGAATTGAATGATGAGTACTTCAAGCTCAGTGGATAGAGCGAGCCGAAGATCTACCCAGAGGATAGTGGACACCATTCACTGTCGGTTCAAAAATTAACAGTGCTGTATCTAAGCTGCCATCAGGATAGAGTAAAAAAGTTGGAAAAAAACACAAGTGACACTCCTTAGTCGCACAAGCTCCTAGAAGATTTGGGAGGGTCAGTATAATCCTAATCATGTTTATAGCACGCGCGCCAAAGCAGATTGAATTTTTACACTTTTTCTTTCATTGTAAAGTCAATCTGCTTTTGCGCGCGTGCTATAAACATGATTAGGATTACACTGACCCTCCCAAATCTTCTAGGAGCTTGTGCGACTAAGGAGAGTCACTTGTGTTCTTTTCCAACTTTGTTACTCTATCCTGATGGCAGCTTAGATACAGCACTGTTAATTTTTGAACCGACAGTGAATGGTGTCCACTATCCTTTGGGTAGATCTTCGGCTCGCTCTATCCACTGAGTTTGAAGTACTCATCATTCAATTCAAATTAGCCACCGTGAACACGCGCACCAAAGAGTACTGACTTCACGTCAGTGCTTTTTTTTTTTCAAGTTCCTTTAACAAATATAGCTATCAATACAGTTTGGCTGTAAGCTTTACCGTAGATCGGAAAGAAATGCGGTTGTGGGTCCTCCGTTAGGGACGCAATTGCATCTTCTCCAAATCCGAACGTATTTTAATATAGATCTACCGAATATAGTTATTTATAAATTCGCCTCAGGGCCACCATACAGACATTTCAAATCGGAAGCAACGCTATTTCCCCCATAACTGACTTGTGTCCGTGCACTGAATTAGCATGAATATTCTTTTAAAACCTCACAATATCGGCTCATTACTCCCAACATAACCCAAACAACCCAAAACCATTCACTTCTCGTCTGCGCAAGCGCAGTATACTCGTGACTGCAAGTCCTTCCAAAATCACACACCTCACAAAAAACTCCGATTTTCCAACACTAGTGGTTCAGGAGATATCGCTTCTTGAATCCACGCATGCGCAGACCCTAACCAGGGGATTCTATAGCGGAATAGCATCCGCCACCCCAAAACCCCAATCCTCTCTGACGAAAGCACCAGCAGTTAAATCACTGATGGACTGCTATGCGCATAACGAAAAATGCCCGTAAGGGGTTACATAAATTTCGAAATTAGCCTCAGGGCCACGGTACGGACACTTTAACTCTGAAACAACGCTACATCCCCCAAACTGACTTGTCCTTGCACTGAAATGCTATTAATATTCTTTTAAAACCTCATAATATCGACTCAGCACTCCCAACATAACCCATCCAACCCAAAAACAGTCACTTCTCTTCTGCGCATGTGCAATCTACTCGCGGCTAAAAGTCCTATCAAAATAACACACCTTACAAAAAACTCCGATTCTCCAACACTAGTGGTTCAGGAGATATCACATCTTTAATCCACGCATGCGCAGACCCTCAACAGGGGATTCTATAGAGGAATATCATCCGCCACCCCAAAACCCTAATCCTCTCTGACGAATACACCACCAGTTAAATCACGGATGGTCTGCTCATGCGCATAACGAAAATGCCTGTAAGGGGTAACATCAATTTCAAAATTAGCCCCACGGCCACGGTACGGACACTTTAACTCGGAAACAACGCTACATCCCCCAAACTGACTTGTCCTTGCATTGAATTGCTATGAATATTCTTTTAAAACCTCATAATATCGACTCAGCACTCCCAATATAACCCATCCAACCCAAAACAGTCACTTCTCTTCTGCGCATGCGCAATCTACTGGCGGCTAAAAGTCCTCTCAAAATAACACACCTTACAAAAATTTCCGATTCTCCAACACTAGTGGTTCGGAGGATATCGCATCTTTAATCTAGGCATGCGCAGACCCTCATCAGGGATCTGAATTATATGGAGGAATAGCATCCGCCACCCCAAAACCCCAATCCTCTCTGACGAAAACTACAGCAGTTAAAGGACTTCTCATCTGCGCATGCGCAATACGGAAAATGCCCGGAAAGGGCAGCATGAACCTCAAAAACATATGTTTCGGATTAAAAGCAAAGGATTCCGCAAAATAGTAGTAATTTTTTTATGTTTTTCATGTCTCGTGATCTTCACGAAATTTTGCAAAAGTGTTTGCTTTGGTCTTTTGCATCTAACTACTGAGTTTCAATTTAATCAGATCAGTATTTTTCGAGTTATCGTGAAAACAAAATTTTCAAATTTTCAAATTTTTTTTTGCCACTTTAGGGCCGTCCGTTCAACACAAAACTTCGCAGGCATATATAGGTCGTGATTCTACAATCTGATGCCAAATTTCAAAAAGATCGAGTGATCGGTTCCGGAAATATTCATAAAAAACATTTTTACTAAAAAGGGCCTTAACTCCGAAACCGCTCGGTCGATTTCGCCCGTTAACGAACTTGTCCGAGATATTTACGCTGCAAAACTACCCTGCAAATTTCAACGCTCTTAGTCGTTCCGTTCGAGAGTTATCGTGCTAACGGCCGGCCGGCTGGCCGGACTGGACGGACAGAATTGAATTTGACCTCGAATTCTTCATCAGGGAGTCGAACCCAATCGTTTGAGACCATTTTCGAAAAAAAATTCGAAAAATACAGACATTGTGACGAAATGATAGCACGCTGTTCCTTGCGGAACACGCGCGCAAAAAGTAACGCTGAAAACATCCCAAAGCTCGGCTTCGAATACTTGTTTCTTTAGAATAGTGAATATCTAGTTTAAAGTAGAAATGAATAGTGGAAAGATTGTATGAAATGTTTCCCCCCTCTTAGAAAACAATTCCCTGATTGGAGAATAAACAATTATGCCTGGATTTAAAACAATAAGGCTTATCTTTTATAACTATAAACATATTATTTCTGAACTTAGAAAGAATATGTTAGCACTCGAATTAGAAGTCCAAAGATGAAAAGAAATTCATTTCTCCAAACCCTTTGGCGTCCACCATTATATCAAGGAAAGATCTATAACATGAGGCCTTATTTCTGGTGGAACTATTTATTGATGACTACAAAGATTTTTGTCTGCTCGACTAGTTTCGGCGGTACAAACACGCCATTCTCAAGAGTTGAGTAACAAGACAACTGCAAAGCGAAAAAAATTTCAAATAGTAAATTTCAAAAGATTTAAAAAAGGTTAAAAAAATAAATAAGGAAAAGAATAAATTAAAAACTCACAATGCAGTAGTCCTATCACAGTTCCAAAATTGGGCAGAACAATCGACGGGGAAACATTTAATATATAAAACGTCACAATTTAAAATAGAATATAGTCGGTAAAAAACGAGATGTCAAATTTAAAAACAAAACACACAAATTAGGAGTGCGCAGGTGAACACACTGAACCAGAGAATTCATGTGACATGACAGAATGGTCAAGGTCGAAGACGACTCTCCGTACAGTGGCGGCGCGGCAGAAAGGACATGCACAAGTGAAACAAACGACGTTAAACTAAAATGCAGTGAGAAAGGATTAAAAAAGGGATAACAAAGTGATCATAAAATGATTAAAAAATGATTGAAAAATGATTAAAAAACCCCATCAGGTCCACTAAGTTGATGTCGTGTCATCTGATGCTGGTGTTTTCAACAGTATGTCGAACAAACGGGGAAAATTATGTGTTGACAAGGCGTTGAGTGTCTGCAATGACTCGTCGTTAATATGGCAAAATATCTCTATTTCCTCCATTACAGACTGCCTTAAACTGAAGCTCGATGGATGCAGGACCTCGACATCGGTGTTAGAATCGAAGCTGTGTTTGGAGAATCTCAGGTGTCTACCGAACACCGATTTTTCACAATTCTCTTTTTTCTGACAAAAGAGAATTGTGAAAAATCGGTGTTCGGTAGACACCTGAGATTCTCCAAACACAGCTTCGATTCTAACACCGATGTCGAGGTCCTGCATCCATCGAGCTTCAGTTTAAGGCAGTCTGTAATGGAGGAAATAGAGATATTTTGCCATATTAACGACGAGTCATTGCAGACACTCAACGCCTTGTCAACACATAATTTTCCCCGTTTGTTCGACATACTGTTGAAAACACCAGCATCAGATGACACGACATCAACTTAGTGGACCTGATGGGGTTTTTTAATCATTTTTCAATCATTTTTTAATCATTTTATGATCACTTTGTTATCCCTTTTTTAATCCTTTCTCACTGCATTTTAGTTTAACGTCGTTTGTTTCACTTGTGCATGTCCTTTCTGCCGCGCCGCCACTGTACGGAGAGTCGTCTTCGACCTTGACCATTCTGTCATGTCACATGAATTCTCTGGTTCAGTGTGTTCACCTGCGCACTCCTAATTTGTGTGTTTTGTTTTTAAATTTGACATCTCGTTTTTTACCGACTATATTCTATTTTAAATTGTGACGTTTTATATATTAAATGTTTCCCCGTCGATTGTTCTGCCCAATTTTGGAACTGTGATAGGACTACTGCATTGTGAGTTTTTAATTTATTCTTTTCCTTATTTATTTTTTTAACCTTTTTTAAATCTTTTGAAATTTACTATTTGAAATTTTTTTCGCTTTGCAGTTGTCTTGTTACTCAACTCTTGAGAATGGCGTGTTTGTACCGCCGAAACTAGTCGAGCAGACAAAAATCTTTGTAGTCATCAATAAATAGTTCCACCAGAAATAAGGCCTCATGTTATAGATCTTTCCTTGATATAATGGTGGACGCCAAAGGGTTTGGAGAAATGATGTTAGTCGCTAGCCTGGCGGTTTTAACCCGACAGTTCTTCAAGTTGGGCCAGAAAACAAGAATCGTATCGGGACACATTTGGTTCAATAAGACATGCCTCAGGGAGAACATATACCCTGATTATATTCTGAGGTCATATAGGTTAAGCACGATCCGTCGTGAGGGCGAGATTCTTCGTAGACACATAAGGGTTAGAATGAGAGCGGAGATTAGAAGGTGGCACTCCAGCATGGCTATCAATAGAGTTAAAATGAAGATTTTGGATGACATACTGCAGGTGAGACTACACCCCATTGAGATGGACGATCTGAGGAGAAAGCTATATTCACGGCTGGACAACTTGACGAGACGTAGATTCCGCTCACTAGGCAAGAAGTTGCGTAGGTTGAGATCAAGAGGTGACCCGTTTATTGTTGAGAGGTCTCCACTTCCACCGATGGAGCATAAATTTTATCCGAGAGTTAAGCTGTTGACGAACACGGTGTTTTCACGACAAGAGATGGAGGTTCTCAGTTTGGGGTTGAAGTTCGCTTTTCCTTGCTCTATTACCTCTGGAATTAAATCATTGGTTGCAGATGTGGAGGTTTCCCTCCGTTCAGTTGCAAAACAGGTTGTGAATTCTGTGTCGTCAAGAATCTATGGGCTTCTTAGTTCATATAAGCATAAACACAATGTATTCCATGTCAACCATCACGGGGCCTCCATAGAGTCTATAAAGAGGAAGATTTCTTTGAATGATCTGTTCGTCTCAAAGGCTGACAAAGGAAATTGTATGGTTGTTATGCAGAGGATGGATTATGTGAAATGTGTAATGGACTTTATAGTTGAAAATGGTTTCGTTAAACTTGATAAGAACCCCTTGAGTGAGTATCAGAAGTCGTTCAATAGTGCCATAAAGATCTATGGCCCGAAATTATGCGACAACTACCGAAAGTTTATCCCAATGAACCATCACCCTCCAAGACTATATGGGCTACCGAAAATCCATAAGCCAAATCTATGCATCAGACCAGTCGTATCATTTTGTGGAACCCTAGCCTACAATTTAGCACAATGGCTGAGCAACTTCATCCAGGGTAATTTGCAATTTCGTTCACCATACAGCATTTTGAACACTAATGATTTGATATCGAAGTTGGCAAATGTTTTTATTCCAAATGATGCTATCTTGGTTTCCTTCGATGTTTCTAACCTGTTCACAAACGTACCAGTTGCTCAGACCTTGAATTTGTTCAAGCACATATTGTACACATCGTCCTTGAGTAATGAACTTTCCGAAAGTGTTTTCAATCTGGTGAAATATGCCTGGAACAGAATTATTTTACATTCGAGGATATTTTTTATGCGATGCGCGATGGTGTCGGCATGGGAAATCCTCTCTCTCCTTGTTTTGCCGAGATGTTCATGTCTTTTTTCGAAAGAAAATTGGTGTTTGATGTGGGTAATGCTTTCAAGGATAATATATTGTTTTGGTACAGATATGTGGATGATGTAATAATTTGTTGGACCGGAGATCTCAACGAACTGGTTAGCTTTTTGGACTGGATAAATAATCTTCATCTTAAGGTGAATTTCACCATGGAAGTAGAAAAAGATTGCACAATTCCTTTTTTAGATCTTTTATTGAACCGTAAAAATAACATGATTGCTTTCAGTATTTATAGAAAATCGACCCAGACAGACCACCTTATTCATTTTTCATCATCACATCATTTGAGCCAGCGTCTGTCTGGACTAAGATTCTTAGGGCATAGATTATTTAGTGTTCCTCTTTCGGATTATGATTTCCAGTCTGAGCTCAACATCATAAGGCATCTTGCTGTCAGGAATGGATACGACCTGCGTTGTGTAGAGTCCCTGGTGAGAAGGGAGGAGATGAAGCGTCTCAACAAAGATGCCTCATCATTGCTACCGACAACTCAGGATCTGAAATATATGAGATTGTCATATATAGGCCCAATATCCACCAAGGTCGGTAGTGTGTTCCATACCCATAACATCAAGCCAGCTTACAAGTCTTCCAATACTTTGTACAACATTCTTGTCCACAACAAAGATCATATACCAAAGTTGCAAAAAAGTGGTGTCTATAGATTGAACTGTGGTGATGCTGGGTGCAATATAGTGTACATCGGTAGGACAGGACGGACTCTTCAACAGCGTATCACTGAACATCTTCGCAGTCAGAAAAAAGAGAATTGTGAAAAATCGGTGTTCGGTAGACACCTGAGATTCTCCAAACACAGCTTCGATTCTAACACCGATGTCGAGGTCCTGCATCCATCGAGCTTCAGTTTAAGGCAGTCTGTAATGAAGGAAATAGAGATATTTTGCCATATTAACGACGAGTCATTGCAGACACTCAACGCCTTGTCAACACATAATTTTCCCCGTTTGTTCGACATACTGTTGAAAACACCAGCATCAGATGACACGACATCAACTTAGTGGACCTGATGGGGTTTTTTAATCATTTTTCAATCATTTTTCAATCATTTTATGATCACTTTGTTATCCCTTTTTTAATCCCATCTCACTGCATTTTAGTTTAACGTCGTTTGTTTCACTTGTGCATGTCCTTTCTGCCGCGCCGCCACTGTACGGAGAGTCGTCTTCGACCTTGACCATTCTGTCATGTCACATGAATTCTCTGGTTCAGTGTGTTCACCTGCGCACTCCTAATTTGTGTGTTTTGTTTTTAAATTTGACATCTCGTTTTTTACCGACTATATTCTATTTTAAATTGTGACGTTTTATATATTAAATGTTTCCCCGTCGATTGTTCTGCCCAATTTTGGAACTGTGATAGGACTACTGCATTGTGAGTTTTTAATTTATTCTTTTCCTTATTTATTTTTTTAACCTTTTTTAAATCTTTTGAAATTTACTATTTGAAATTTTTTTCGCTTTGCAGTTGTCTTGTTACTCAACTCTTGAGAATGGCGTGTTTGTACCGCCGAAACTAGTCGAGCAGACAAAAATCTTTGTAGTCATCAATAAATAGTTCCACCAGAAATAAGGCCTCATGTTATAGATCTTTCCTTGAAAAGAAATTGTTTATTTACACCAGTGATTTCCAAAGTGGTCCAGGTGGACCCCCAGGTGTCCACGGGGGACTCTACGGGAGTCCACGGTAGTGTAAAACAAAATTGGTTCAAGCACTGACGTGAAGTCAGAAGCTTTTGCGCGTATGTTCTATTGTCCATTCTTCTGTATTGGACACCCTACCATGGTAAACTCGATTAAGGGTGTCCAATACAGAAGAATGGACAATAGAACATACGCTCAAAAGCTCCTGACTTCACGTCAGTGCTTGAACAAATTTTTATATTGGCCATCAAACCTTTTTAATTCTTCATAATCATTACAAGAATGTCTGTCGATATGGAATATGGTAATAATTTGACATTTGAACACATCGTTTAATGCATAATCATTTTCAATACTTTTGTCACTCGTTGATGAGATGAGATATCTGAAATTATAGATAAACTCTAAATATTCCATTCAATATTGAAATATTGAAATTAAATTTCCACTTATTCATTTGTATTTCAAGATAATGAACGTTTGAAGCTAATGATTCATGTAAATTGTCTGTGAAAATTTGTTTTCATGGGTTAGGGGAAAAGAGTTATTGTGAAAATAAGATTCATTTATTTAGATACCAATCTATATATTGTTTTATACTATCCACTAAGGGCCGATTTATTCAACCTCTCCATAAAGTATTCGTCAACTATGTGCTCGTTGAATTTACTGATCCCCTTTAAAGTGAACATTTACAGATTACTTTCCTTTCGGTAAGGCTACTTGACAGTTTACAGGTCGTAAAATATATCAGCCCTCAGTGAACAAAAAAATTGTATACCTCACTGAAGCAGTAATACAAACAAAGGAAATAATTTCGAATAAAACTCTATTAACATATTCGATTATTTACTTCAAGAGAGAGCAAGAATAACATTCATTTTGAAAATTCAATACTACATCAAGCAGCATGCAATACATTTTTTCGAGTTTGGACCAATGCTGCCCACATAATCATGGAGGATTCGTGAAACACTGCATGGAGGATAAATACCTGTATATAGATTATTATTAAAATATGATAACTGACTTTCTCCGATTCCTTATATACTACTTCTCGTTGTAAAATATACTTGGATTTTCCTCCGCAACACTAGGATACATCATTTTCAAAGTTAGCGTTGAATTATCAAGCCATTCTATTATAATATTAGTAAAATCTGTTCTTCAGAGGTATTCATTGTTAAGCATGCTAAGCAACAAGCATTTAAGAAACATATACCTGAAGTTCCACGGGAAAACAATATACATAATATATACCTACACACATGTTATATTGCATCACCTTCTACTCCTATATTTTAAAATATTCTGCAATTAGAAAAATTAAAATGTTTCTTTAAAAATGCCTATTATATAGGTACACGCTGGCATCCAAACACCCTGATGATGGATCGTAAGAGACCCATGATATCAGGAAAACAGAAAAGTGTTCAAAATTCACTGGTCTAAGCGTAATTTAACTGTTTTTTTTTGTGCAGTAGTATTATGCAAATGTTATGTGTAAACAGGTAAAAGTGGCTAAGGGCCAAATCTGAATAATAGCGTTGGTGCAGAAGTCATTTGAAATGTAATTCATACAGTTTTGCTTGCTAATGACATGTTTATGATTATATTAACCATTCTAGGTCTTCCCTAAGGAAATCCCACAGAAGCTCCTAGGAGAGTCAGTTTTGTTCTGTGTATATTTTATTAATGTATCCTTACGACAGCTTAGGCAAGGCACTGGGTGGTTTTCACCTAAGTACATGATGAATAGAATACTTATCCCATAATATATATAGCTTCGGCAAAATGACAAAACCGAATTAAGTGTAAAATGTAAAATTTTGAGTTGGCTTTATTTTTTATAGTCATAGCCTACGCATAACAACAACTTCCTTAGTAGATTGCGGAACATATTTAAATGCACCTTGAATCGAGCATTAATGGTTTATTTCGTTCACTCCCTGATTTATCGTTCACTCTCGAATTTCAAAACGAGAATATCTTGAAACTTGCTTAGTGCAGATACGTCCCTTTGTCATTTCAACGATATGAGAACCACCACCAATTTGTTTGAATAGAATCACTAGATTTTCTTCTTGGCTATTCCACTCTTGAACTTTAAAAATTTTAGTGTTCATGTCATCTTGGTTGCCTCTTATCAATATTAAATTTTCTCATGAGATATACTTAATCTTCACAAATATTCAATCGACTAAGTTCCATATACCTTGTTTTTAGGAATTCTATCTGCAGTAACTCCAAGAGTAACTCATGCATTCTATTTGTCGAAAAGCATTACTTTTTTGCTCTACGTCAACTGGAGCTTAATTCATTCCAACCGGAAAGGAAATATTAAGACTTGGATTTCTCTGAGTAAAGTAATTCATTCAATTCACTCCTATTACTTACTGCTGATTCTTAGCCAGAAATCCTGAAGGTCATATACCAGATATCTTCTTTCTGAACAACTTTTCCACAATTCTCCATAATTTGGAATTTCTTTCACATACGTAAACAATATTTCTAGATTCCTCCAATCTTCAAATACAAGGTAATCTCGATTATTTTCAAAGGAAGGAATACACGTTCGTACTTCGTGGATTGAGAATATTTTGTTTACGTTTTGTATTTGTGTTTTGATCAGATTCAGATTCGATGTTGAGGTTAAAACGGGGCGCATGCGTAGATCAGAATGTAGTTTGTAGTATATCCATTAATCATGAATCATTCTCAAAAATACCACACAAGCAAGTTACCGATCACTGCTAATATTTATTATTTACCAGAAATTCATCACAAATCGAAACTATTTAAATTAGAAATGTCAATTTTTACATGACTAACCCGGACTTAGCCATTTAACCCTGCTATTTTGCCGGGTTAAATTTTTATAGTTTTAACCCAGGGTTAGGCTCTAACTCTTGAAGGTGCAAGACCTATTATCAATTTAACACTAGGTTTAGAGTTAATCCGCATTTAATTAGATAACCCGCATTCGTGCAAGTGGGCCTTAGTGATAGAAAAACTGGCCTAAAATTCCTCTCTACCCATCACAAGATTTAATATCCACAAATGAGCCTCTCACCTTACAAGATCAGAAGCCTTCAGCAAAATTTCAGCGATATCATATTAAAAATAATACATAACCTTTCAAAAGTCCCCTCTCGCAAATATACTCCTCTGAAGGCACATGGATCTCTTGAAGAAGAATCGCCTTCTCTATTTCTCAAAGATATTCACTCTTGTTCATAGAAATCCCTTCAATATTTAGTTGCCTCCTCCTAAGGAGGATCTCTTTCAAAACCAGGTCTGACCACTAATGTAGGGCTATCATCTCCCATAGATTTGTGATGAAATAACATGATTTTCCCATAATATACGAGCGAAAATATGTCATCATGACATTCATTTTTTTATTTTTGAAGGTTCTCGCAAAAATACGACCATAGACTACATATTATCATACGACGATTCGCATCCGCTACCGCTGCCACTTGGCTACCACTACGCTACCGAACTCACAAAAGGCTGCCTGGTTCTCCAACAATATAGATCCGATCATGTTCGAACTTGGAATTCTGCAGTAGAGTTAGGTTCTGAAGGCTGTTCCAAAATTTCAGCCATGCCAGACGAATAGTTTATGATATATAGATTTGTTTTCAATAATTTTCAACTATTTTTTTTTAATTTTCTAGTTATACCATCCTCACAAAATTCTGCAAGAATTTTCGCGTTGGCAATCTTCAACTAATAACATTGTTTGAATTCAATCGGTTTTGTATTCTTCGAGTTAATGAGGAACAAAAAACTACCAAATTTCAGAAAATTTCAGATGGCTATAACTCTAAAACCGTTTGGACGATTATTTATTTATTTATTTATTTATTTATTTTATTTTATCCAAACAGACTGCACAGTCTTTTTACATGGATAACTTATTTTCTAATACAATCAATTAAAAAAAAAAATTAACAAAATATGATCGATGTACAGTGCAGAATGGTTAACGACACCATAACAATGAAAGAGAACTCAAGAAAACCCATATGCCTAAGATTGAACACATCCTCTGTTGAAAGTTGCTGAATTATTCCCGTAAAGGATAAAATCTTTTTTATAATGAGAAATTGACCAAATGTCCGATTACCAACCTTCGGAAGTTATATTGTGACTGATTCCAGTTGACATCAACAAATAAATTTAATACATTAGCCAAACTCAGCATGCACGCAAGTGGGGATCTGGAGGTGCACGTAATCAATGGTAAGCTAATCATAACGGAAGAGCGAGTTCTCCTAACAGGTACATGAAATCGTATCAGAGACAGTATTTCAGGTGAATCAATCTTATTGTTAAGTATCTTGAACAAAAACATCAACAGACAAAGCTTTCTTCTATTATCTAGGGATAAAACTTTGAATTCACTTCTAAGATTTACTGTTCTGACTGTGATATAATTGGGTCGTACGTGATATTTCTTGAAGTAAAGGTAGCGTAACAATTTATTCTGTACTCTTTCAAGCTGGTTCAACGTCGATTGGTATTCCCCAAACCACAGGTTGGATGCATATTCTAATCTCGTTCTAACTAAACTGTAATAGAGAAGTTTGATCGTCTCAACGTTGGTGAAACCTGATGTCTGTCTAATAACAAAACCCAACAGTCGATTGGCAGACTTTGTGACATTTTGAATGTGGTTCTTGTGAGACATTTCCCGATCGTAGACAAGTCCAAGGTCCCTCACTTCCGCACTCCGCCGCAAAAAGGCTCCATTCAAAATATAGTTGAAATATATTGGATTCTTTAAGCGTGTTACTGACATAATGCTACATTTCTCAATATTAAAATATAATTTATTGCTGTAGCTCCATTCGCAGATACGATCTAAGTCCTTCTGCAAGAGAATACAGTCTCTCACCGTCCGAATGGTTCTGAATATCTTTATATCATCAGCATACATGAGGCACCTTGAGAACCTGACAATCCCGGGAAAGTCGTTGATAAATAAAACGAAAAGAAGTGGTCCCAAATTTAAGCCTTGCGGTACGCCCGAATTAGCCTCGAACTTTCCCGACCAATTTCCATGATGTCTGACAATCAAGAATCGATTTTCTAAATAATTACCTATCAACTTGAGAATGTCATCCGAGAATCCAAATTGACTGAGTTTGAACAGCAGCACATCATGGTCGACCCTATCGAAAGCTTTCCTAAAATCTGTGTATACAGTATCCAGCTGACATTTGTTCTGTATATCCTGATGAGCATAATGAGTGTATAGAAACAGGTTGGTCTCGATCGATTTATTTGTGACAAATCCGTGTTGTTCGGAACAAATATACCTATTTACATGTTGGTATAGATTATCATACATTATTTGCTCGAAAAGCTTAGATGGTGCACACATTATAGATACAGGTCTATAATTTTCAACTAGTGTTCTCTCGCCTGATTTGTGTACTGGAGTGACCAAACCTATTTTCCACTCGTTTGGAAAAATTTTAGTATATATAATGATATTAAATATGTGGACTAGTGGGACTCTCAACCAGTCACCACAGGCCTTGAGGATATAAGGTGGCATACCATCAGTACCTGCTGATTTCTTAGGTTTCAATTTCTTAATGGCCTTGACAAACTCAGATTCGGTTACTTTATTCAATGAAAAGGAATCATTGCATATACTATTATCGGGAGGGAAGTCAATTCTGTAAGTTGACTTTTTTTGATCAAATACTGAAGAAAAATAACTTGCAAATGCCTCTGATGTCCTTGCTCCTGTAACTTCCTCACCATCATGCTCAAACCTTCCTATATCGAAATCCCTGTTCCTCTTTTTATTTATGAAATCCCAGAAATTTTCTGGGTTCTCACACAATTCTTGCTCTATTCTTTCAGTATAATTTTTTTCTTCATGTTTAATTAGTTGTTTCAATTTTTTCCTCGCAAGTTTAAATTTCTCATCATACAAAGCAGACCTAAATCTTAGTTTTCTATATATATTTTTTTCCCGCAATAGTAATTTGATTTCTTTTGTAAACCAGATTGGAAAACGTTTATATCCTTTATACAATGAATATTTGGGTACACATTCATCAACAATAACCCGCCATATCTTGTAGAATTCGGACAAAGCCAAGTTAGGATCGCATTTTTCATCCAAAACTTTATTCCAATTAGCATCTCGAATACGTTGGCTCATAGTGAGAAAATCAGCTTTCTTATAATTATATGTATATACTACTGAATTATCTTTAAGCGATTTATTTGTTACTATTTTAATGTTGATACTCAAGGCTGGATGATACATATCTTCCAACACAAATGGACTTTCTTCCCTACTTACTATGCAATTAGTGGTATTGGCATTCGGACCAATTATGCTCATAAACAAACTCAAATGTCGCATTCAGGTGCACAACCTAACCAGAAATTTTCAAGCCGCTATCTCCTTCCGTTCTCAGGTTATCGTGACAACAAAAATATTTTTTAATAATTTTTTAATAATTTTCTAGCGATACGATTCTCACAAAATTTCACAAACGTGCTTAGGTCTATATTCTACAACTATTCACCAAGTTTAAATTCGATCGGATTTATTTTGGTTGAAAACAAAATTATTACTTGGAAACCATTGGGCCGATTATACCCATTAACGAACTTGTCCGTCGTATTGGGATTCGCCACCTACCCTGAAAATTTCAAGTCGCTAGCTCTTTCCGTTCTCAAGTTATCGTGGCAACGGCCGGACGGCCGTACGGCCGGACGGCACCACAGAATTAAATTTCACATTTGGGCAAAACTATAACGCGATGTTCCCCAGAACATACGCACAAAGAATGGGGGTCCACAAAGTAGTTAGTAGGGGTCCACGAAAATTATTCTGAATAATAATAATTATATCAATCTGTGAAATACGATTTACATTGAAATTATATTCGGATTATTATTGGGGGCGACATTTATCGTTTATTTGAATGGGAATACCGGGGATTATTTGTGAATCTTTTGGTTTACATGGTCGAGAAATATAACTTTGGGGGGATGATTGTGTGGTTTTGAAAATTTGTTGTCATAATGAATAAAATCAATAGAAAGCGTGTTTGTCAGCAAGCTGGGTGTACGGATTTGAAGATGGATCGAGGGATTTGAATATACAGAGAGTATTCATTGACAAGCACTGACGGCGGTGCTTCGAGTGGAAATTACATGGTTTGACTATTAAAAAATAATTTCAGGATGAGATTTTTTATTGACTCAACATAATGTTAATTATCTACATCGTTCAATACTTTATTCCTATAAAAGTACATACATTCTAAAATTGCATAACTCTGAACACAAGGATTGATTCTATAGAAAGCATTTATGAAATCTTCAACAGAATTGTTGTTGTTATTTTTGCTGGAGTTTCGTATCAATTCTTTGATGGTGTCCACGAATTTAAAGTAATACAAAGTCATTCGGAGATATTTCAACATTTCAAGACGACTGATAATTATCAGTCGATTCAATTGAGATATCTTATTCAAGTCAACTTCACTGAAATATATGCAGTTTCCCCATTTTGTGACGCTAGTAATCATACATTCACCAGCACATCGTACAACTGTAGCTCCACATTCTTGTTTATAACCATTTTCGATTATTGCAATAAATGACTTCCATTCCCAATCATCAAAGGATATCACGCAGTCATTACAGCTCAGTTTAACAGCAGGTGTGAATTGTCTCGCCGGACTTATACAACAATCGATGTATAGAGAAGCAGACCCTAATCCACATTCAATTTCTAGGTGGAACTGGCCGTTCAACAGGTAGTGCTTTTCGTTTGTAACTTCAAAATTACATGATTCGGGATTCGAATCCGCATTTTCACTCAGCACCGACTCACGTTATAGAAATTAGATGAAACCAGAATCGAACGTCATATGGTACATTTCAGGCTTGTAGACCACCCACACATGTAACTAACGGACTCTTTCACATAAACAAAAGCAACCACAATTTTAGTTGAGTCAGTTGCAATATGGCCAGGGGTCCTTTTTCAGGTAATTAATATGAATTGAATTTCTCTAGGCAATTGGAATTATTCTATCCGTCATATGAAGTTTGATGCATGAGGTACTAGATCCTTTTTTCGAATTATTATTGAGGGCATTTATCGTTTATATACCATGGATTATTTATGAATCTTTCGGTTTACGCAGACTTTGGGGGGATGATTGTGTGGTTTTCAGCAGACCCATTGTGAAGCACTGACGTGAAGTCAGGAACTTTTGCGCGCATTGTCCATTCTCCTGTATTGGAATTGGATTGGCTCGTATCGCTCTCAGAGACTTTCAGGTTATCCTAATAGTACAATGAAATTGTCATATGAAGTTTGATGCATAAGGTACTAGATCCTTTTTAACACGCTTTTATTAGCTTATGTTGTATCTGACTATGTATGTATGTAGCGGAATCTTTGAACTTAATTTTCACCAGTTTCCAGAAGTCTGATTAATTTGAAACTTTGCATACGTATCAAGAACCGATGACAATGCAATAATTTGATAACAGTTTCCCATTATCCTTATTATCCACAAAAATTCATTATTATTTATAGCTTATTATCTCATACCGGACACCTCCGCCAATTTGCAACGTGATGCTTCAGGTGCAGTTCATACTGATGCGATATCGCATGAGCGACAAGCGCAGACAGATACTCCGCCGTATTCACAAAGCATTCAATCTCCGTTAAGTCCTAACTGAGCTCCTCCGTTAAGAATAAATTTGAATCGCAACCTCAGTTAAAGTATTTAACGGTGGTGAAACTGGCCTGTTTCACGTTGATTTTCACTTTAGGTAACTGAGGTTCCGATTCAAATTTATCCTTAACTGAGTACCTCAGTTAGGACTTAACGGAGATTGAATGATTTGTGTATACGGCGGACTATCTGTATCTCATGTACAAAATCTCACAGAGTGGAGCCTGTCTATCGCAAGGCGATTTTTCGCATGCGATATATCATTTTGGGCTCATATTCTAACAGTTCTAACATGTTCTAACAGTTTCCCATTATCCTTATTGGGACCGCCAGGATTAATAAAATTTTGAATGAAATGATGAGATTGCGAAATAATTTGTGAGACATTTCAATACCACATGTCAACAAATAACTAATTGATAAATCGAACTAAAGAATGAAAAATAAATAATAGTTTAAAAAAACTAAAAAAACACGCTTTTATAGCTAACCGAACTAAAAATTAGAAAATAATTTTTAATTTCAGAGAGGTTATAATACAGTAGTAGAAGATCGAACAATCAATCAGAATTTATCACCTCAAAATAAAATTATAATAAAGTTTAAGTTATTAACAAAAGAATTCAATTCAGAGTAAAAAGCGTGGGTTGCATTTTACTACTTTTCATAACTCTCTTCTCATAGATAGTTGCCAATAGAATGGTTGCTACATTTACTTTATCAAGCACCCCACGCTGTTTACTCTGAATTGAATTCTTTTGTTAATAACTTAAACTTTATTATAATTTTATTTTGAGGTGATAAATTCTGATTGATTGTTCGATCTTCTACTACTGTATTATAAACTCTCTGAAATTAAAAATTATTTTCTAATTTTCAGTTCGGTTAGCTATAAAAGCGTGTTTTTTTAGTTTTTTTAAACTATTATTTTGGGATTATTCGCAGGTACTAGATCCTTTTTTCAGATTATTCTTGGATCATTTATCGATAATTTGAGAGGGAATACCGTGGATTATCTGAACCGTATAATTTTTGGTTTACGCTACGAGAAATATAACTTTGAAAATATGATTGTACGTTTTTCAGACTTTGGTATCCTAATGAGCGGAATAGATGGAAGTTCACATAAGTCTTTTTCGCTAAAAAGTCAGGTTTTTCAACATATTAGTAATTGAAGAAATAATATTCATTTCATTGCGATAATAAACTAGTAAATTTTTATTTGACAGTAAGTAAGTGATCCAACTAGGTAGATTAGACAAATGTTTTTCCCTAAACTAACAAATTGATGCAATGTTGATGTATTATGATTTCCATACTTTAACAGAGCATAGTCGTCGAACCATAATTTTATTTCTGTCATTTCAAGCACAATCATTGTTTTTTTAACTTTGGGTACTCAATATAGATATTTTGGAACATAGATTTAAGTTCAATTCAAAAAGATTTAATATTTGCTCAGCACTGAGAATAAAATATGTCCATTCGGAATTTTATATTCTTACAGGCTCAAAAATACAGGTCAAGCGTAGTTGAGCTCAAATAGCTAGATTGTATGGGTGTTCATAGAGAAATCGATGAGGTAATGTTACTATATCAAGAAGAATTATTCTTATGGGGCCAGGAAGTTTTTCAAGGAACGTCTACATATTGTTTGAATACGTCATAGTAATAATATAACTCGCAGGTACGCCTGGGAGGTCTTTATGATGAAATAAAAATCTACTATTCGGACGGATCATAATTTTCAATTTTAGTGAACATTGAGTCTGATGAGTATCCATTCCATCTCCACTCAAAATGTAGAGGTTGGTTTTATTGTATTATCCAAAATAAATCATTCATTAATCGCATATTTCACAATACAATAAATTTATTAAAGATATCGCATAAGTACATTCCCATAATTAACTGAATTACCTACACTTCATGAGTAATTTCTCAGATATATATTTAGAACAAAACCTCATCAAGGTGTTCAACCTACTTTTCACGAGACTTTTTGATGATACCAGGAATTGCTCTATAATTCATTAAAAAATCGATTCTGAAACAACAAAAACAAGTGAAATTGCAGTATTACATTTATCTGAGAGAAACATTAACATAGTAACAAAAATGATATATTTTTTGAATGCCAATCTTTAGCTAATTCGAAATCTGTGACTCTTTTGCGAGAAAAATGAAGATTGTTAATAGCCATTCTCTTTTATCGTTGAGCCTTTTGAATCGGGTATCTTCGGATATTCTCGTATGTATTCAGGTATTTTTATGAATCTCTAAAAGTTGAAACAAAGATGTTTTCTTTTCAGTTGTATCGAAAGGTTCAACATGGAAGGTTGTATTCGAGCTATAAAGTCGTTGATGACTCTATTCATTGCAACAAATGATGAAAGTATATTTGTCGATGGGTTGAAGCAGTGTTCTTTGGCTGTGCGAAGAATCAACAAAAAACTAAAAAATGCTACGACTGTTGGAGAAAAGCAAAGTCTCTTAAGTACCTTGAATCACGTGAAAAGTTACAGATCCAAATTGAAATACTTGAGTAAAAAGGGATCTGGCATCAAAGATCGAGGGGAAACAGCAACAAATAGAGTTAAATGGGGTGAATCGACATCTGCATTCGAGTCACGAATTCGAACTGGAGTTATTACTAATTTAAAACATAAAGACATAAAATATTTCCTGGTAGATGCCGAGGCTATCTTCCGTAGACGATTGATGAATTATCTCAAAAAAAATGAGGCAGTGAAGGTGAATGCGGTGTTTTGTGGAGAGTTTAAAGTAATGACAGCTAATAAAATTCAAACAGAATATAAATACTTTACTACATCTAACGCTGCTATATACAGAAGCACCAATTTGAGTGAGTGGTTTCAAGAGAAAGTTAAAGCACCAATTCTTACAGAGCTCCAGGAATTCCAAGAAAAAGATAGTGGCTGGAGTCTTTCGAATATTGTTAGCTTGGGGGTCAATATAAACAAGTTCACACCGCAACTCGGAACTTCATACATCGAACTTCCCCCTCAAATTCGAAATAAAAAAGCCTGCGTCAATGTGAAGAATGAGGATGAAGCATGTTTTGCATGGGCTGTAACTTCAGCATTACACCCCGTTGAGGAAGATCCGCAACGTACTTCCAAGTATCCCCATTATTCGAAGATATTAAAACTGAAAGGAATACAGTTCCCAATGACACTGAAACAAATACCAAACTTTGAGAAACAAAACCAAATATCTATTAATGTTTACATCTTAAAGAAAGAAAAACATTTCATCACACTACCAACCTACCTAACTAAGAACAAAATGGACTCACATGTTAATTTACTCCTAATACAAGATGGCTATACAGATGAAATTCATGTCCGATACCATTACGTATGGATAAAAAATTTATCACGACTTGTATCGACTCAGTTGAGTAAACACGATGGCCAGAAATTTATTTGTGATAGATGTCTACGATACTTTCGATCCAACGAAATACTTGATAACCATTCAGAAGATTGTGGTAATATGAATGAAACAGCTATCAAAATGCCTACATCAAAGGATAATATTCTGAAATTTAAAAATCATAAAAACAAGGAGAGGGTTCCTTTTATTATTTATGCGGATCTCGAAAGTATATTGATACCAACAAATACCAAAAATAATTATCAAGAACATAAAGCTGCAGCAGTTGGCTATCATGTGAAGTGTTCATATGATGATACTCTCAGTTTCTATCATTCATATCGAGGCCCCAATTGCATGAAATGGTTTGCAGATGAGCTGAATCAATTTGCTGAAGATGTTGAAACTGTTTTCCTATGCCCCTATGATATCGATATGTCACATCAGCAGGAAGCTGAATTCCAGAAAGCAACACAATGTCATATCTGTGAAGAAATGTTCAAACCTAAAGATAAAAAGGTACGCGACCATAATAATCTTATAGCAGGAAACAATTATCGTGGAGCAGCTCACGAAGGATGTAACATCAACTATAAAGATAGTCATATGATTCCTGTAGTATTCCACAATCTGAGTGGGTATGATGCCAATTTTCTGATAGAAGATAGGTATCGCTGTAAGAATGGAAGGAAAGATCAGCTTGTTACCCATAACGAAGGAAAAATATATCAGCTTTACTAAACATATCAACAGTCATCAAATCAATTTCAGATTCATTGATAGCTACAGATTTATGGCTTCCTTACTAGATCAGTTATCATCAAACTTGGAAGATGTCCCTAATCTCAAATCACAATTCCCTGATGAGTCCGAAAAACGTATCAATCTCATCACGAAAAAGGGGGTTATGCCATATGATTATATTGACTGTAGCGATCGTTTTAATGAAACATCTTTACCACCTATTGAAGCCTTTTACAATAAATTAGAGGACAGACCATGTCCTCGAAGGATGTATATGAGAGCCCTGCTTGTTTGGGAAGAATTTCAATGTCAGACTTTAGGCAAATATTCAGATCTTTATATGAAAACAGACATTCTATTGTTGACCGATGTATTCGAGCAATTCCGTTCAAGCTGTTATAAAACTTATGGATTGGATCCCGCTCATTATTTCACCTTACCTGGATATACGTGGGATTCAATGCTGAAACATACGAAACATGAATTGGAACTTCTCACAGATGTTGACATGTTTTTGTTTGTTGAAAGAGGTATCCGTGGTGGTCTGAGTCAAGTTTGTAAAAAACGACGGGCTCATGCAAACAACAAATACATCCCTAACTATGATCCAACTAAACCAGAAAACTACCTTATGTACTTCGATATCAATAATCAATATGGATGGGCTATGTCGCAATATCTACCATATGGAAAATTCCGATGGTCTGATACAAATGTAGATGTTACTCAAATGGCTGATGATGCTCCAGAAGGATATATTTTGGAAGTTGACCTGGAATATCCTAGAGAATTACACGATAAACATATAGATCTGCCTTTCTTCCCTGAACATTATAATTTAAAACTCGAACACCATGTTACGCTTCTCAACAAAATGCGAAACTTATGGCAACGGTGAATTCCAAGAAGAAATATATTATTCACTATCGAAATTTGAAGATGGCATTGAAGAATGGATTGATTTTAACAAAAATACATAGAGTACTCAAGTTCAAACAATCCGCATGGCTCAAATCATATATCGACCTTAATACTAACTTGAGAAAAGAAGCTAAGAATGAGTTCGAGAAAAATCTCTTTAAACTGATGAATAACGCGGTGTTTGGTAAAACGATGGAGAATATACGGAAGAGGGTTAATGTTCATCTTTGCACAAAATGGGAAAATCGTTTTGGCGCAGAAACGTATATTTCGAATCCAGAATTCAAGAATTCTGTTATTTTCAATGAGAACTTAGTGGCAATTGAGCCTCGAAAACTGGAAATATATTTGAATAAGCCAATTTATGTGGGAATGAGTATTCTAGATTTAGCTAAAACCACTATATATGATTTCCATTATGATTATATTTATTTATTTATTTATTTATTTATTGACATACAGGAGCAACACACAGGCCAAAGCCCAAAAAAGTGTTCTCGAAATGAAAAGGAAAATGTTTACCATACAAAATGAAATAATTTTAGCAATAATTCTAAATATTAATAATTATATATTCTAAATATTAATTATTATATATGACATGTGAATATGAAAAAATCAAAACCTCCATCAACGTGACGAGAGCAATCTCTCCTTCAGGGACCTCTTCAGTTGACTCGCGGTAATGTTGCAAATATCGATGTCGCTGAAATCGTTAGCTGTTGTAAGGATTCTACGAAGTGGTGAGTTCTGTGTTGTATTTATTCTACCGAAAGGGACGTAAAACATATTAGAATTTCGTAGTTTTATGTCTTTTACTCTGATAGGAATCCTGTACAAAATGTCAGGCACCATTAGGAAACCTTTAATGATCTTAAATAAAAGGAGCATATCTGTCCTTTTCCTACAATTTTCCAGAGTCAGAATTTTGAATTTCTCCCTAATGGTTGAATAATCATGATCTGTAATGGTAATATCATTCTTAAAAGCCAGATACTGTAGGAATTTATTCTGTATTTTCTCCAATCTACGCACGTAAAACCTATATTGGGGATTCCAGATGGAAGATGCGAAGTTCAATTTGCTGCACACTAAGGTATAATATAAGGTTATAAAGGTGTTATTATTCGAAAAGTATTTACTGTTCCTTATGATATATCCAAGCATTTTACTACAATCAGTGAACACACTGTCAACATGTCTATCAAACAATAACTTCGAATCAAAAGTTATGCCCAGATCCTTAATCACCTTAGCCTCCTGTAAAACATGTTCATTGGCAGTGTAATTGAATGCCACCAAATTCACCTTACGACTGAAAGTTACCTTGCAACACTTTCCTAAATTCAGATACAAGTGGTTATCAGCACAGTACGCAGAGAGTCTATCTAGATCATCCTGTAGCAGAATGCAATCATTCAGACTTCGAATTATTTTAAAAACTTTGAGGTCGTCAGCGTAAAGCAAAAATGATGAATCTCTAAAACATTGACCTATATCATTAATAGAAATTATAAATAACAGTGGTCCCAGGTGCGACCCCTGTGGTATTCCGGATGAATTGTATATTATATCAGATACGCTGCTATTCACCATAACAAACTGCGATCTTCCTTCAGTATATGATTGAAGCCAATGCAACAAATCACCACCAATACCAACTTCAGCAAGCCTACGCAACTGAATGCCATGACCGATCTTATCAAACGCCTTACTAAAATCTGTATATACTACATCTATTTGAGCACACAATTCCAGACCCTCTTCTAAGCAATCAAATAAACTTAATAAATTGGTTTCGATATTTCTTTCCTTGAAAAATCCATGCTGTTGTTCTATGATGACATGTTTTACGTGATTTGCAACATATTTATATATCAATGACTCGAATAATTTGGGAATAGCCGACAATATAGTCACCGGTCTATAGTTCTTCATATTGCTTTTTTCACCGCTTTTGAAAATTGGGATTATTGTAGAAATTTTCCATTCTTTGGGGAAGACTGAAGTTCTGAGTGAACTGTTGAATATTAAAAATAGTGGCAAACAAAGAGAGTTGGCACATCTCTTTAGAAATAAGGGTGGAATATTGTCTGGTCCTGGACCCTTCGAAGGATTGATGGACACAAGGGCATTCAATATCTCTTCCTTTGATATGAACAAATTGCTTAGATAGTTGCTATTATACAAATTTTTTACGTGGCCCAAATCAACATCGGTATTAATACCATCATTGATGAAGACACTCCTAAACCAGTCTGCGAACATATTAGCGATGTCATCCGCCGATGATGATTCTCTTCCATCGAGATACATCTTACTGGGATATTTACTAGTTTTTTTCTTGTGGGAAGTTAATTTAAAAAAGGACCTAGCATCCTCTTTGAGACTCTGTTCAATTTTAGCTGTGTAATTTTTTATGTCCCCTGAGATTAATTTCTTTGAAAGAGTTCTTAGCTCACTAAATTTTTGAAAATCAGAAATACTATGATATATCTTCCATCTCTTATGAAATTTAAGTTTGAGTTTTATAGTTTTAATAGTTTTTACTGAGAGATATTTTGGAAATCTATTATAATTCTTTTGCTTAGGTACATTATCAGCTATTATATTTCGAATTATATTATAAAAAGTCTCGACATCGACATCAACAACATCACCATGCAACAAATTTTCCCAGTGAACTTCAGAAATCCTAAAGTTCACTAGGTCATAATCTGCTTTCTTGTTATTATATGAGTACAATAACTTATCTTTCCTAAGATATTTATGTTTCCCTACATCGAGTTTGAATTCAAGACATGGATGGTGAGACTGTCTTCCTCTACTAGCGCACTCCTACAATGTGTCACTGAATTTATTTTTATTTTATTACATAAAATTAGATCTAATATTCTACTAAGATTATTTTTAACATTATTAAATTGATGAAGGCCCAAGAATGAAAATGTATCAATTAATCCTGAGTATTTATCTTCTACATTTGATGATAAAAGAGAAAGATCTACATCGCTACTCACCCACTCAACCGTAGAACAATTGAAATCCCCACATATTAAAACTAAATTGTCACTAATAATACTGAAGTTTGTTTCGAGTCTCTGTGCAAAAGACGTAGAGGCGTCCGCATCCGAAGGCGAAATGTAAACACAACAGAGGTACACTTTAATATTGTCTAAGTTCAACAAAACCCAAATATCTTCAGCATCACTATTGAATTCACTAAGCTCCTGAGGAGCTAACTCGTTCCGAACGGCAATAAATACGCCTCCACCGTTTCTTTTAGATGATGTACCTGGGTTCCTATCTCTTCGAAATAATGAATATTCATCCAAATTTACTAATTCAGAGTCAAATATGTTGTTGTTGAGCCAAGATTCTGTGACAAAAACTACATCATTATGATTGTTATAAAGGTTTCCTTTAAATTTGATTAATTTAGTCCGTAACCCTCTAACATTTTGATAAACAACATGCAGAGCCATCTTACGTCCGATTGTCACTATTTGGGATATCCTTATTCGAATCCAATTACTGCAACCTTCCCAGGTCAGATTCACTGCGAATATGCAAAATTTTCGATGTTTCCGTCTTGCGCATCAATATATTACCTCCCTGGTACCACACATATTGAAAACTCCCCTCCTTTGCCGCGGTTCTGGCTGCCTTGAAAAGCACTTTGTTCCTCGTTGTAAGGTGATCATTTATGAAGAGTCTTCTTGAGACCCCATCCACAAATAAACCAGGTGAACCATGCTCCCTCCGCTTTGTTTTCACCGCTGCCAAAAACCTCTTCTTTTCATTCCTCGTAGTGAACTTAACGACAATATTCCTAGGTTTATTTTCCAACTTTGTAGGTACTCGTGTAACAAAATCAATCATATCATTTTCCAGAGCGTAATCCAAAGTCTCGGATATCTGTCCAAGAACTGCCAACAGATCTTCACTGTTTTTCTCTGGCACATCCATAATCTCAACATTATTGTCACGCGCCTCCTGTTCCATATGATTGAGTCGGCTGGACAAAGTAGTCATCTCCTTCCTGAGCGTATCATTTTCTAACTTCAACTGTTTTGTCATCTTAGCTATCTCCTCAAACTTTGACAACTTAACCTCGAAGTCCGTGATCTTATCGGAACAAAAATTAACAGATGTTCGGAGGTCACGAATTTCACCCCTCAAAGCTCCCATTTCCCGCCCCAGAGCCTGAATAATCTGCGAAACATCATCTCCATCTCCCTGAGGCTTTTCTTCAGCGTTTGAGTTTGCGACATCAGTCGCCCTGCTGGAATCCACATCAGTGTGCGCCGCTGGGTTACCCCTGCACGCTGCACAAAGTTATCTGCTGCCCGGTAATCCATTGATGAAATGTAATTGATTCTTTGTCAAATCACAACATCTTGAATTAGCATGATAATATTTCAGGCACTGAATGCACTTTAATCCCGGGGATTTTCCGTTCACTTGTATTGTACAAATTTCGCAAATAGGCATTTTCTGTCGCAAAATTGATGAATCTTCCCAAAAACGAAAAACAACACACTTCGTTATATTCGTTATGTTTTCAATCCGAAAATTTAAATCACAAAAGTATAATAAACACTAAGATCAAAACTATACGCATTGAAAAACTCAAGAACGATTGATGAAATTAATCTGAAGAGACTTCAGTGGGAAAAGGAAGAGTATGATCCTGAGGAAATTCATTCTATGCTCAAGAATTATTGTACCTCGAAAAAAGCAAAAGGTGTGAAAAAATCTATCGTCAAGAATGAGATATGCTTTGATGATTATATAGAATGCTTAGAAACTTGGAAACATAAAATTATCTCTCAAAATTTGATTCAGGCGAAGGAACATCGAGTGCATTCGTCCACGCAACAAAAGATAGCTTTGAGTCCAGAAGACGATAAAAGATATTTGATACCTGGAACATTTGAATCATTACCATGGGGGCATTATTCTCTCAATAAACGAAAGAATGAAGAACCCGATGTACCTAAGAAGAAGATTTCTATATTAGAAATATTATTGACAATGTAATTGATTTTTTTCTGCGATTGTACAATAAACGATAGATTTCTTCTTATAGTTTCAATTTACCTACCAATATTCTATTACAGAACAACTTGTATATTAGATGTGATCAAGGTTGAGTTTCCATTCGCCTCATAATATATCTCAGAGAGAGAAAATAGCTTTATTGAAGTTATAGAAAATCAGTGTATGAATATTGTACCTATATATTTTTCTTACGAGAAATAACTATCCCCTATATCAACCAAAAAAGATATCAGGTATATTTTCATTATATATCTTCGTAAAAGAACTACTATCTACTCGCTAGTATATGCTATCTACTCTTTACTATCTGCTACCTACTACCTACTATCTACTATCATCATAAAATATTTGAGCAGGCATTCTACAACTAATAACAATGTTTGAATTGGATCAGTTTCGTATTTTTCGTGTTATTTTTCTGAATATATGTATACACTCATACACTTTCATAATTTATAAAATTCGTTCAAGCGCTGATAAAATGCAGCAGTCTAAACTGCAGCAGTCTAAACTACAGCAGTCTAAACTGCTGCGCCAAAATAGTTGCTGTATTCTTCAGGAAGCTTAGTCACAGCACTGTATGCTTCAGGAAGCTTAGACACAGCACTGTTAATTTTTGCCCCGACAGACAGACTGCTGCAGTTTAGACTGCTGCAGTTTAGACAGCTGCAGTTTAGACTGCTGCAGTTTAGACTGCTGCAGTTTTGACTGCTGCATTTTATCAGCGCTTGAACGAATTTTATAAATTATGAAAGTGTATGAGTGTATACATATATTCAGAAAAATAACACGAAAAATACGAAACTGATCCAATTCAAACATTGTTATTAGTTGTAGAATGCCTGCTCAAATATTTTATGATGATAGTAGATAGTAGGTAGTAGGTAGCAGATAGTAAAGAGTAGATAGCATATACTAGCGAGTAGATAGTAGTTCTTTTACGAAGATATATAATGAAAATATACCTGATATCTTTTTTGATTCATATAGGGGATTGTTATTTCTCGTAAGAAAAATATATAGGTACAATATTCATACACTGATTTTCTATAACTTCAATAAAGCTATTTTCTCTCTCTGAGATATATTATGAGGCGAATGGAAACTCAACCTTGATCACATCTAATATACAAGTTGTTCTGTAATAGAATATAGGTAGGTAAATTGAAACTATAAGAAGAAATCTATCGTTTATTGTACAATCGCAGAAAAAAATCAATTACATTGTTAATAATATTTCTAATATAGAAATCTTCTTCTTAGGTACATCGGGTTCTTCATTCTTTCGTTTATTGAGAGAATAATGCCCCCATGGTAATGTTTCAAATGTTCCAGGTATCAAATATCTTTTATCGTCTTCTGGACTCAAAGCTATCTTTTGTTGCGTGGACGAATGCACTCGATGTTCCTTCGCCTGAATCAAATTTTGAGGGATAATTTTATGTTTCCAAGTTTCTAAGCATTCTATATAATCATCAAAGCATATCTCATTCTTGACGATAGATTTTTTCACACCTTTTGCTTTTTTCGAGGTACAATAATTCTTGAGCATAGAATGAATTTCCTCAGGATCATACTCTTCCTTTTCCCACTGAAGTCTCTTCAGATTAATTTCATCAATCATTCTTGAGTTTTTCGATGCGTATAGTTTTGATCTTAGGCCCACATAATCGGTCATCGGAATACCATTGTTTTCATCTTTCATCATCCCTAATACCTTTTTGTTAACCAGAGGAATTCCATAAGGATTATCCTTAGCAAGGTCTGAAGTATCGAAGTATTTATGGCAATCTCTTCTCAATATTTCATATGGATCTTTGAATAATTCATAAATCACAGAATCTGTATCAGTATATAGTGCTATGCAACTGTCTCCGAAAGCTTCTTTCATATAATCATAATGGAAATCATATATAGTGGTTTTAGCTATATCTAGAATACTCATTCCCACATAAATTGGCTTATTCAAATATATTTCCAGTTTTCGAGGCTCAATTGCCACTAAGTTCTCATTGAAAATAACAGAATTCTTGAATTCCGGATTCGAAATATACGTTTCTGCGCCAAAACGATTTTACCATTTTGTGCAAAGATGAACATTAACCCTCTTCCGTATATTCTCCATCGTTTTACCAAACACCGCGTTATTCATCAGTTTAAAGAGATTTTTCTCGAACTCATTCTTAGCTTCTTTTCTCAAGTTAGTATTAAGGTCGATATATGATTTGAGCCATGCGGATTGTTTGAACTTGAGTACTCTATGTATTTTTGTTAAAATCAATCCATTCTTCAATGCCATCTTCAAATTTCGATAGTGAATAATATATTTCTTCTTGGAATTCACCGTTGCCATAAGTTTCGCATTTTGTTGAGAAGCGTAACATGGTGTTCGAGTTTTAGAATTATAATGTTCAGGGAAGAAAGGCAGATCTATATGTTTATCGTGTAATTCTCTAGGATATTCCAGGTCAACTTCCAAAATATATCCTTCTGGAGCATCATCAGCCATTTGAGTAACATCTACATTTGTATCAGACCATCGGAATTTTCCATATGGTAGATATTGCGACATAGCCCATCCATATTGATTATTGATATCGAAGTACATAATTTAGTTTTCTGGTTTAGTTGGATCATAGTTAGGGATGTATTTGTTGTTTGCATGAGCCCGTCGTTTTTTACAAACTTGACTCAGACCACCACGGATACCTCTTTCAACAAACAATAATAGTTTAAAAAAACTAAAAAAACACGCTTTTATAGCTAACCGAACTAAAAATTAGAAAATAATTTTTAATTTCAGAGAGTTTATAATACAGTAGTAGAAGATCGAACAATCAATCAGAATTTATCACCTCAAAATAAAATTATAATAAAGTTTAAGTTATTAACAAAAGAATTCAATTCAGAGTAAACAGCGTGGGGTGCTTGATAAAGTAAATGCAGCAACCATTCTATTGGCAACTATCTATGAGAAGAGAGTTATGAAAAGTAGTAAAATGCACCCCACGCTTTTTACTCTGAATTGAATTCTTTTGTTAATAACTTAAACTTTATTATAATTTTATTTTGAGGTGATAAATTCTGATTGATTGTTCGATCTTCTACTACTGTATTATAAACTCTCTGAAATTAAAAATTATTTTCTAATTTTTAGTTCGGTTAGCTATAAAAGCGTGTTTTTTTAGTTTTTTTAAACTATTATTTATTTTTCATTTTTTAGTGCGATTTATCAATTAGTTATTTGTTGACATGTGGTATTGAAATGTCTCACAAATTATTTCGCAATCTCATCATTTCATTCAAAATTTCATTAATCCTGGCGGTCCCAATAAGGATAATGGGTAACTGTTAGAACATGTTGGAACTGTTAGAATATGAGCCCAAAATGATATATCGCATGCGACAAATCGCCTTGCGATAGACAGGCTCCACTCTGTGAGATTTTGTACATGAGATACAGATAGTCCGCCGTATTCACAAATCATTCAATCTCCGTTAAGTCCTAACTGAGGTACTCAGTTAAGGATAAATTTGAATCGGAACCTCAGTTACCTAAAGTGAAAATCAAGGTGAAACAGGCCAGTTTCACCACCGTTAAATACTTTAACTGAGGTTGCGATTCAAATTTATTCTTTACGGAGGACCTCAGTTAGGACTTAACGGAGATTGAATGCTTTGTGAATACGGCGGAGTATCTGTCTGCGCTTGTCGCTCATGCGATATCGCATCAGTATGAACTGCACCTGAAACATCACGTTGCAAATTGGCGGAGGTGCCCGGTATGAGATAATAAGCTATAAATAATAATCAATTTTTGTGGATAATAAGGATAATGGGAAACTGTTATCAAATTATTGCATTGTCATCGGTTCTTGATACGTATGCAAAGTTTCAAATTAATCAGACTTCTGGAAACTGGTGAAAATTAAGTTCAAAGATTCCGTTACATACAAACATAGTCAGATACAACCTAAGCTAATAAAAAAGCGTGTTAAAAACATGTCAACATCTGTGAGAAGTTCCAATTCATGTTTCGTATGTTTCAGCATTGAATCCCACGTATATCCAGGTAAGGTGAAATAATGAGCGGGATCCAATCCATAAGTTTTATAACAGCTTGAACGGAATTGCTCGAATACATCGGTCAACAATAGAATGGTTTTCATATAAAGATCTGAATATTCGCCTAAAGTCTGACATTGAAATTCTTCCCAAACAAGCAGGGCTCTCATATACATACTTCGAGGACATGGCCTGTCCTCTAATTTATTGTGAAATGCTTCAATAGGTGGTAAAGATGTTTCATTAAAACGATTGCTACAGTCAATATAATCATATGGCATAACCCCCTTTTTCGTGATGAGATTGATACGTTTTTCGGACTCATCAGGGAATTGTGATTTGAGATTAGGGAAATCTTCCAAGTTTGATGATAACTGATCTAGTGAGGAAGCCATAAATCTGTAGCTATCAATGAATCTGAAATTGATTTGATGACTGTTGATATGTTTAGTAAAGCTGATATATTTTTTCTTCGTTATGGGTAACAAGCTGATCTTTCCTTCCATTCTTACAGCGATACCTATCTTCTATCAGAAAATTGGCATCATACCCACTCAGATTGTGGAATACTACAGGAATCATATGACTATCTTTATAGTTGATGTTACATCCTTCGTGAGCTGCTCCACGATAATTGTTTCCTGCTACAAGATGATTATGGTCGCGTACCTTTTTATCTTTAGGTTTGAACATTTCTTCACAGATATGGCATTGTGTTGCTTTCTGGAATTCAGCTTCCTGCTGATGTGACATATCGATATCATAGGGGCATAGGAAAACAGTTTCAACATCTTCAGCAAATTGATTCAGCTCATCTGCAAACCATTTCATGCAATTGGGGCCTCAATATGAATGACAGAAACTTTGAGTATCATCATATGAACACTTCACATGATAGCCAACTGCTGCAGCTTTATGTTCTTGATAATTATTTTTGGTATTTGTTGGTATCAATATACTTTCGAGATCCGCATAAATAATAAAAGGAACCCTCTCCTTGTTTTTATGATTTTTAAATTTCAGAATATTATCCTTTGATGTAGGCATTTTGATAGCTGTTTCATTCATATTACCACAATCTTCTGAATGGTTATCAAGTTTTTCGTTGGATCGAAAGTATCGTAGACATCTATCACAAATAAATTTCTGGCCATCGTGTTTACTCAACTGAGTCGATACAAGTCGTGATAAATTTTTTATCCATACGTAATGGTATCGGACATGAATTTCATCTGTATAGCAATCTTGTATGAGGAGTAAATTAACATGTGAGTCCATTTTGTTCTTAGTTAGGTAGGTTGGTAGTGTGATGAAATGTTTTTCTTTCTTTAAGATGTAAACATTAATAGATATTTGGTTTTGTTTCTCAAAGTTTGGTATTTGTTTCAGTGTCATTGGGAACTGTATTCCTTTCAGTTTTAATATCTTCGAATAATGGGGATACTTGGAAGTACGTTGCGGATCTTCCTCAACGGGGTGTAATGCTGAAGTTACAGCCCATGCAAAACATGCTTGATCCTCATTCTTCACATTGACGCAGGCTTTTTTATTTCGAATTTGAGGGGGAAGTTCGATGTATGAAGATCCGAGTTGCGGTGTGAACTTGTTTATATTGACCCCCAAGCTAACAATATTCGAAAGACTCCAGCCACTATATTTTTCTTGGAATTCCTGGAGCTCTGTAAGAATTGGTGCTTTAACTTTCTCTTGAAACCACTCACTCAAATTGGTGCTTCTGTATATAGCAGCGTTAGATGTAGTAAAGTATTTATATTCTGTTTGAATTTTATTAGCTGTCATTACTTTAAACTCTCCACAAAACACCGCATTCACCTTCACTGCCTCATTTTTGGCGCTCTAGTTCCTCGGAACTGAGTGCTTATCAATTTGCCCAAATGTCTGTAATTTTCGAATTTTTCGATGGAAATAGTCTTAAACGATTTGGTTCGACTCACTGATCAAGAATCCGTGGTCGAAATTCATTCTGTCCGGCCGTCCGGCCGGCCGGTCCGGCCGGCCGGTCCGGCCGTAGGCACGATAACTCTCGAACGGAATGAGCTAGACAGTTGAAATTTTCAGAGTATGTTTGAGGGATAAATATCTCGGCTAAGTTCGTTATTGGGCAAAATCGGACAGATGGTTTCGGAGTAACAAAAAAAATTTTTTTTTTTTACAGAACAAAATCCAAATTAATTTTTTTTCAATAAGCAGTTTTACCATAAGAATCCATTCATATCATTTTTAATTCTAACAAACTAATACTTTTTTTTTAGAGAATTCATCAATCGTCTACGGAAGATAGCCTCGGCATCTACCAGGAAATATTTTATGTCTTTATGTTTTAAATTAGTAATAACTCCAGTTCGAATTCGTGACTCGAATGCAGATGTCGATTCACCCCATTTAACTCTATTTGTTGCTGTTTCCCCTCGATCTTTGATGCCAGATCCCTTTTTACTCAAGTATTTCAATTTGGATCTGTAACTTTTCACGTGATTCAAGGTACTTAAGAGACTTTGCTTTTCTCCAACAGTCGTAGCATTTTTTAGTTTTTTGTTGATTCTTCGCACAGCCAAAGAACACTGCTTCAACCCATCGACAAATATACTTTCATCATTAGTAGGTAGAGAATGTATGTGCAAGGGTACAAAACCGGTTTTGGTGACCTTGACCATTCGTCGAGTGAACGGCGAACGAACAGGTGTTCATGAGGTCAATAAAGCAAAATACATTACTGGTGTGAGTTTGTTCAGTTTTCAAAAGTTGGAAACAATCGAAAAAAATTGTGTATAAGAAGTTTGTGGATCCGACTGTGAATGCAGTGATTTATAGTTAAAAATTTGAAGTTTCAACGGTTATACCGATTCAACAATATCGGAGAAATCTCCGAGAACGATAAGGAAATTGTTTATTTTGCATATCCATATGACCACATCTGCATGTGTCAGCGAATTCCGAGTAATCTAAAGGCTACCACACAGTCACATATTTGATTGAGAATCCCAAACGAAGTAGAACAAATTTTAGAGGAGATACGAGGTACCAAAAGGGAAGTGAAAGAAATTAAAAATTGTATTTTCGCATTTTCGCATTGATGTATTGATGTTGTGAACATCTGGTGAGGAGGATGTACTTGTGAACCACAGTGAAATGAAAGTAACTTTTCTCGAGACTTGGAGAATTGAAACTGCTGAAAGTGCTATATCAGGTAGTGTAAACTACCGGGATAAACGTGAGCTAATTTAACTTTGTTGAGATTACTTTATAAACAAGATTCGAACATTTTAATTCAGATTCGACATTTTATTCTGAATTCGCGTTCAGCTGGAAACATCTGGCATAGTTTACAATTCTGTATATCTCATCGATGGTGATTATTCCTTATCACTGATCGCAAGATAAGGGCCAGACGGTGTGATTGAAGGGGATTCCGTTTGTCTAGCCATCTGTTTTGATTTTTCCTTTTAACCGCGGCCTACCTGTGTTTGTTGATGAAAGTCTCTTACATAGGCCCGTAAGAGTGAAGCGTGTGTGTCCCGTCCTAATTTTCCTACCAGCGTGCACCAAAAATTCCTCCCTGATTGGAGCACTTATTGTTTTTTCCGGTGTTTGGAGAATTTTTCGTTTTTCTTTTTCGAATATTGCACTTGAGGATTCCAGTGAATAACAAGCTAACTATGAATGAAACAGCGCTCGAGACAATTTTACAAGAGATGAAAAGAAATAAAGACGAATTGAAAAATACAATACTGGCTAGTGAAACTAGATTGCTATTACAAATTGAGAGCTTGAAGAGCAGAATTACAATTCTAGAGGAAGATAACGAACATCTGAGGGAAAAAGTTGAATCTCTGGAGAGGGGGAGGAAATCAAATAACATAGTTTTGTTCGGGTTGGATCTGGAACCTAAGCATATTACAACTGATTATGTTGTTGATAAACTAAGTACAGTGTTGAAAGTAAATATTGAGAAGTCACACATAAATAATATCGTAAGTTTGGGAAGGTCAGAGGGTTGTCCTGTGAAAGTAGAGTTCATCTCTCACCTCAAGAAGGGTGAAATATTCCGTAACCTGAAACATCTGAAAGGATCTGGGATATTTGTTGAGAACGATTACACTAAGGCTCAACTTGAGGAACGGAGGATATTGAGAAGACATCTACGATTCGGGAAGGAGAAAAACAAGAATTGTTTTATTAGGAGGAATAGACTTGTGGTGGATGGAACTGAATACTCTGCTGCACAATTAATGCAATTGGAGATTACTCAACAGAAACAACCGATCAGGGCTACAAATAGCGCGCCATCTACCCCTAACCGAAATCTCCTTTACACTGCTGTTCAAGAACAGATCGAACCTCCATTAGAGTCATTAGACATACCAAAAGAGGCCGCAGCACTTTCCACAGGTGCTGTGAAGAAGATACAGAGGCCAACTAGGACAGCGGCATCAAAACCCGCCAGTTACGCCGTTTAAGTCCAGTCGAGAACCCTAAATTGTTTTTTTTGTGTTTTCTTCGCAGGTTCGTCCCTTACGAAGAAAATTATATTTGCTCCTTTGTTTGGTCGTTGAATGTTAGTTACCTAAATTTTATCTCTGTTTATACCCCAATATTCTGTTGATGTTGTTTGTTATTTTGGGTTTTAGGTTTTATCTGTACATATTTGATGGATTTTTTTTATGATAGAATATTTATTGATTTTACTTATACATATTCGATTCATTTTATTTATACAGTATATTGTATTTATTCATATTTATAACGGTTTCTGTCCTCCGTGTACATATTCGAATCATTTTATTTATACATATTTGTTTATATTTTATCCTAATTTATATTGTTCGTAACGACAATGTGAGTATCTATCGCCAAGAATATATGGTGTATTACCTCTAGAAATAAGGAAAATAAATAGTTTAACATTGTTCAAGAAGAGGATGAAATCTTGGATCACGGGATCGGGGAGAAAATTTTTTCATGACCTCGTGAATCAAATCCAATAACAGTGAGACAGAAACGTGTATGAGATTGTGGGAAATGGGCATAGGAATTGCAGTGAAGTAGTGGTAAAAAAAATATAATAAAAAAAATAAATAAATAAAGGAATAAATAAATTAAAAAAAAAAAAAACATATATATATGTTTTAATAGTTGTAATATTTGTACATGTAATGTAATCTACACAAGTTATAATTTATCAAAAAATTGTTTATTGTTGTAAGTCAGATTAATACAAGGGAGTAAACATTCGGATGGACACGTACAAGCGATAGTTTCTAAAGCTTCTGTGGGATCCTTATTTATTCCAATTTGTTGGACTTAATTTTACAGAGTATGCATTGCAGTTTAATTGTATCATTGTTTGATGAAAGGAATAAAATTAATTATTATATATGGAGTTTACCTATGGTCAAGGTCACCAAAACCAGTTTTGTACCCTTGCACATACATTCTCTATAATCCCCACTCCCAATAATTTGCATTACTTTCATTGCCCCCACCCAAATTACCCCCCCTTCACCCCCCACTCAAACTGATGACCAAGGACGTTACCCCTCCCTTTCATAGTTCAAGGTCAAGGACACTCCCCCACTCCTATCCCCACTATCATCCGAGGTCAAGGACACTCCCCCACTACTACCTCCACTAGCAGTTCAAGGACATTCCCCTCACGCCTATCAATTTTTAGTTCATGGTAAAGGACGTATCCATGCATATATAAATCAGAAATGAAAGGTACACATCTTGAATTCGAATACGTAAATATATTTCAGTTATACTTGAGATATAGTTAAGTTGTAGTTAAGATAAAATTAGATAGTTTTAGTGTGACTTAATAGTTTCAGTCCAGTGCAATTTTTAAGTGGTGCTAGAAAAAATGGCGTTCATTGCAGATTTCCAAGGCTTTCAGTATAAATACGGTCCATATTACATCCGGGAAATCTGCATAATAAATATTGCAACTGAAGAGGTTCATCATAAACGGGTTAAGTTACCGTTCGACCTTGAAACCGTTTCTTCAGATTTTCGGCACCATTTGTCGTACGCAATGTTGAATGTACATGGGCTGGATTACGATTCATACTATCCGGATGAAGACATTCATTTTGCGTGTTTAGCGGACTTTTTAAGAAACATTTTGTGCAGGCAAAACTCTATTGTATATGTAATGGATAGTGTAAAAGGACGTTTCTTCCAAGATCAAATGAGGCATGTGAATAGTGAATATTTTTGTAAGGTGGTTGGACTAAAACAGTACCCAAAAATGGAACAATTGAAGTGTCGATTCACTCCAGAAGGAATTGATTCCTTCCATTGTAATTTACATATGAGAAATGGACTACGGTGTGCGCGAGAGAACGCTTTTTTAATTCATAAGTGGTTTAAGTTTAGGTTTAATCAGTTTTTTAGTTATTTATATATAGATTTAAGTTATTTCGCATCAATAGTGTAAGAAATGTAAATAATTTTGTAAATATTCTTTTAATAGAAATATTATATGAAAATTCACAAACTAATCAGTTTCTATATCCAAACTATCATTTGATTACTAATTCAAGGACAAAATACCCCCACTATTGATTCGAGGGTATTGGAGGGGATTGGTTCTGTGGCTATAAATGAGGTAGCATAACAGTTTGAAAATAAGTAAGCATCGTGAGTTCCAATATGTTTTATCGATTCAAATGTAGTGGTGGATTAATAGTGACAGAAATTCAATATCAAAATCAGTTAGGTCATTGGAACTTTGAAAAAGAACAATTCGATAGAATTATTGATAAAACCATAGTGTGCTCTGAGTGTTTTTCTAAAATTCCAAATAAAATTCAAGAAACAAGTTTCAATATCAACACTCTGTGTGATGAATCCGAGTTGGATTTTCTGTTGAAAAAATATGGTAAAAACTGCCAGGACTGTGGTAAAACTGTTACAAGTGTGATAAGTGTGGAGCCTAAAGGATGTCAAGGTTATAGTTTGGAATTCAAATAAAATGGAGTCGCAGGAATTGATTTGGGAAATTAAAGCTTTGAAGAGAGTTTTGGAGTACGAAATTGGAAAAAAAGAAGGAAATTATACTAATTTGTTTTGGGTAACTGGTTTGACACTTCCAAGCACAGTTGAAAAGAATGCTAAGGATCTATGTGGTAAATTTCTTGCTTCCCATATCGGAATTGATGAATTATGTCAACAACTAACACGTCTGAGTGTTATTTTGGAGCAATGGATTCTTAATCACTTATGTTTATCTGAGAAGCTGATGCTGAAACTTTTTCCAAAATCAATGACAGTTGTAATAGAACATAGTCGTCTTGGTAAGAGATTTGAAGAATTTACTGAAGAGGAATTGAAATACTTTCCTGTTGACTACATGGTACAAAACATGTCAAGTATTAACCTTTTACAAATCTTCCATAAGTTATCGAAACCTATGACCGAATGTTTTAAGTTAAACACACATCTACCATGTTTCATACATTACAATCGACCTGACTCCAATACACACCGAGATGGTCCTCCTGTAAGTCAAAGAAAATGTGGAGCATGTAAATCGGTAATGTAATCCGGTTGATGTTTAATCCCCCACCATCTTACATCCCCACCACTATATGCCCCACCATAAAAATATTTCAAGGACAAATTTTCTTTATATAAAAGACTACAATTTCTTACTTCATCAAACGTGCTTCAATATCATCGACATCAATATCTTCGATAAAATGCATAGTAGCGGATACAGTGTAGTGAACTCAAACGAGCCAATGTGTGAACAACAGTTATTGTGTCCAAAAATAATTTATCTTAATAAATCCAAGGGCAAGTATGTGGCATCGGGTTTATGCTCGGATTTTCGAATCATTATAAGAGTTGGGGGAATGAAGCAGAACCAGTCTATCGATTTTGATTTGGATGGATTTCAATCGTTGTTACAACTTCGGGGTTTCATGGAAGAAGGAATCGAAAATAAGAATTATGTGGATACTAAATATTTAAAGCAGTGTAAACTATTTATAAAAGAACTGAAAAACATACCAATTGTGGGATTAAAAAATGATTATAGTGAAGTGTATTTCGCAAAGGAAACATTATTGGAATTATTTGCATCAGCAAGTCTCATAACTGAATATTGTGAATTCTTAAATTGTCATGATTTTCCTGAATTTTATACGCTAATTCTATGTTCTGCATCCAAAATGAATGGGGATTTAATGAAAAACATACACTTTCTGTTAGATGAGTCGTACAAAAATATGTTCAACACCTTAATAATGAAGGAATATATTAAATATTTTTCCCCAATTATTGTTAAAGACATGTTTTGTTATTGAATTAATATAATGGTGAAAAAAGTATGTTTTAGTGATAATATTGAAGTTCGATACACTTATGTATGGAATTTTGCTTATAGAGAAGCTCGTAAGCGTTATTGGGAATTTATAGCTATCGATAGTTTTAGGTTTAAGCATAGAATTATGAAACTAGAATCAATATTGTTTAAAATATTAGAACCTAAGCATAGACATAGAATTTTTATATCTAGATTTGCTGAATAATGGTTATAATGTGTTTTATTTTCGATTGATAACGAAGGTTTTTGGTTGATAAACTTTATTGAAAAAATGTTATAACAATATGTTGTTCGAAATCAATAAAAAATTCATAAAATTTTATGGGTTTTCTTTCATTGTAAATCACTTTTATTTATCCATGAATTGTGTCGCTTATCCATTCCAAGCCATGATACATAAAGTTTAGAGCCTTTCCGACGTAATACTTTTTCTACTAAGTAGACGTTCGGATACTTGACGTTTTGTAGTTCATATCCATAGAATCCACCCTTGATATCTTGACCGCTTGAATCTTGTAATAGATAGGTCCTAGGATTAGTAGCTTTAATTCTACTTATGATGAAAATTTCATTTGACCAATTTGAAGTGTAAGATTTTTTGAAAACTTGTCTAGTCTTGCTAACTCGAACAGATTCGCCAATTTTAAATTTACTACGCCTAGGATCTATAGTTTTTATATTGTTGTAAACTGTATTCAACAACAATTTTTCATTTTTTTCATTTATATCTTTGGGCTTGAAACCAGTCGTAGAATGTTTTTTGGAATTATATGCTGATACAATATCTTGCAAAATATCAATCCATTTATAGTTTCCACGAACGCTAAACTCTTTCCACATCATGCTTTTCAAAGTCCGGTTTACTCTTTCCACGACACTACTCTTCAAATTAGAATATGAACTATAATGATTCATATTATATTTCAGCATAAGATTTTTGAAATCCTTATTATAAAATTCCTTCCCCAGATCAGTTTGCAGATTCTTAGGAGAATGATTTTTTTTTTTAAATCTCATCCATTGCTTTAGTTACTTCTATACCACTTTTGTTTTTAACGGGTTTCACCCAAACATATTTCGAAAAAACATTTATAACGACTAATAGATACTTGAATCCTTTATTGAATTTTGCATAAGGAATTACTTCAACTAAATCAGCTTGGTACAGATCATTTATTCCTTTCACTATAACTCTTCTTCGAGAAAAATTGATTCTCACCGGTTTATGAAGTTCATTGACCACTTCTCTTTTAATATTAGAATTCATGGTGAAGTGGTAACTTCAATAATAATTGAATAAAAGTTTTTTCTGGAAAATCCGGATTCTTTATGACTTGTAGGCGATCTTGTTTCTTCAAGCGCATTCCTACTTGTACTGGCACTGCATTGATTAATAGAGTACAGTTATTATCAGTTACCGCGTCAATAATTTCAGCAGCATCATATGGAAATGTATAAGAATGTGACCCTGTGGTAAGTATGTAATATTGCTTTTCAGATGGTGAGGAATAACCTGATAGTTGAAGTGTTGTAAAATAAAAGAGTTTTTTGTCGACATATGTTTTTAATGCTTCATTCAATTCTTCATTCAAAAATTGACCATATTTGTGTTGATCTATATGTTTGTAAAATTTATCGATCGTCATGATGCTCTGTTAGTGCTGTCGATATCTACTAATGAAAACAATTCATCCTTTGATGTGCATTTATATCATTATTTTTGCTCTACGTAATGCCTCGATGATATGATATATCTCATTTGAATGTGAATTATTACCTGCCATTTGAGAAGAAATAAGAATTTTCAATCTATTTACAAGGGTATTTGGGTTTTTCCAGGGCACAAATTCCAAACTTTTATTTGTAACCTTTAGAGTTTTTAGAAAATGGTTCTTGAAATTTTCATCTTTTACGAGTGTTGATGATCCTCCACCTTTATGTGTAGGGATTGCTGATTTAGGTGTAGTGGTCGTAGAGGGATCTATGTCTTGTCTCTGAAGCTGTTGTGTTCGTTGTCTTGTTAGAATTCGTGGTGTTGTATAAGAAATATTACCAATTGGTAAAGGTTTTTGAATTCTCTTTATAATTTTAATATACTTATAACCTTGATTGTAGTTAAGAGGCTTGTTGGGATTATATTCATTATGTAATAGATTAGTTTTCCTAGCAATATCCTGATATTCACGAAGATCATTCGAATTGAAAGTTTGAGGTTTTGCTTTAAAAATTAGTTCAAATAGACCAACTGTACCTTTATAAAAAATTGGTTCTGGTGAATGTTCAAGGTCGAGATAAAAATCATCACCATCAAAAATTATTTTAGAGTCCCCAATTCGAAAAGTTTCATCATCTGTATTAAAGCGTACACCAAATACATGGTCAAATTCGTTTTTAGTATCGGTTATACACGCTTCAATATATTCTCGTGATAATCCTGAGTATTGTGTCATATAATTCTGAAAAACTTCCGAGTGTTTGAATACTTCTATAAGATCTTTCATTTCTTCCGATGGTGGTAGGTTCTCAATTTCTCTTGCTGTATCATCATCATCATCTTCATCAGATATTCTTTCAGGTTCAGAGGAGGCTATTTCTTGACTACTTAAAAATTGTACAGACCTTTCAGGAATTGATGATGGTTCAATATCTGAAAGACCTAATCTAGTTGGTTTCAATGTTTGTGGAAAATCTCTAGATCGCCTAGATTTTTTTGGTTCAAACTGTGGAATATGTTTGTCGAATTTCTTAGACTCCGGAGTGTAAGTTACAAATTCTCTCTTTCGAATAAATGATTTGTCTTCTTTTTTAATTGGAGCTTCTAATTTTATTTCACATAACAGTTTTCTTATGGGTGTTGCTATTGGTTCAAATTTTCTCTCAAACTCCAGTTTCGAAGATCGAATGTCCTCTTTTAATCCTTGTAATTTGCGTTTAACGTTTTTTCTAGCGTTAACTAGTTTTAAAGCTAAGCGTTTATCCATAGTGAAATACTTAGACTGTCATTTAATATACAGAAAGCATATATTTATATTGATATGAACTGATCCAACCCTTTTCTATACCTCCCCCTAATGACGTCACTATCTTTATCAATAACTAAAAATCCAAAAGGGGTTTCCCAACATTTTGAATTGATCAAATGACATATCAACATTGACATGATCATTATAAATATGTTTGAGGTTTGTCACATCTTGGGGGAATAATAATATAAAGTTACTGTTATCACGAATAAGTTGTTTAGGAATAGATGAATATGTCTGACATAAATAGAAACAATCTATATCATAGTGTCTACCAAAGCAATAATAGTCTCTGATGATGCCTTGATTGGTACATGCAACGTCGTCAAATATCATGATCGAAAAGGGTTGTGCTTGACTAGGGGGTAGAATATTTTCGCCATCTTCAAATTCATAATATCCAACTTCTTTTATAGGATATAAAACTTTCTTCAAAAATTGATATTTAGGTTGTTGTAATGATTTTGAATATAAATATATATTTATGAATCGTAAACCATTGGGATGAACTAACAGGCTTATCAAGGTGTTTGTTTTACCTTTACCAGAACCACCTACTATTAGTCCACGTTTACTTTCAGAACCCAAAAGTTTACTATGACGTATAAATTTTGCAGACGGTTGACAATAATCGTGGTTTTCAACTTGGAATCTGTCTTTCTGTTTGATCAACTTCATGTTGAAATACCGAACTATACTGGAAATATATGATTCGAACTTTAGAGTTTATATGTAATGCTTTGTCTGGAGGGAAAGCATAAATAAAATATTCACATCATACTAATTCATACTCTCTATTGTATTTATTTTCCAAAATCAAATATATTTACATAATTCATTGAGAAGATTATTCAACTCTACATTAGCCTCTAAGTTAGTATGACCCCATGCTAAAGTTCTACTTGATTCTCTTAAAACTATTCGCTTATCATCAAATGAAGATAATGCTACTTTATTCCTCATTTCTGTATACATTTCATGTAAACATGATCTAAATATTGACATCATGCAAAATATTGAACAGTTATTTTGTATAACATTTTTATAATCACTCAAACTAATTTTTTTTTCTACAATACGTTTACTGATACCTTTAGCTTTCTTATCAACTTTATATATCAATTCAACACAATATGCCTTAGCACCAGTCCCATAAAAAGATTTAATTATGTTTCCCGAATATTCATCTTTGAATTTACCAACTTTTGAATCATTAGGCTCGATAGAATGGATATTATATTTAGAATAATTTGAAAAATCAAAACGTTCGCTACTTTCTTTCATGTCCTGATATACGTTTTCTGTATGAATCTCCAGAATTTTGGAATCTGTATCAGTATAAAGGAGAGACACTCTATCCCCATATTTTGGTTTCAGAAAATTGTAAAAAAAGTCATACATTACGATCTTAGCTATTTCCAAAATACAAAAACCGATATAAATTGGTTTATCATAGACAACACGCACCTTATTCATTTCGATTGCTACTAAATTATCCGTAAAAATTTCTCTATTTTTAAAGTGTGGTTTGGCAATCCAAGTTGCAGCACCAAATTTTTTACCAATTTTTTCCCAATGACTAACTAATTTGATGTCTCGTCGCTTCTCAACGTCATCCATTGTTTTCCCAAAAACACTATTTGTTAACAATTTAAAATGATCTTTTTCAAATTTTGTTTTAGCGTTATTTCTTAATTTGGTGTTTAAATCAATATAGCATTTGAGCCATGGTGATTGATTGAATTTTAGCACCCGATGAATTTTTATTAGAATTAAGCCATGTTCTAAGCATTGTTTCAGAGTTAAATAGTGGACAATATAGTTTTTTTTATGATTTAAGTTTGGAATCAATTTTGAATATTTTCCACCAGGAGGAATGAAGTTTTCTGGTAAGAAAGGCATGTTCTTTTGACTATTATCATTGAGTATATAAATAGATAGAGGTGTAACCCGGTTCAAGATCCCGAAGCCAGTTTTCGGACTCGGAATTTTACATGGAATATAGATGGCGTATATATATGCCAGCACTTTTGGTTCATTCTCCGAAAAATACTTCAGACATCTAGCGGTGAATAGCATAACTTTTGAGTTTGTCAATATTATGGAATTATTGGGAACTGTGAAGCATGGAACGTATTCAGAATAATTCAGTTGAATCATTTCTCTACAAATAGAATGGAACTCCCAGATTCCTATCAACAAGTTCTCGAAGATTGCAATTTTTATTACCTACCCTTCTGGCATACATTTGGACTAGAGCAAAGCGTTTGTTGTTAGGGTAGTCATAAAACATTTGTTCGAGTCAAGTTCTTGGTCACATTCTTGCATTATTGTATCTTTGGGTGGAGTAGGTACAAAAGGAGGTACTAATATGTATTTAAGAACCCTACGCATTTTTTTATTTTCAAAAACTTTGTCCTTGGTATGTTTTTATTTGAATTAATTCCTTTTTCCAAACCTTCGGTTTGGCGCCCCTTTGTCGATGCGCCCGCGTGCGTCGCACGCGTTGCACCCCCGGTCACGGGGGCCCTGGTGATATATTATATAATATCATTGAGTATATATGAATGTATACTCAATGATAATTTCTAAACTTACAGTTAAAATTGTATTTGTTTGATGACGAGATTCTCAAATACATAGAACGACTTCAATTCAATACTCAATTGCAGCTTCTTCAACTGTACGTCGGAATATTTTGAAATAACTAGGAAAAATCATGATAAGGAATTCAAAGAAAAATTTACAATTCAGGTTATTTCTTTTATTCTAGTAAATAGTTATCATTATTCATTATAAAGTGCTGCGCAAATATAATTTCTCTATGAGGAAATTGAAAAACAAATCAAAATTTCACATTCTTCAATAATTAACAACCGTTTTCATAAAACGTCGAGAAAATTGTCAGGTTGTTTAAAGTTTTCAATATAATAAAAACTTTGAAAAGAATTAGGAATGCTGGAAAACTTTCAATTTCTTTCGTTTTGAAGTGACATTTTTCTTTTGTGCCTTTCTACTTTTTGCTATCTTAAAAAGTTTAACCCGCGCTAATTGTTGTAGAATATAGGTACGATGTTCCACACAATCTGAATTGACGCCAATGACCCAATTTTTTATTTCATCTGATTTTGAAATGTTTTCCAAAATTTTCTTCTTGATTCCCGTTCGTGGGATCCACTTTTCAAAGTCAATTCAATCGACAACAATGATAGTCGTATTATATGAATTAAATTATCACTTGGAATTTTCAAATATGATATGTTTTCGTCCGGCCCATAATCTTTGTATGAAATAAACACCGTTGTGTCACCTAAAGTATCCGCATCATTCAAAAAGGCTTTCTGGCAATTTTCGCATTTGTATTTCCGACTGAATTTCTTCACTAAATATCCTGCGAAATATGTGATGGAATTACTTTCTAAAGAGTTCGCTTCAGAATGTTCATTTGATACTTTCTGATCAGGCGACTCAATATTGCTTGACGGATTAGGAGGTGTTGTATTATCATTTTCTTTCCTATTCTCATTCGGGTTTCCAGGTGCTGTTGAATGAATGGAGCATAAGCTATCATCAAAATCTTCTTGGCAATTTGAATTGTCTGAATATTTTTCCAAATATCCAGTCATAACTGATTGCAATCCATATCTGAAGTGATGTGCTGATGGATTAGGATCGTAACCTCTGCGTTGTCTGATTTTTGAAAATAGATTTTCGATTGGATCCTGATTGAGTCTACCAGTAATTAAATAAGGTTTCCAATCCTTTTTGTCTTGCCATAATTGCAAAGTTCCATTAATTGTCTGAATTAGACCCTCGAAACAATATGGTGAATTTTTCTCCACCGACCAAGACTCGATGAATGGAATTGCTTCGTTGAGAGTTTTCAGGATTAGCTGATTCTTGTCAGACAACGGCCTCTTTAAATAATTACTATCAAAATTTCCTTGAGAATTCAGGCAGTCGAAAATATCATTCAACCTCAATATGAATTGTGCGGTTGATTTAGCTGTTGGAGATTTTAGTTCGCCCGTTTTTATAACAGTCATCATCGCTGAGTAGAATGTCTTGCTGAATACTTGCGTTGCCAACTTCACCTTCATTTTCTCGAATGCATTCGGATTTATATGACTCTCGGTTATCTTCAGCAAGGTGTTAGAAAGGGTATTATTTGAGTCGATATCAAAAGTTGCCCTTATATCTCTCCAGGTAACTAACTCATCCCCAGTTTTAATATCTCTCCTCAACAAATTGTTTCTCACGTTTTTTATTAGATGCGGAGTATCATAGAGGGCAATAATTTTGTTATCGTTGAAAAAGAAATAAGGTTCACTTTTTGTTACGCCAAACATTTTGTAAACAGATCTGTTATTAGATCCTTGATCGCAGATAATCGCAGTATTTCTTAAACCTAACCTCTCTACTTCAAGCATACATTTCTCCAAGCATAGTTTCAAACGCTTCGCCGTTATGGGTCCGGCTGAGACATAGTATGCTAATGGTACCGACCAATTAGAATATAACCCTCTGGCCATAAATGCAATAGCATGCGAGGCTATTTTAGCGGATCTCCCGCCTTCACTTGCGAAGTCCTCGAAGCCTTCCAAAATATCATCTTTTTCATTATAATCTAAATGTTTTTTTATAGACATTTCATCCATTAATATGGTGCATTCTTTTTCTTCCATCTCCAGCAATTCTATTTTCTGTCTCAATTTTTTCAAAAATATGGTATCGAATCCAGGCCTCAAATCAATTATTCGGATCCATCTCCTTATTGTGGATACGGATGGTAAATTAAACTTCAATTTCTGGGAGATATAGCTATAAAGAGAAGGGGACTTATAGTACAAAGACAGGGAAATTTTTCTTTCCGCAGTAGACCATTTACTTAGAGGTTTATGTCTCAATTGCATGTAAATAATTGTTTTAACACTAGGAGGTAATTTCGTCAGTTTTGCTTGTAAATCTATGACCTCACCGAAATTTATAAGTTTTGACTGTAGTCTACGATTCTTTTGATGCATTATTTTCAATTGCCTCTTTTTATGCTTGATTATTTTCTTTAATTTTCTATTTTCTTCAACTAATTCCATAATTTTCTTGTTCCTTACTTTTGGAACAATTCTTTTCTTCCTTTCCTTCATAATGGGAGCGTTGGTCATTTTGACTTCTAGCGGAGAAATCAACGATTCTTCACTTGAAGAAGAAAATGTTTCAATTAGACTTATTTCCATTAGTTTGTCCTTGGCAGGAGGATAAGTTCTTATTTGAGCAGAATGCAAAACCTAGAATAAGAGGAATGCTCTATAACCTAATTTCATATTTCTTCGGAATCGCATATCGATAATTCTTGAAAAAAACTAGATTGAAAAGCACTGACATGAGGTCAGGGGATTTTGGGTGCAGGTTCAACATAGGTGATATATTCACGGATTGTCTATGTCCATGAATTTGTTGTCCCTAGTGTACCCTAAGATCATATAAGAAAGAACTATAATGAGAAAAAGCACGAAATTTAGACAATACCACTGTAGAATATAAAATTTAACGTAAAAACAATGATTTGTTCCTATCCAATTTTTTTCCAAAAGAATGAAAAAAATTTTTTTTAATTAACAACAGTATGATTCCAAATATATTCTGCCACTGAGTATATAAATCTATTTATATACTCAATGATTCTGCTTAAAGTTGCGCGTTCCTATGCTTGTGCTTACTGCCAAGTTTCAATTACAGACATTTTGACCAAATAATAGGGACTATTTTCCCCAGAACGTGCACCCAAAAATATAACTGACGTAATATTTTATCTATATCTTCAAAACCATAATGTAGATCCGCCATCGAAATTTTTTATGGTTTATGCACAAATTTAATTGTACCATTGAGTTTATAAATAGATATTTATAAACTCAATTATTGTGCCTATACCATTGAGTTTATAAATATCTATTTATAAACTCAAAGCCTATAAATAAAATTCCGAAATGAATTTCACATCAATGATTGAGAAACAAAATTCAGTTGTTTATATTATGATAATGCGACAATAACCGTAGGAAACTTACCGAAAAAGACTCTTCAAAATGTATCGGGACTGCATTTTTTTTTAATCTATTCCCTGTCGTATTAATGAACGCTGTTTCTTCAAAATGGTCTTGACAAATTCTTCTATTTTCCAATTGCTTCTTGTCTAAATCTGAAAATTATTAAAAACTGTAACAATTTTTCACTAATTGCCAATTCTTTTGAACAGCAGTATGTAAAATAGAATGAATTAATATTATAATATATTTACCTAGAAGTTTGGTATTTCCTGAATGTAATATCCATATTTGACACCGCCTGTCATCTTTCACTGGAAATCTGAAGAACTTTGTAGATGTTTCGTTCGATATTCTTCTGGAACATCCATTATAAACGCAGCTAACTGTAGACATATTCGAAGGATTTCACTTTTCACAGTATTATCACTTAGTAAGTTGCTTGACCGATGGAAGTACCTCAATCTTAATGATTGGAATGAATTTCGGTTTCTGCTTTAAATATCGGAACCAAGCTCTATTTCTAATTATTTCTAAGAATAATTTAAATTAATAGGTAGTAGAAATTCATTTTTACAATTACACTCTTTTCTGTAATGGAACATTTATTTACGATGACCTCTTATTTTGAGAAAGGGATTTGTATTAATACCAGGTAAACACAACTTATTGATGACTATTTCGAAGACCCATCAATTAAATCATTTGTCGGTGTTAAATCTTCCGAAATTACCATTAAATAGAGTTTAAAATACAGTTTTAGGGGGCTGAGATTTCTTATCGTTTAATATTTCCTTCAATTTATTTTTATTTTCAAGGGTGTCTAAATTCTTGAAAATCTGAATAATTAGCTTAAGATTTATTTACATTTACAATCGTTATAGTTGCGAGAACAATGAAAATAGAATTATTCGATGATCCTGCCAGTCGAAATATGACGTTATTGTTAAACGTTTGAAATTAAAGTATTTCCACTGACACAATCATTGAAAATTTCTATTTCTCAGCCGCTGCAGGAAAAGTAGTTACTATGCCAACGATGACTTACTATTCCGTCCGCGGGAAGGAGAAGTACGAGCGCTCTGTCATTTCATCACGATGTCAGCATTTTTGGGAGTTTGAACCGTGTTCCAGATTTGAACTCGATAAAATTCATATTTTTGCAAATATTGGGTAACTAAATATCATTCTTTTTCCTGGCAATCAACAAATGAACTCAGTTAACTTCCTTGTGAGTGGGCGAGTGACCTAAAGCACCTGACTCCACATCCGTTCTTTTAAAGACTAGTTGCCATTGAGTTAAAATATGCCAGAAGCACAGTCTTCTAGAAAACGGTTTCTCACCAGCTAGCAATAATTAATGATATCAATCAATTAATTCCCTTCATCTCTGCATAACAATCGACAACCGCAAAAAATACTAATTTCTTCAATACAATCTTGACATCATCTGTTAGTGAATATGAAAAGTCTTAAATAAATGAAGTATTATACCCACTACATAATACCATTGAGTATAAAGATTTATTTATGTAAAAAATGATATTACACAAAAATAAGTTCTTTCTGTCATTTATATTTATAAACTCAATGATTCAGTAACGAGTTCTATTTTGTATATTCTGTAATTATTTTTCAGTCCGGCTCTGAGCTCCAGAAACTCTTTCAAAATGCATTTCTTGACGAAATGAGTCGCCTTATACAGATGCCTGTTAAAGTTTGGCAAGTTTCGGGTGGTTGATTCACCCGATGTTCAGTGGTGCGCCACGTGTCGGACAAACAAACTGGCTTCGGGATCTTGAACCGGGTTATACCTCTATCTATTTATATACTCAATGCTATTATGTAGGTGATATGGATAATCTATATCAACCTCAAATATATATCCTATTGGCGAAGTATCCTGTAACTCCAAAATTTGCAAGTTTTCAATTTCTTCAGCAGATAACCAAACAAACCCTGATTCGGGTAAGAACTGACTCATTGCATATCCGTATAAGTTGGTCGCATCTAGATATAAAATATATGATGTATCTTTATTTGGATCATAATTAGGTAAAAATGGATTATTTGCTTCTGCTGAACGTTTAACACATGTACTAACACCTCCACGTATACCCTTTTTGATAAAGTGAATCATGTCTATATCAGTAAGTAATTCTAGTGATACATCCGTTTTTTTGAGCATCGCATCCCAACTTAAAGATGGTGCAGTCAAATAATGTGCAGGATCTAGTTTGTAATATGCTAATGACGTATCACGAAAATTTTCAAATATGTCAGCTAATAATAATATGTCAGATTTCAGATATAAATCAGAATAATCACCCAAAGTTACACATTCAAATGTCGTCCAGACTAATTTGGCTCTTGAATATTTTTCCTCAGTTATGTGCTCATCATGTAAATTATCGTAAAAGTCTTGCTGTTCAGGCAATGCGGAATAGTCAAGTTTGGACCAACTATCTATAAAAGAATAAGGAAAAACTCCTTTTTGACGAATTAATTCAAATTTGTTTGGATCTGGAAAATGCTCACGAACAATTCGACAATGTGAATCTTCCAACGTAGCAGCAAGTTTATCTAATGAAGAAGTTAAAAATTTAAAAGAGTCCACAAATCTTAATTCCAAATAAAGTTGTTTGAAAGTATTTTGTTTGGTTATTTTCGCACCTACGTGAACAAATTTCGAAAACGATATATATTTTTCCTTAGTTTGACCTAAAACTTTTATCTCCTCGTTTCGAAGAGCAAGTCTCTTTATAAATAGATGCGCATCATAATGCGCTAAATTATGAATTAATACTGGAATAAATTTTGGTGTGATGTAGTTTACATTACAACTTTGGTGACTAGGACCACGATAAAAAGAGGTTATATGATCATGATCTCTAACTTTTAAACTCCCATCAAGAAATGGCTTTTCGCAAATATGACAAGTTGTTGAAAGTTGGAATTCATTTTCTTGAATATCAGAAAGGGGTTCCATCTTCGCTATACGTGATAAATATTTAGAATAAATAAATTTTGTGTCATTTTCCAAAGATTGTATAAATTTGTCACTGAGAATTCGAACCAATGCCCAACCTGTAACAAAATGCAATATAATTCCTCATAATTTTTGGAAGATTATTAACTTACCTGAATCCCGTTCTGCAAATTCAGCCATCTTACGTAGAAGAACTTCAATAACATCATTGATGATTTCGGAAATATCTGAACCAAAATTTATGATGATGTTCTTAGTATGAAATGTCTTTATGTCATAAGTATCTTTTACTTCAATTGTGAATAAAGCATTCAATTCAAAGTTCACTTTCATGGTTATCAAATTACGCAAATTAATTTGGATCAGGTGCCTTAATTTTGAATCTATTGAATTAAAAAAATCATTTAGATCGATGAAATGTTTTTCAGCATCTATCCTATATGATTTGATCCTATTTTTGAAGGCTGATGCGATAATCTTGATACCATCGCCTATTGAAGTTGTAGTATTTTCCTTATGTGTTCCTGTTTTCGAATGTGAGTATAATAAGTTTGGTAACACTTCGACATCACATGCTTCACATTTGACATGGGTAGGCTCTTCATTACGTCTTCTTTTCGGTTGATCGTTGTGAGATTTCATATGTCTCTTCAATCCCTTAGCTGATGTAAATGCAGAAACGCAGTTTGGGCATTCGAAACACTTCTCTTTCTTAATTTGAAAAGAAAAAGGAAAAATAAGTATTATGGTCGTCATTAGTTATCATAAACGATTTTTTGAGTTAAACACTTTGAAATGTATATTATTAAATTTTGTACTAGTAATCGTTTATGAATATCCAGCAAGACCAACGAGGAGGAACGACCTGCTTGCCATAGTTTGTTGTGATTTTTAAATTTATCTACAAATAATTTTGAAAAAACAACCAAATAATTACCCGCAAATCTGAAATACTCTCAAGTCTCACATAAAATGTACGTTCATAAAAATAATTATACCAAATTGTAGACTCTCGAAAATTATGCTTTAGAACCCTTTTCTATGTTTTCCTTATATAGCATATAGAGTCTGTGAAATTCTTTTCCTCCTCTGATAACAGGATCCACTCGACAGGTGGAAGTTGAAGGGCTCTCAAGTGAGTCCTCGATTGAATTAATTTTTTTGTCTTTTACAACAACTGGTTGGACATGGGGAAAGACCATTTCAACCGATGTTGCAATACCCCTTTTTCTAAAAACATCCGCTTTTCAGATTCACTATTTCCCCCCTCAAATACTAATTTTCTCTTTCTAATTGATTTTTCCAAAATTTTACCATTTTTCCTCCTACAAATATAAACCTTTTCTTCATTTATATCATTACTGCTATCATAAACTTGAGAGGGACAAATTGGTGTAGCAGTAATGGGAAAATTCACGGAGGTACGTGATGTGAATTTAGAAAATGGCCGATCTGAGTACCCAACCAAGTCTGGCACTTGTGGGGTCATTATTACCAAGTCAGGTTTCACTTCAGTGTCTAAGGTATTTAATTTAGTATTTGAAAATATAGTAAAATTTTGGATGTGATCAGATGTTTTGGGGGAAGAAACTTTTATGTCATCAGAAGAGGATAATTTTGAATTTAGAATTTTGTTTTTAGACAAAATTTGCGCTTCCCTAAATTTACGCTTCAGACTGAATGGACGTGTATCTAATGTGGTACTTAAAGATTGACAGTCAAATTCATCTTGCTCATCAGCAGTTAATTTTTCTGTGGGAAGTTCAGAAAATGGAACAATATCAACAAATTGTTCAACTGCATCTAACTGTGATGGATAAGATTCATTGGATATTGTACAAATTATCAATCTATCAAATTAGTTAGGAAGGAAGACCGTATCAACACATTTGATAAAATACGAGGCTTTAAAAGAGCATTTCTCAAAAGACTTACGGGTGCATTATTTGGTTTCTCACTAACACGTTCACAATTTGAGCTACATGACTGCGAACCACAAAATTCACTGAAATAATTCGCAGCCATTTCTTCAATTTTTCAAACAAATTCACTGTACAAAAACACAACAAACAATGACCAAATATCAGGATCGTTTCATTTTATAATATACCAACCACCCCCCTCCCCCACCTTACACCTGCCTCTATCAACAATGAGCAATCCCCACATATCGCGTCTATACGAAGTCATCTACCTTAGATGTCTCAATGTCAACCATGATAAAGGTCAACCACAATTGCACACATGGCGTTTATACAACGTCAACCACCTAGCCTATTTCAAGGTCCCTCCAGCACGGATACTTGTTCAGTGATTTGTACATGTTTATTCCCATATGGATTTATAAGGTTAATTTTAGCAAAAATGGTTCTTTTCTTGAATTTTAAAATAAAACAATTTTAATAGTGTTTAATTTTCATAAAAATTATACAATATATTCTGTGCATAATTCAACTAGAAATTTCCATTGGTTCGAAGTAATAACTATAATCATATTTATAATCAATGCTTTCATTTTTTTTATTGAGTTTTGTAAAATTCTCTTTAATGAAATCTGTAAAATTTTCTCTTATAAAATGAACATTTCTCAAAGTACAGTAACAATTATTATATTCATGAAAGACACACATTGGTAAATCTGGTGCAAATGTCGGACTTTCAGGAAGTTCAATAACGCATTTTGATGGTATATAATTCCTTATAATTTCAGTTTTTTCATGGCCTTTTACGTAAACCACACGGACATCATCAGTAAGATTTTGGAGAATGTCACGAATTTTCCATGGTTGTATAAACCCAGACTTCCATTTAATACAGTGGTGGTTGTTGGAGAGCCATACTACTTGTTTCTTATATACGTCAGGTAATTTGTCAAAATCATACGGTTCTTTGAATACAAAATGTGCAATTTGGCCATTTTTCAACAAAGTGAGCTCTTTTGGTGTAAATTTCTTTTTTTCTATGAAAAACCCTTGAACATCAATAATTGCGTGTCCCATGATGTATTCACTTGACAGTTTTTGTGAGAGGGTTATATGTGAACATTCGATCGCAGATTTTTAGTGCATGAGCACTAGTGTTATTAGGAATTGCAGAATTAGATTCAAACTCAATTCTAAGTGCGACAGATTGAGTTTGAAATCCTGTTTTTTGCTTAGAACAATCTATAACTATAAGTGGGAAGGACTTCGTGAACTGTGTGGGAGATATATCTGTTTCTGACTTATATTCATAATAATATGCGGGTCGAAACTGTGAAAACATTTCATATAATGCGGCAGTGTGATTGTTTTTGAAAGATATATTTAGGTTTTCGTAAGGATAACGTTCGTTATTTAGATAAAGTCGAATACTGCTGAAATCGCAATTGTCGAATTGACTACTATCTTTCTTCAAATCTACACGTCCAGTTTGAAAACCAATAATAACATATCGTGGAGATTCTAATCTTGTAGAAGTCTTAACGTTCCAGCTATGTTTCATAGTGCTTGGAAGAGATGGATAACTATGTAATTCCCAACTTCTATATGGAACAATTATATCTTTCCCTTTTTCAATAAATTTTGTCAACGCTACTTCCTCTCTGAGACCTGGCATTATATGTGGCACTTTCCACATAATTTTATGTATGACTACTTTAGCATTCTCATTCGTAGAACACATCAATGCACTTTGGTCATTGTTACTGCGTATCAAAATCAACTCTTGTGCTATATTCAGCATAACTTTCTTGTAGTCCTCAGCAAATCCTAGTAAATTTTGTAGTGGAATGCAAACATTAAATCGACCATCTTTAACAATATTGTTGTCGTTATTTGGAAACCATCCGGCATTTTAATTTTTTAATGCTTCGCTTTTATTGAATGATACCAATCGTTTCATAGTACTTGTGAGTCCTGGTTTTGTATTAACGTCTACAACATAACCATTTACCTCATATCTTATTTCACTGAATAAAAATGCAAAGCCATTATTCACAAAATGTGTATCCTTTGCTGGAGTATTATCGGGTTTTACTAATTGTCCTTCTATGTATAAATAACTTTCACTTGGTCTGGTGCATAAGTCTTCTTGAAGAGGAATTCGAATTTGATCATTATTTTCATATCGTGATGTGAATGATTCGTGAATATGATATTTGTAAGAAACAACACTTTCTTCTAGAGACACTGCCTGGTTGACATCAAACATTGTTAATTCAACAATTTAAATCCTAAAGATTTGAGGAACTTTTTGTTAGTAACAGTTAGTTCCTGGACGTATTTTCTTCTACTGAACATCTTCGAACATGTAGATTCTTTTTTATAAGGTGATGGAGAATGCACTTTTTTAAAATCGATGGCCATTTTAAGTCTCTTTTCGTAGATGTAGACCTACTGTTATGGTCTCTTGTTGGAAATTGATAAGTTTGCCTGTCTGGTCCACTATTTTAACTATGATATTTCTTATTGTATTCACACTGATTGGTAAATAAATTACATGATCCGGGGATTCCACTATTTTAAAGCCAGGTGGAACGTTTGGAAAAAACTGATGAATAATGTGCTGTGGTTGTCCATTTGCATAACTATTTACTGTAATATTACATTCTATTAAAATGGAATTAACAGTCATCACATCTGCAATACGGTCAGATTGGTGTTTATCAACTTTAGGTAAGAATTTACGTTCGAATCCGATCAAGGGAGCTATACTGTTTGATTTTCTCAAATCCACATCCGCTGTACATTTAATATGAGTATGAAGTGTGTTATTATTCGGTGTCAATTCGAATGTTATACCCTTAGTCTTCGGATCCAATCGTAATTCACGTTCGATATAATTATTAATATCTACGACTTGATAACACCCTGTTGGAATTATTATTTCTTTTGATCCCACTTGTATACTATTGCAATTTTCATCGATATTAGGAATAGAATTAAACGTTTCAAAGTTCGTTGGACCCAAAACATAATTGCCGTCTTTTAAGTCTATAGGGGGGTTGAAATCTGAAGTGAGAATTGATGATTTTCCACTCAACATAAACAACATTATAGTTCAAGTATATCTATCTAAATAATTTTTCCATGATGAGTCGACATATATAAGAACTTTAGAGTCAGCTGCCCACAATTATCAGCATTTAATTTTTGATAGGTATCTTTGAATATTATACTTTATTATGTTTTTTTTTACTATCGCTTCTAAAATATCTTATTACTTCCTCCGGGGGTCTTAAGTGTCCGATGCTGTCGAAGTATAATATTTTTCTTCCAGTTTTCACATAACCTGTCCAGTGTGTTCCTGGACCATCACGATCGTCATGATTGATGATTCCTGTTTCATATTTCTTAATTTTAGTGGGTAAATCATTTCTCATAAATATTCCCCTAAAAAACGGTATTTGTAACGAATGAGCAAATTTGTTGAGTTGTATGTTAGTAAGAGGTTTCCGAGGTAATTTCACTGGAATTTTTTCTGGGACCATTGATACGGACCAATATATAAGCCTTTTCCTTTTGACTTCTTTCCGGTAACTAATGCTCTTCTTCCAGAAACCTTTCTTCTAAATAAACCTTTTCCCTGAGATAAACTTTTTTCTCTAACAAGTTCCATTGCTTTGTTATGTCGCTGTACCTCATCAATCATTTTTCTATCAGATTTTGCTTTATTTACAGCAGTTGCAATCGATGCAGCTCCGGTTCCCAATGCACCTAAAGCTCCTAAGAGAGGCAAGAGTGTTGGTAAAAAACCACCACGTTTCGGAGCTACTAAAATTCTTGACTTTCTTTTTCTCATAGATTTCTTTCTCCCCTTAGTACCCATTCCGATTTTAGTTTTCGCTTTCATCAAAATGAAGACAATGACGGCCGCTAATTTCTCTTTTAGACTAGCTTGCTTCGAATTAATACGTTCGAAAGCTTTATTAATAAGGAGATTGTCTGCCTCGTTTCTTTTCTCAAAATCCGAATACTTAGAATATATAATGTCGTGTTCTCTACAGGCTTTATCTAACTCATTTATTCCTAAGTCTCCTCGTTTCAATCTTTCCTCTAAATGAGTACCTGGTCCACAGAATTGATAACCAGGTAAATGTAATTCCACAGGTAACTTATCAATTAATTTATTTATTAAAGAACCTCCTATCACGTTAGAGTTTGAATACTTTCTACGTTGTTTATCAGCGTAGTTCTTCATATATAGTGTCATTTGATAACCACAAGATTATTAAACAACAAAACCTATAATTAGGGTTGTTTTATCATACTACAACAATAACCCTCAACTGATGGAATTTTGATATATCCTAAAATTATATATTATTTGTATGGTTTGATAATAGTGGAGGTAATTTGGTCTTGAAATTATAAATCAAATGATAATTTATATTGAAACTAATGAAATTAATACTCAAGATGTGTATCCGTGCCAGTTTAAGAAGGAATGCGCTAGAGAAACAAGAAACAAGTCATAAAGAATCCGGATTTTTAAAATTGAAGTTACCAGTTCACCAGTTCACCATGAATTCGAATATTGAAAGAGAAGTGGTCAATGAACTTCATAAACCGGTGCGAATCAATTTTCCCCGTAGAAGACTTATAGTGAAAGGAATAAATGATCTGTAGCAAGTTGATTTAGTTGAATTAATTCCTTATACAAATTTCAATAAATGATTCAAGTACCTATTAGTCGGGATGCATCCTTTACATAGAGCTAAAAGTGAGGACGGGATTCGACGTAATGTCCTTGTCCTAGACAAAGAGTGGAAATAGTAGTGGAGGAGTGTCCTTAACCTGGGATAATAGTGGGGATAGGAGTGGGATAGTGTCCTTGGCCTTGAACTATGAAAGGGAGGCGGTAACATCCTTGGTCGCCAGTTTGAGTGGGGGGTGGAGGAGGGGTAATTTGGGTGGGATCAATGAAAGTAATGCAAATTATTGGAAGTGGGGATTATAGAGAATGTATGTGCAAGGGTACAAAACTAGTGTCCGACCGAAACTGGTTTTTCAGCCGAAACCGAAACCGAAACCGAACTTTCGGCCAGGCTCTCAGTTTCGGCCGAAACCGAAACCGAAACCGAAACTTTATATTTCATACTGAAATCTACTGTATTTTTTACAATTTTATTTGCATATACATAAAAACAGTTAAGCAGTGTTAAATAAAATAAAAAGACAACTTTTTTGATATCTTTAGTTATTATTTTGGTATTACCAAGTTATAAAAATAATCAGTCGAAGTATACAGGGTAATTCCAAATCAGACATCAACCTTGGAGGAGGTGTTCATGTGGATAATTTGCTGTGGTTTGAGCCATTTTTATTGATGACCAAAAATAAACAGTTTCCGAGATATTTGAGTTCTGGTTCTGATGAAAAAGAATTAGTATGATTTGAAAGGGGATGTAAGAAGCAAATAGAGAAAAATATCGAATTCAATATTTTTTTGTTGCAAATAAGCTTGAAATTCCATTAGAAAAATGGGTTCAAGCCCTGTGGACAGGAGCTTTCTGGCGCTCTAGTTCAAACAGACAAATTATATCTCCAAAAGTATTGGTTTCTCAGAGTTGGGAATTATATCAATGTATTCATATGATAGAACTGCATCCTAAAGGAAATTCAATTCAAATAATAGTTTATTTATCAAGATTAAATGAGCAATCATGAGAATGAGAACTGCACCATGGAAGAAATCAAATTAAATCTGGCCAATTTTGCCCAATAACGAACTTAACCGAGATATTCATCTCCCTAAACTACTCTGAAAATTTCAACTACCTACCTCATTCCGTTCGAGAGTTATATCTATGTCTATGGATGAAAAGCAGTCTCACTACTCTCAGATCTCTTACTTCATGTTCAGTTCCGAAATGTAAGAATTTTCTGAGAAAAACTAGTTTCGGAGCAAACAACTGAGATTTTTCTCACTTCGCTCACAATTCTTCGATTGATTAGGTAATGTCTCAGGAACATCATTTGACATTATGACAATTCATAGAATAATATCATTCTGTGACAACGTTGAAATACGATTTATTATTGAAATTTTGAAAAATCATATCTCCGAAAGTATTAGCTTGTTAGAGTTAAAAATGATATGAATGGATTTTTATGATAAAACTTCTTATTAAAAAAAATTTAATTTGGAATTTGTTTCGTAAAAAAAAAATTTTTTTTTTGTTACTCCGAAACCATCTGTCCGATTTTGCCCAATAACGAACTTAGCCGAGATATTTATCCCCCAAACCTACTCTGAAAATTTCAACTCTCTAGCTCATTCCGTTCGAGAGTTATCGTGCCTACGGCCGGCCGGACCGTCCGGCCGGACCGGCCGGACAGAATGAATTTCGACCACGGATTCTTGATCAGTGAGTCGAACCAAATCGTTTAAGACCATTTTCATCGAAATATTCGAAAATTACAGACATTTGGGCAAATTGATAAGCACTCAGTTCCGAGGAACTAGAGCGCCAAAAATGTATTCATAAATTATGTTCCACCATTCCACATAGGCAAGCACATGCCGTCTTTCTGATATCTTCAGTTGTTATTTTCCGCCTGAAATTTACTCAGGCTGTCTTTTGATACACATTCACTATTTTATATGCCGGACATTCAAAAGGTTGCTTATAAAAAATCTGCTGAAACGAAACTAGTTATGCAATCTAACGAAATCTTTTATAGAATGAAAAAGGAATTTGGCAAATTTTTGAAATAGTTTTGGCATACAAAATTGTTAAATTCGAAGGTTGCAGAGAAATTGATATTAGAAATTGATATTTCATTTATTCATATACCACATTTCAAATCATACTAATTCTTTTTCAACCTCTTATACAGCATAGTTTCGATTTTTTCGTACATATCATATCCTTTTCTGATGAAAATAAACCCAAATTATCATCAAATTTGGTCAACGTAGAAAAAATTGACGAAATATGAACTAAGTTCAGAAATCTTTTAAAAATCACCCGAACTCCAAAAACTGTTGATTTTCGGTTATTAATAAATATGTATTAAACAACAGCTAATGAGACATACTAACTACTCCTCCAAGTTTCACGTCATATTTGGAATCACCCTATGTAATCTAATTAATAATCATTAAAGTGAATTCTCATGAATTCTCAGTCTTAACAAAGATAGATTACAATAACTTGTACGACAATTATGTCCACCTACTTTTAACTCCTGGCCAAACGACCAGGATAATTCACGAACAGTCAAGTTTCGGCCCGGCCGAAAGTTTCGGCCATTTTGGGCCGAAACCGAAACTAAGGCCGAAACTAGATTTCTTGGCCGAAACTGGCTGAAACCGAAACCGAAACCGAACTTTCGGTCGGTCACTATACAAAACCGGTTTTGGTGACCTTGACCATAGGTAAACTCCATATATGGTCAAGGTCACCAAAACCGGTTTTGTACCCTTGCACATACATTCTCTACCTACTATCATTTGTTGCAATGAATAGAGTCATCAACGACTTTATAGCTCGAATACAACCTTCCATGTTGAACCTTTCGATACAACTGAAAAGAAAACATCTTTGTTTCAACTTTTAGAGATTCATAAAAATACCTGAATACATACGAGAATATCCGAAGATACCCAATTCAAAAAGGTCAACGATAAAAGAGAATGGCTATTAACAATCTTCATTTTTCTCGCAAAAGAGTCACAGATTTCGAATTAGCTAAAGATTGGTATTCAAAAAATATTTCATTTTTGTTACTATGTAAATGTTTCTCTCAGATAAATGTAATACTGCAATTTCACTTATTTTTGTTGTTTCGATTTTTTAATGAATTATAGAGCAATTCCTGGTATCATCAAAAAGTCTCGTAAAAAGTAGGTTGAACACCTTGATGAGGTTTTGTTCTAAATATATATCTGAGAAATTACTCATGAAGTGTAGGTAATTCAGTTAATTATGGGAATGTACTTATGCGATATCTTTAATAAATTTATTGTATTGTGAAATATGCGATTAATGAATGATTTATTTTGGATAATACAATAAAACCAACCTCTACATTTTGAGTGGAGATGGAATGGATACTCATCAGACTCAATGTTCACTAAAATCGAAAATTATGATCCGTCCGAATAGTAGATTTTTATTTCATCATAAAGACCTCCCAGGCGTACCTGCGAGTTATATTATTACTATGACGTATTCAAACAATATGTAGACGTTCCTTGAAAAACTTCCTGGCCCCATAAGAATAATTCTTCTTGATATGGTAACATTACCTCATCGATTTCTCTATGAACACCCATACAATCTAGCTATTTGAGCTCAACTACGCTTGACCTGTATTTTTGAGCCTGTAAGAATATAAAATTCCGAATGGACATATTTTATTCTCAGTACTGAGCAAATATTAAATCTTTTTGACTTGAACTTAAATCTATGTTCCAAAATATCTATATTGAGTACCCAAAGTTAAAAAAACAATGATTGTGCTTGAAATGACAGAAATAAAATTATGGTTCGACGACTATGCTCTGTTAAAGTATGGAAATCATAATACATCAACATTGCATCAATTTGTTAGTTTAGGGAAAAACATTTGTCTAATCTACCTAGTTGGATCACTTACTTACTGTCAAATAAAAATTTACTAGTTTATTATCGCAATGAAATGAATATTATTTCAATTATTTCAATTACTAATATGTTGAAAAACCTGACTTTTTAGCGAAAAAGACTTATGTGAACTTCCATCTATTCCGCTCATTAGGATAATAAAGTCTGAAAAACGTACAATCATATTTTCAAAGTTATATTTCTCGTCTGCGTAAACCAAAAATTATACGGTTCAGATAATCCACGGTATTCCCTCTCAAATTATCGATAAATGATCCAAGAATAATCTGAAAAAAGGATCTAGTTCCTGCGAATAATCCGAAAAAAGGATCTAGTACCTTATGCATCAAACTTCATATGACAATTTCATTGTACTATTAGGATAACCTGAAAGTTCCTGAGAGCGATACGAGCCCCAATTAACAATCCAATTCCAATACAGGAGAATGGACAATGCGCGCAAAAGTTCCTGACTCCACGTCAGTGCTTCACAATGGGTCTGCTGAAAACCACACAATCATCCCCCCAAAGTCTGCGTAAACCGAAAGATTCATAAATAATCCATGGTATTCCCTTTCATATAAACGATAAATGCCCTCAATAATAATTCGAAAAAAGGATCTAGTACCTCATGCATCAAACTTCATATGACGGATAGAATAATTCCAATTGCCTAGAGAAATTCAATTCATATTAATTACCTGAAAAAGGACCCCTGGGCAATCTGGGCATATTGCAACTGACTCAACTAAAATTGTGGTTGCTTTTGTTTATGTAAAAGAGTCCGTTAGTTACATGTGTGGGTGGTCTACAAGCCTGAAATGTACCATATGACGTTCGATTCTGGTTTCATCTAATTTCTATAACGTGAGTGGGTGCTGAGTGAAAATGCGGATTCGAATCCCGAATCATGTAATTTTGAAGTTACAAACGAAAAGCACTACCTGTTGAACGGCCAGTTCCACCTAGAAATTGAATGTGGATTAGGGTCTGCTTCTCTATACATCGATTGTGGTATAAGTCCGGTGAGACAATTCACACCTGCTGTTAAACTGAGCTGTAATGACTGCGTGATATCCTTTGATGATTGGGAATGGGAGTCATTTATTGCAATAATCGAAAATGGTTATCAACAAGAATGTGGAGCTACAGTTGTACGATGTGCTGGTGAATGTATGATTACTAGCGTCACAAAATGGGGAAACTGCATATATTTCAGTAAAGTTGACTTGAATAAGATATCTCAATTGAATCGACTGATAATTATCAGTCGTCTTGAAATTTTGAAATATCTCCGAATGACTTTGTATTACTTTAAATTCGTGGACACCATCAAAGAATTCATACGAAACTCCAGCAAAAATAACAACAACAATTCTGTTGAAGATTTCATAAATGCTATCTGTAGAATCAATCCTTGTGTTCAGAGTTATGCAATTTTAGAATGTAGGTACTTTTATAGGAATAAAGTATTGAACGATGTAGATAAATAACATTATGTTGAGTCAATGAAAAATCTCATCCTGAAATTATTTTTTAATAGTCAAACCATGTAATTTCCACTCGAAACACCGCCGTCGGTGCTTGTCAATGAATACTCTCTGTATATTCAAATCTCCCGATTCATCTTCAAATCCGTACTCCCAGCTTGCTGACAAACACACTTTCCATTGATTTTATTCATTATGACAACAAATTTTCAAAACCACACAATCATCCCCCCAAAGTTATATTTCTCGACCATGTAAACCAAAAGATTCACAAATAATCCCCGGTATTCCCATTCAAATAAACGATAAATGTCGCCCCCAATAATAATCCGAATATAATTTCAATGTAAATCGTATTTCACAGATTGATATAATTATTATTCTATGTATGAATTCTCATAATGTCAACTTGACAGAAGGGAATATTGTAACTTCAAAAATATTGGGGTTGAAATACTCGTATTTTAGCGATGTAACGGGGACCTCACCCGAAAATGTTTGAAAATATTACGTAAATATTGAAAGCATAATTCTGTAGTTTGGTGAACGTAGATCAGGAAATTTTTGATCGATTACAAGGTAATTTATTATTACTTATCTAATAAACTATTATTTGAATTGAATTTCCTTTATGATGCAGTGATATCATATGAATACATTGATATAATTCCCAACTCTGAGAAACCAATACCAGATATAATTTGTTTGTTTGAACTAGAGCGCCAGAAAGCTCCTGTCCACAGGGCTTGAACCCATTTTTATGATAACCTGAAAGTCCCTGAGAACGATACGAGTCCCAATTAACAATCCAATTCCAATACAGGAGAATGGACAATGCGCGCAAAAGTTCCTGACTTCACGTTATTGCTAATTTCAATCATGCGTCACTCTGATGCGTCCGCTTTATAGCACCAAAATACCCCAAATTCTTACGGCCCCTGTAGCCTAGCGGTAGGCACCCAAACTATCACCCAAACTTCCCGGGTTCATATCCCACGTCCATCCAGAAACTTTTTCGATCATGACTTCATCCACCCGACGTCATCCACATCAGACCCCCAGACACCATTAAGGGTGGTCATAGGTCAACTTTGATCGAGAACCAGCTTAGTATAACTACTGCTGCAAGCAGAAATAACCGTAAAACCGTAAAAAAACTTTCAGTGTCTTTACGAACCTGTTGACAAAAAAATGGGTTCAAGCCCTGTAGACAGGAGCTTTCTGACACTCTAGTTCAAACAGACAAATTATATCTCCGAAAGTATTGGTTTCTCAGAGTTGGGAATTATATCAATGTATTTATACGATAGAACTGCATCATAAAGGAAATTCAATTCAAATATTAGTTCATTTATCGAGATTAAATGAGCAAATCATGAGAATGAGAACTGCACCATGGAAGAAATCAAATTAAATCTGGCCAATTTTGCCCAATAACGAACTCAACCGAGATATTCATCTCCCTAACCTACTCTGAAAATTTCAACTACCTACCTCATTCCGTTCGAGAGTTATATCTATGTATATGGATGAAAAGGAGTCTCACTACTCTCAGATCTCTTACTTCATGTTCCGTTCCGAAATGTAAGACTTTTCTGAGAATAACTAATTTCGGAGCAAACAACTGAGATTTTTCTCACTTCGCTCACAATTCGATTGATTAGATAATGTCATGTCTCAGGAAAATAAGTTGACATTATGACAATTCATACATAGAATAATTATATCATTCTGTGACAACGTTGAAATACGATTAGTTATTGAAATTTTGAAAAATCATACCTCCGAAAGTATTGGCTTGTTAAAGTTAAAAATGATATCATTGGATTTTTATGGTAAAACTGCTTATTGAAAAAAATTTAATTTGGAATTTTCTTCGTGAAAAAAAATTTTTTTTTTGTTACTCCGAAACCATCTGTCCGATTCTGCCCAGTAACGAACTTAGCCGAGATATTTATCTCCCAAACCTACTCTGAAAATTTCAACTGTCTAGCTCATTCCGTTCGAGAGTTATCGTGCCTACGGCCGGACGGCCGGACCGGCCGGACAGAATGAATTTCGACCACGGATTCTTGATCAGTGAGTCGAACCAAATCGTTTAAGACCATTTTCATCGATCAATTCGAAAATTACAGACATTTGGGCAAATTGATAAGCACTCAGTTCCGAGGAACTAGAGCGCCAAAAAGGAGCATATTGAAGATCACAGAACGGGGAGATTAGCGGTTATTCCTAACAAAACTGAAGCCAAATGTCGATAATTTACGTTCAGGTCATTAAGTACACCTCTCCCATTAAAATTATAATTTTTTTTTTTATTGTTGACTTAAGTTATGAAATAATTTATTTTAATTCTACTTAGTCTATGATCATATTAATTCAATAAATAGAACACAAGAATAGTTATTTATGCACCAAGGAAGAAAAACTGTTTATTATAGTCGATTCTGCAAATTGCTATCCGAGGGGGTGCCGAGGATAGCAAGCAGACGAGACAATGGACAGTTTTTCGCCGAGGTGCATATTACATTTTTTTCGTCGACCTCCACATATTTTTATGAATTTCGAACCTCTCAAATAATTTCACAATAGCAATAGGTCGAAAAAAATATATTTTCTCGTCTACCTTTATGAAAAGTGACATTTTACGCACTAATTTGCGGACATAAAATCGACTATTATTGAAGGCAAGTACACAAAATTACATTAGTGTCTGTAAGAATAACTGTCAGTGCTGGGGTCACTATGGATACGGTTCAATGCAAATTATTCAAGAGGTCCGAAATTCATAAAAATATGTGGAGATCGACAATAAAATGTAATATGCGTCTCGGCGAAAAACTGTCTATTCTCATAGCAATTTGCAGACTCGACTATAACAGACAGTTTTTCGTCCTTGGTGCATAAATAACTATTTTTTATTTCACCACTCCACATTGAGGGCTAGAACTCAGCTGCGAGACAATTTTTTTATAATATATTAATCCTAAAATAATTGAACTTAATAATATTTTAGTATGAATTTTATTACGTTAAAGATTAGGCGGTACGAAGTTCGCCGGGTTAGCTAGATATTTCAATCGATAGAATACAAGAAAATATAGTATTGCCCTCATTTTTAGTACTCCTAATTTAGGATAGGTACTCAGTCTTCACGCAAACTTCCATCGTTAGGTTTAATCTTCAATTTTGATCAAAAGAATACATTTATTTTATGTATATATTTTATTTCCTTTCACACTTTCCTGGAAGCATTTATAAGTCTATATATATTTCGGTGGTCCACCGAAACTAGTAAAGCTTTGAAAGGGGTCCACGAGAAAATAAGTTTGGGAACCACTGATTTACACCATCACTGTTCAGTTTTCCACAATACTATCTAATATGAAATGCAAGTAGAACGAAGTGTAAAACTTCATCACCATCAATGCTATTCCTATCTTCCTTAGGGTTATAAAATGAATATGACAAATATTTAGAATTAATAAATGCCAAACAAGTGTCTTGCACTTTGCACCCTCCTTCCCACAAAATATCGTTGGTGGCATGTACCTAGATTTCAAAGGGATGCCGACAACTCTTTTGACACCATTGCGGGAATTTATTGCAGGCAGATAAGAATAATTGGAGAAAACATGCGGAAGCGGGACCTTTGATTTGATGTTATTTTATTACTAACAGCTGAATTTTACTCAGGTCTGGTTGCGTTTGTTTCGTGTGACTGATAATAATCTACAAGTTATTCTTCATTATTTAATTATTTTTCATTTCCACTTGCAGAAATGTTGATTCAGTCAGGGGCCCTAGGCTTAAGGGTACTAAGCGTACAGGTAAATCCGCCACTGTCTACCCATATAATATAAAGAAGATTCTACCCCTTTCTCAAAATATTTTAGATGTCTTATTAAATATTAGTGTTTTTCTCGTTTTTTCGGCATTTTCTGAGAAAATTTACCAAAGTTATGTGCATTTTATACGTATATAAGTTTTCACCCAATTTAGTGACAAAAAAGGTTTTTTTGTAAAAGATAAAAAACCCAAAACTTGGTTTTTCAAATAAATTTTGAGCTTATGTGAAAAAAGTGTGAATACAAAAGTTGTAAATCTCTTTATTACCTATTACATTGCTATTTTCTTTTTCTCCATAGGATTTGTAGTTTTGCCGGAATACGAGATTGTTTTTTACCCTTGAAAACTCACCCCCCTTCCACTTCCCACTCTCAGTAAATTCATTTTCCTTTCATTTTTGTTATATTCTCCTACTTTTACAATTCTGCCGTCCTAGGACTAGTTGTCCTAAGTGCAAAATTATCGTTTTTGAGATATTGGCATAGTTGGACAGCCCTTTCTGCCTTCTATCTTCAAACACAGTCGCAAAGTCCTATCTACATCAACGAAGCCAATATACCGCTAAAAAGCTTGTCGATACTAGTTGAGTATATTCTAACTACTGCATTTAGGACAATAACGATTAGCATAATATGTGATGAATTACGAGAGGGTAAGGTTATGTTCGGAATGAAATTTTCATGGTTTAAAGAAATATAACTTCTAAGATTGTAAGTAAGTACGACATTTGACATGAGGAAATAAAGATAATGAAAAAAGAAAAGTACATACAGTCACACAATGTAAAGGGTTCATGTTGCTACAAAAAGAAATGTCAACAGAAAGTGTCAGGTGATCGTCTGAAAGACATCAATGCCAATTTCTGGTTACTTATGTCAGCAGAAACTGTTATCTGCGAACTGTATTAAAATATTCGAAAAAAAGCAAAGACAGTTATAACTGGGTATAATTCTGGAAGAACATGAAGCTTTAAATATATTTTGTGAAATGAAAACGGTGAAGTATTTAGAACCTGGACATTTATGTCTGCTGATGCATTACTCCACCAAGTAGCGTTGGTGCTGAAACGAAAACAGAAAGTCCACGATTTTGAAGATATAGGTCATGTTATTCCAAATTCAAATTCTGTTCGACTCAATATAATAAAAATTGACCTCAATAACTTTTATAGATTCATATATTATACATTTAAATATAAACTACAGAAACTCTACTAGAATTTACCTCAAATATATTGTTGCGCTTTCCTTCAGAAGAGGAAAAAACATTTTGAATACAAAACCAACTTCTCAGAGACCTTTAAAGATATGTATTGGCCACATTCTTAATCAAAAACAACGGAGGGTCATTCATTGATCCTGAGACAAAAATTCAGAGTCGGAGTTCACTCCTGAAAAAAAGTGCAATTTGACTGCAGTTTTGAAATCCCATAAACGTAGGAGTATAAAGTAAATGCGATTTTGGGACGGGTAGCTGGTAACGACGATTTAAAGCCTTGAATGTGATGATGACGAATAACATAATGGAAAAGTTTAACGGATAATTCCACAAAAGGAACGTACATAAATCACACTGCTGGTATTTAAATTTGTCATTTGATATATGTTTTTATTTATATTGATTTTATCTATAATGCATTAAGGACAATAAAATTCAATATTCACCGTGATTTGTTTCATTTCACGGCCATTTCATAGGCACAATTGTCCTATCGGGCATCAAAATCAAAGTACGCATCTGAAGTTTGTTGAAAGTTTAGAATATAATGCGCTATAGTGTCAACTATATTGTGCCTTTCTTTCGAAAACAATAAATTTACACCAAACATGAAAAATACTTAAAAACTAAAATCTGAGTATCTCAAAATGCATAATGAGCACATAGGACAACTAGTCTTAAGACGGCAGAATTGGTCTTATCCTACTATTATTTTTTTTTTCAATTTCTACCATTTTCAAAACCCGTAGACCATGGCTGTAGTGCCTGCTTTTTTTGGCATGTCTTGGCAGCTACTTCAGTGAAGTATATTCGAAGTTTAGTGAAGAACGCCGCCCATATTGATGATTATTGGGCAGACGTAGCCACGACTGGAAGGTAGCACAACGAATAAGTTTCACTTACCTTCTGATGGACTGTTGTAGGTTTTACAGATTAAACTCAGTGCGCGAACGAGTCTGGTTCTACAAAAATATTGTCTATATGAATAACTGTTCCAACTTCTTGATAGGCTGAAAAAATTGGTTGATTTTCAATGGCCATTTGAAAGACGAATCAGCTTCTTCAAAAATAAATTACAATTACAGATTTTTTTTGCATGAAGCAGTGATGTCGCGCTGGTACGAGCGCAATATCATTCTGTCCAAATCTCCGTTGTTTTCGAAGCCTAGAATCTTCTCAAACGATTCCATTTGATCAAGAGTCCATACTCAAATGCGATTATGTCTGTCCGTCCGTTCCGTTTGTTACATCGGTTCGGAAACACGATAGCCATGAACCTTCTGATATATGAGAAATAAAATATTTTCCTGGAGTGATTGGCTACATAGATTCTACACAAATAGCAATTCGTGCACCATCTAATGATAACGATATAAGTCACGGATTTGCTCATTTAAATGGAAAAAGCTTTCATGGTATCAACCAATACCATCTGACCGATGGTACATCAGTTCATAATTAAAGCTATCAAAATTATAGCTAATTATCTTCAAGATATATGAAAATTTTCACATTGCAATGCTAGACACACTAAATAGAACCTACATATTTGATCACGTGTTAGTTGCATACAATTATAAAAATGAACGTGGATGTTGGTTATTAGGTTAACAAAATTATATCACAAATATAGCTCCTATAAATTCTGTGTGTTTCTTAAGGTATCCTGGATATCTTTTACAGCCATGGCTTCTAACACCTTTAGAATTATGAGGCTTGGAGGATAAAAGTTACAAATTTCTAAATTTTTCTGATGTTTGTGGGCTAGTTCTACATATCGAATTTCAGCTTTCTAGGAAACCGAGGGGAAACCGCTAGTAATTCTGGTGTAAAACAATGTAGAATTCCATAAAATTCCAATGGACGCTCGTAAAATTCCAATGGAATTCTTAGGGTTCCTATTGAATTCCGTGGAATTCCTATTGAATTCCATGGAATTTCTCAGAATTCCGATTGAGTTGCGTAGAATTACTATTGAATTCTGCAGAATTCCTACTGAATTATAAGGAATTCCTATTGATGTTAGAGTGCGACACCTATCGGAAAATACCGGCGTGAAGTTCGCAGCCAAAATCTGGCAGCCAGTTTCCGATCTTTCCCGAAGGATCATTGGCGTCGTGAATGTTGTCTATAATATTAATTTCGGTAACATAGTATTTTTGAGGCAAAAAAGAGGTTTTTCCGAAAGATTTTATTTTTATGATGCTGTGAACTGAATATTTCGTGAGTACAGTATAAATAAAAATATTCGAACAATTCAACCTGACTAAGCTCGAGTGAAGGTATAACAAAATGAAACGAGTAATGACAAACATGTACTAAGAAAAGAAACTCCATTTGGCCCCGTCGATGAGGGTGAAACTGCCCCCGTTAGAATGAAAGAATAATTTTTAACATTATGGTGACGATAAGCCCAGTTGAAACTCATACAGAAAATCATAATAGTGACGATAGGTATGCCTTATAATGGAAAATCCCTTCGGCTTCGTCGAAGAGGGTGAAAAGAGCCCTCCTAAGTATGAAAAAATATATTATTTTCATTATGATGGCGCTGAATAGCCAAGTTGAAACTTATACAGTATATCATAATAGTGACGTCAAGTACACACTATAGAGGAAAATCCCTTCGGCCTCGTCGAAGAGGGTGAAAACAGCCCTCCTAAGTATGAACAAATAAATTATTTTCATCATGATGGCGATGAATAGCCAAGTTGAAACTCATAAAATATATCATAATAGTGACGTCCAGTATACACTATAAAGGAAAATCCCTTCGGCCCCGTCGAAGAGGGTGAAAACAGCCCTCCTAAGTATGAACAAAAGAAATTATTTTCATTATGAGGGCGATGAATAGCCAAGTTGAAACTCATACAGTATATCATAATAGTGACGTCAAGTATACACTATAAAGGAAAATCCCTTCGGCCCCCTCAAAGAGGGTGAAAACATCCCTCCTAAGTATGAACAAATAAATTATTTTCATTATGATGGCGATGAATAGCCAAGTTGAAACTTATACAGTAAATCATAATAGTAACTATAAGTATACCATGTAACGGAAAGTCCCTTCGGCCCCGTCGAAGAGGGTGAAAACATCCCCCCTAAGTATGAACAAATAAATTATTTTCATTATGATGGCGATGAATAGCCGAGTTGAAAGTCATACAGTATATCATAATAGTAACTATAAGTATACCATATAACGGAAAATCCCTTCGGCCCCGTCGAAGAGGGTGAAAACAGCCCTCCTCAGTATGAACAAATAAATTATTTTCATTATGATGGCGATGAATAGCAAAGTTGAAACTTATACAGTAAATCATAATAGTAACTATAAGTATTGCATGTCCATCCCTCTCGGGAAGAACTGCTCGATAATACAGGCAGAACTATACGCTGTTCTTGTCTGCGCGCTGGAAAACATCCGACTAGGATACTCTGGCAAGTAGGTACATATATATATGTTGTGACAGTCAAGGAACGTTAAAATCCCTATCTGATGTGAAGATAAACTCCTACTTAGTAGGCGAATGCAGGAAGGCTCTGCGAAGGCTGGGCGCTGGTAACGTTGTAAAACTCATCTGGTGTCCGGCTCACTCGGAGATTTCAGGTAATGTTAAGGCAGATAAGCTGGCGAAGCAGGGGGCTCGGATACCATATATAGGTCCTGAGCCTTCACTTCCAGTATGTCAAACCTCTGTTAAAACATTCTTCAAGAATCGTTTGGACAAGAATTTCTCCAGTGTATGGAACATGGGAGTAGGACTCAGGCAGTCAAGGCTTCTCATTAAGAAACCATCGTCAAAGTCTGAAGTAAAGAAACTTCTTTCACTCGAAAGAAGAGAACTGAGCCTGGTGACTGGATTACTAACTGGTCACCAGTTCAACAAACATCTGAATAGGATGGGATTGGCCGATAGCGCTCTGTGTCGCTGGTGCAAGAGCATGGAAGAAACAGCTGAACATATTCTGTTCGACTGTAACAACCTTAAAGAATTGAGGGTCATACACCTAGGCAACCCAACACCTACGATTCCTATGGTGAGAGGGACTTCTCCTTTTAAACTCGCGGCATTCCTGTCAGCGTGTTTTTTGGAATGAGTCTCACGAGTTTGTCAAGTGGGAGAACAATGGGCCAGAAGGCCTCAGTTCAGCCTGAGACGGCACCGCGGTAGAAGAACTATAAGTACACCATATAACGGAAAATCCCTTCGGCCCCGTCGAAGAGGGTGAAAACAGCCCTCCTAAGTATGAACAAATAACTTACTTTCATTATGATGGCGATGAATAGCCAAGTTGAAACTCATACAGTATATCATAATAGTCACGTCAAGTATACACTATAAAGGAAAATTCCTTCGGCCCCGTCGAAGAGGGTGAAAACATCCCTACTAAGTATAAACAAGAAATTTTTTTTCATTATGATGGCCATGAATAGCCAAGTTGAATCTTATACAGGAAATCATAATGGTGACTATAAGTATATCATATAACGGAAAATCCCTTCGGCCTCGTCGTAGAGGGTGAAAACAGCCCTCCTAAGCATGAACAAATAAATAATTTTCATTATGATGGCGATGAATAGCCAAGTTGAAACTCATACAGTATATAATAATAAAGACGCTAAGTATACACTATAAAGGAAAATCCCTTCGGCCCCGTCGAAGAGGGTAAAAACATCCCTCCTAAGTATGAACAAATAAATTATTTTCATTATGAAGGCGATGAATAGCCAAGTTGAAACTTATACAGTAAATCATAATAGTAACTATAAGTATACCATATAACGGAAAATGCCTTCGGCCTCGTCGAAGAGGGTGAAAACAGCCCTCCTAAGTATGAACAAATAAATTATTTTCATTATGATGGCGATGAATAGCCAAGTTGAATCTTATACAGTAAATCATAATGGTAACTATATGTATATCATATAACGGAAAATCCCTTCGGCCTCGTCGAAGAGGGTGAAAACAGCCCTCCTAAGTATGAACAAATAAATTATTTTCATTATAATGGCGATGAATAGCCAAGTTGAAACTCATACAGTATATCATTATAGTGACGTTAAGTATACACTATAAAGGAAAATCCCTTCGGCCCCGTCGAAGAGGGTGAAAACATCCCTCCTAAGTATAAACAAATAATTTATTTTCATTATGATGGCGATGAAAAGCCAAGTTGAAACTCATACAGTATATCATAATAGTGACGTCAAATATGCACTATAACTGAAAATCTCTTCGGCCCCATCGAAAGGGTGAAAACATCATAATAGTCACGTCAAGTATACACTATAAAGCAACATCACTTCGGCCCCGTTGAAGAGGGTGAAAACATCCCTCCTAAGTATGAACAAAAAAATTATTTTCATTATGATGGCGTTGAATAGCCAAGTTGAAACTTATACAGTAAATCATAACAGTAACTATAAGTATACCATATACCGAAAAATCCCTTCGGCCCCGTCGAAGAGGGTGAAAACAGTCCTCCTAAGTATGAACAAATAAATTATTTTCATTATGATGGCGAAGAATAGCAAAGTTGAAACTCATACAGTATATCATAATAGTGACGTCAAGTATACACTATAGAGGAAAATCCCTTCGGCTTCGTCGAAGAGGGTGAAAACATCCCTCCTAAGTATGAACAAATAATTTATTTTCATTATGATGGCGATGAAAATCCAAGTTGAAATTCATACAGTATATCATAATAGTGACGTCAAATATGCACTATAACTGAAAATCTCTTCGGCCCCATCGAAAGGGTGAAAACATCCCTCCTAAGTATGAACCAGAAAATTATTTTCATTATGATGGCGATGAAAAGCCAAGTTGAAACTCATACAGTAAATCATAATAGTAACTATAAGTATACTTTATAACGGAAAATCCCTTCGGCCTCGTCGAAGAGGGTGAAAACAGCCCTCCTAAGTATGAACAAATAAATTATTTTCATTATGATGGCGATAAATGGCCATGTTGAAACTCATACAGTACATCATAATAGTGACGTCAAGTATACACTACAAAGGAAAATCCCTTCCGCCCCGTCGAAGAGGGTGAAAACATCCCCCCTAGGTATGAACAAGAAAATTATTTTCATTATGATGGCGATGAATAGCCAAGTTGAAACTTATACAGTAAATCATAATAGTAACTATAAGTATACCATATAACGGAAAATCCCTTCGGCCTCTTCGAAGAGGGTGAAAACTGCCCTCTTCGACGGGGCCGAAGGGATTTTCCATTAGAGTGTATACTTGACGTTACTATTATGATATACTGTTTGAGTTTCAACTTGGCTATTCATCGCCATCATAATGAAAATGATTTATTTGTTCATACTTAGGAGGGCCGTTTACACCCTCTTCGACGAGGCCGAAGGGATTTTCCGTTATATGGTATACTTATAGTTACTATCATGATTTACTGTATAAGTTTCAACTTGGCTATACATCGTCATCATAATGAAAATAATTTTCTTGTTCATACTTAGGAGGGATGTTTTCACCCTCTTCGACGGGGCGGAAGGGATTTTCCTTCACAGTGTATACTTGGCGTTACTATTATGATATACTGTTTGAGTTTCAACTTGGCTTTTCATGGCCATCATAATGAAAATAATTTATTTGTTCATACTTAAGAGGGCTGTTTTCACCCTCTTCGACGGGGCCGAAGGGATTTTCCTTCATAGTGTATACTTGACGTAACTATTATGATATACTTTATGAGTTTCAACTTGGCTATTCATCGCCATCATAATGAAAATAATTTATTTGTTCATACTTACGAGGGCTGTTTTCACCCTCTTTGACGGGGCCGAAGGGATTTTCCGTTTTATGGTATAATTATGATTTACTGTATAAGTTTCAACTTGGCTATTCATCGCCATCATAATGAAAATAATTTATTTGTTCATACTTAGGAGGGATGTTTTCACCCTCTTCGACGGGGCCGAAGAGATTTTCCTTTATAGTGTATACTTGACGTCACTATTATGATATACTGTATGAGTTTCAACTTGGCTTTTCATCGCCATCATAATGAATATAATTTATTTGTTCATACTTAGCAGGGCTGTTTTCACCCTCTTCGTCGGGGCCGAATGGATTTTCCGTTATATGGTATACTTATAGTTACTATTATGATTTACTGTCTAAGTTTCAACTTGGCTATTCATCGCTATCCTAATGCAAATAATTTATTTGTTCATACTTAGGAGGGATGTTTTCACCCTCTTCGACGGGGCCGAAGGGATTTTCCTTTATAGTGTATACTTGACGTCATTATTATGATATACTGTATGAGTTTCAACTTGGCTGTTTATCGCCATCATAATGAAAATAATTTATTTGTTCATACTTAGGAGGGATGTTTGGACCCTCTTCGACGGGGCGGAAGGGATTTTCCTTCACAGTGTATACTTGACGTTACTATTATGATATACTGTTTGAGTTTCAACTTGGCTTTTCATCGCCATCATAATTACAATAATTTATTTATTCATACTTAGGAGGGCTGTTTTCTCCCTCATCGACGGGGCCGAAGGGATTCTCCTTTATAGTGTATACTTGACGTCACTATTATGATATACTGTATGAGTTTCAACTTGGCTTTTCATCGCCATCATAATGAAAATAATTTATTTGTTCATACTTAGCAGGGCTGTTTTCACCCTCTTCGACGGGGCCGAAGGGATTTTCCGTTATATGGTATACTTATAGTTACTATTTTGATTTACTGTATAAGTTTCAACTTGGCTATTCATCGCCATCCTAATGCAAATTATTTATTTGATCATACTTAGGAGGGATGTTTTCACCCTCTTCGACGGGGCCGAAGAGATTTTCCTTTATAGTGTATACTTGAAGTCACTATTATGATATACTGTATGAGTTTCAACTTGGCTATTCATCGCCATCATAATGAAAATAATTTATTTGTTCATACTTAGCAGGGCTGTTTTCACCCTCTTCGTCGGGGCCGAATGGATTTTCCGTTATATGGTATACTTATAGTTACTATTATGATTTACTGTCTAAGTTTCAACTTGGCTATTCATCGCCATCCTAATGCAAATAATTTATTTGTTCATACTTAGGAGGGATGTTTTCACCCTCTTCGACGGGGCCCAAGGGATTTTCCTTTATAGTGTATACTTGACGTCAATATTATGATATACTGTATGAGTTTCAACTTGGCTGTTTATCGCCATCATAATGAAAATAATTTATTTGTTCATACTTAGGAGGGATGTTTTCACCCTCTTCCACGGGGCCGAAGAGATTTTCCTTTATAGTGTATACTTGACGTCATTATTATGATATACTGTATGAGTTTCAACTTGGCTGTTTATCGCCATCATAATGCAAATAATTTATTTGTTCATACTTAGGAGGGATGTTTTCACCCTCTTCGACGGGGCCGAAGGGATTTTCCTTTATAGTGTATACTTGACGTCATTATTATGATATACTGTATGAGTTTCAACTTGGCTGTTTATCGCCATCATAATGAAAATAATTTATTTGTTCATACTTAGGAGGGCTGTTTTCACCCTCTTTGACAAGGCCGAAGGGATTTTTCGTTTTATGGTATACTTATAGTTACTATTATGATTTACTGTCTAAGTTTCAACTTGGCTATTCATCGCCATCCTAATGCAAATAATTTATTTGTTCATACTTAGGAGGGATGTTTTCACCCTCTTCGACGGGGCCGAAGGGATTTTCCTTTATAGTGTATACTTGACGTCATTATTATGATATACTGTATGAGTTTCAACTTGGCTGTTCATCGCCATCATAATGAAAAAAATCTATTTGTTTATACTTAGGAGGGCTGTTTTCTCCCTCATCGACGGGGCCGAAGGGATTCTCCTTTATAGTGTATACTTGACGTCACTATTATGATATACTGTATGAGTTTTAACTTGGCTATTCATCGCCATCATAATGAAAATAATTTATTTGTTCATACTAAGCAGGGCTGTTTTCACCCTCTTCGACGGGGCCGAAGGGATTTTCCGTTATATGGTATACTTATAGTTACTATTATGATTTACTGTATAAGTTTCAACTTGGCTATTCATCGCCATCCTAATGCAAATAATTTATTTGTTCATACTTAGGAGGGATGTTTTCACCCTCTTCGACGGGGCCGAAGGGATTTTCCTTTATAGTGTATACTTGACGTCATTATTATGATATACTGTATGAGTTTCAACTTGGCTGTTCATCGCCATCATAATGAAAAAAATCTATTTGTTTATACTTAGGAGGGCTGTTTTCTCCCTCATCGACGGGGCCGAAGGGATTCTCCTTTATAGTGTATACTTGACGTCACTATTATGATATACTGTATGAGTTTTAACTTGGCTATTCATCGCCATCATAATGAAAATAATTTATTTGTTCATACTAAGCAGGGCTGTTTTCACCCTCTTCGACGGGGCCGAAGGGATTTTCCGTTATATGGTATACTTATAATTACTATTATGATTTACTGTATAAGTTTCAACTTGGCTATTCATCGCCATCCTAATGCAAATAATTTATTTGTTTATACTTAGGAGGGATGTTTTCACCCTCTTCGACGGGGCCGAAGGGAATTTCCGCTATAGTGTATACTTGACGTCACTATGATGATATACTGTATGAGTTTCATTTTGGCTATTCATCGCCAATATGATGAAAATAATTTATTTTTTCATACTTAGGAGGGCTGTTTTCACCCTCTTTGACGAAGCCGAAGGGATTTTCCATTATAAGGCATACTTATCGTCACTATTATGATTTTCTGTTGAGTTTCATTTTGGCTTATCGTCAACATCATGATAAAAATTATTCTTTCATGCGAACGGGGGCAGTAAGACCCTCATATCGACGGGGCCAAATGGAGTTTCTTTTTTTAGAACATGTTCGTCATTACTCTTCATTTTGTTATACCTTCACTCGAGCTCAGTCAGGTTGAATTGTTCGAATATTTCTATTTATACTGTACTCACGAAATATTCAGTTCACAGCTTCATAAAAATAAAATCTTTTGGAAAAACCTCTCTTTGCCTCAAAAATATTACGTAACCGAAATTTATATAATAGACAACAATCACGACGCCAATGATCCTTCGGGAAAGATCGGAAACTGGCTGCCAGATTTTGGCTGCGAACTTCACGCCGGTAATGAATGCGATATGTACGAGGGCCATATCGGCTTTTCCGGGAATGTTCCGGGGATGTCCCGAGATGATTTGCGACATTCTAGGAACATATCTTTTGTCGCACATGGACATTCCAGGAACGATTTCTGGAATACACCTGTGCTATTAGGGTATTCCTATCACATACTTCAGATGTATAAGAGTATACAGGTGCGACCAGAAGTTGAATGCCTAATTTCAAGAAATGCAAACTAGATATATAAACAACTAACTCACTTCCATGAAAAGTAAAATATGAAAATTTCGGCAAACAAATGTTCATTTTCGGTAAATATATCTATCAAACTAAAATCCTTCTTGAGATTCAAGTTACATCAGTAAATAATGGCAAATCAATTAAAACATACATAGATCAAACTCACCCAACATCTTCCAAAAAAAGAGCAAATAGAAGAATCACAATGTGGTGTTTCATTATTTTGAGCAGGTAGGTGGAAACGAGTATGACATCTAATGCATACATATATTTATGTACTTTTGCTTCGATACCATCAACTGTGAAGAAGGTTCGTCCTGATTTGTCAGCACTCATAATTCAGTAACAACTTTCTCGCCTGCTTGATTGTAAACAAATACCAAGGTAACAGGATAAGGGTGTACAAAATATGATAGGCAAATTCATAACAACATAGGGGGACGAATTTCGTTTTTATAATAGGGTGATAATATATTATCGTACCTAATTCCTTATGATTCAATAAATACAAAAATTTTATCACTGAAAATTATTGATAACTAGATATGGACAGTTGTTTACGATTTTTTCCAAATAATCAAATTCGCAATACTGACTCGAAAAATCATCATCTGGATATTTGAAAAATCATATGGTTCATTGAGGAGTAGCTTTTTCTCGTTGTTAAAATATGACTTTCAACTGGATGGATACTTTCATAAATTCGGCAAATTTGTAATATTAGGACGGTTCGTGGCTATGTACTCGATTAGTATAATCAGGGGGGTGAAACTTGGTATTCTATGACCCTAACTTGCAACCAAACATGGCCGCGAAGAATTTCCGGTTAGAGAGACAGTCCAACCGAAAGTAACTCCTATGCTTCTGATTGATAATGTTACGTTGATATTTACTCAAACAAAGGACAACTGATTGAAAGATTTTTGTTTGAAGTTTGGGGAATTTGAAGGAACGACCGAATGTAGAATATTCCATATAGTTTGATACTTAATGTGATTGGGTGAGTCCTGCTAAATTTGATATCGAAATTTCTCATCATCCCCACTCTATTCTATTTTTAAAAATACCAGAAAATTTAGTAGTATCTCCTGCTAATATGTCCAAAACATATTCCTGCAAATTTCCATTTTGTAAGAGTGCTTTTCACTCACATGTCCCTGTCGGTTTTAATAAGAAAAATATAAAAAATCACTGACGTGAAGTCAGTACTCTTTGGCGCGCGTGTACACGTTGGCTAATTTGAATTGAGTAATGAGTAGGTACTACTTCTTGGGTAGAGCTTATGAGGGATCTCCATGGGGAAGACTTGGGGGGTCAGTATAATATTTGCGTGAAGTTATCCACACATTCTCATCCACACATTATGACGTGGGGAATGTCGAGTATGGGATATAGGATATACGATTAACGAACGGTGTTGTCAGACTGACAATGTAACGTGCCAATCGTCCACTTATAAACGATTGTAGAGCATGAGAATCTACTTTTGATTTTCTAGGGGTGGGAGGCTAAACTGGCTTAATTCGGCAACAAAACTCCCTCCCAGGTTTTCACAATATATATATCAAAATTGAAAAATTACAATGGGTCGACCCTTTTTCACCCTACACAGTCTCATACTACTTAACTTAATAAGAAAAAAACAACGTCGTGGCCCCCTCGGAGTTCGATATTATGATCCTGATCTTGATGTTCCAATTTTAAAGAAACCACTTCCAATCCGAAGTAAAGTGTCTCCTGGTTACTTTTCCATCCAAAGGAAGTACTACGTTGATTCTCCCAATTTCAAGGGTAGTTGGTGTATCTGGATGATTCCTCGGTAAAAATTCAATTCCAGCCAATCCAAACCAAGGTACAATTTCTGTCAAGCCAAGGTACAATAATTACCATCCAAGCCAAGGTATAATTGTAATCCAAGCCAAGGTACGATTAGCATCCAAGCCAAGGTGCTATTGGGGAAAACGAACAAAGGAATTATAATACGAAAAACTTTTACAACTCCTTCTCGGGTTTCTGAACTTAAATCCACAACTAATCAATCACAAAATATATCACAAATTGAACCTGAGAAGGAGTTTCGTTCAGAATATCAAACAACTTCCACCAAATTTACCAAATCTGAGATCGCTTCCACAAAATGGATGACACTGAAAAAACTATGATCTTTAAAATTCAATTTTCTCCCCTGGTGAGGACTCTGACCTATAATGATATCAAATTAAGCACTTACCGAGAATTTCAGCACAATTCTCGCCGATAATTCAACTCGTAAATCCAACGATAAAAATGCTGTTATATTGAAATCTTCCGGAATCGCAAGAAGAACAGCAGAACTTTCCAGCCTTTTCACGACACATGAAAACGCGGGCGCTCTGGTTTCACGCGCAGGTTCCCGGTAGTTGTTCGACGCGTAATTCAGGATACGATCAAAACAGAGGCGGATCGTCCGCTTGATTTATCCATAGACGTGCTATATCGTTGCACACACCTCTCACCAGGAGAAAAAAAAAATTTTATATATTTTTTTTGTAAATGAACGAAATATCTCAGTCAAAAAAAACTTCGATGGCATCAGAACAAACACAGCATGCATAAAGGATAGAACTTTGACTTGCCAACTGGAGTTAGCAATCAAAGTAACAATTGATGTTGTATATTATAAATAGAGACTTACAAGCGCACCATGCTCGCACCAAAACCTATCGAACGCAGTCTTACAGAAAAATCAAATACCACACCAAATTGCTGAAGGCAAATGCAATGAAAAATTAACCAATTTAAATTAGAAACGACCTGAGCACTAGGAAATATGAGAAAGATGGAAAAGATGGAAATGGTGGAATAACCGTCAGTTGATTGAAAACCTCTCTCAAAAAAAAACGAAAGAGGGGTAAAGGTAAGGATGCCCGATGGGAGCCCGATACGACACTCAATAATTTAAACTCAAACTAGAGTGAAAAAAGTGAAACAGACACCGGTCGCTGAAGGCCTCTCTCTAAAAAGCGAAAGAGGGATGAGGATGTTTCATACCATCAGGCTATGAAACACCGTCATCCTACCGAGTCTGGGAAGTCATGCCCGAAAAACTTCATCATAGATTAATCAATATAAGTAGTAGACACTGCAACTATAATAGCCAGTGCTACTACGATAGAAATAAGAAAATAAAAATCCGTCTCAACTAAAAAAAAATGACTAGGTTTGTGCCGTCGCACTTTAACAAGAAATCCTTCCTGGCACCCGAGACGAAGGTGGACCAGAAAGGGGGGGGCATGGAAGGTTTTTAGTTTAAGTCCAAAACTTTCAAAAATGACTCCATCACTCTGTGCTATTCGCACAGGACGATGTCAAATCCGGTAATCAAAAAGAGAAAAAAAAAAGAAAAAAAGCAGTATCATGTTGAATACCTTAATATTATTGATTATTATATAATAATCGATGAAAATACTGAGAGAGACCCAGGAAATTTGACACATTTTGTCTTATATCTCCAGAAATTGAAATCGTATAGAGCCAAAATTTTGCACAATGTTGCAAAATACTACAATTGACGTTAGTACAAGTTTTTGTTGCAATCTGATGAATAGTTCACGAAAAAAAAATTTTTTTTTCGAAAAAATTAAAAGAAATATTTTTTTAAAAATTACCAACATTTCGATCATAACAGAATTTTGCCAAAAGTTGCGCGTTTATATCCTCGAACTGACTACCAAGTTTCGATTCAACATCTTCTTTAGTTCCTGAAATATCAGGGAAATAACCTCAAAATTTGAAATGTCTATAACTCCTAAACCGTCCGGCCGATTTTGCCCGTTAACGAACTTAACCGTCGCATTTTGATCAGAAACCTACCCTGAAAGTTTGAAGTCGATAGGACCTTCGGTGCTCCTGTTATCGTGCCTACGGCCGGCCGGCCGGCCGGACGGCCGGACGGCACCCAAAAATCTGACACCGGATTCGTGATCAGGGAGTCCGAATTAGTCTATTAGCCAATTTTCAGCTCGAAATTCGAAAATTACAGACATTTGGACGAAATGATAGGACGATGTTCCCCTAGAACATGCGCCCAAAAATAAAGTCATAATCAATTGGTAAATATATAGTCAAATTCGGTAATAGAAAAAGGAAATCGATAGATTTCGGCAAAGAAAAAATTTAGTAATATGACTATACAAATACCATAGAACCCGATAATAAGATAGAGGGATTTGGCGTTGTCCGTGGAAAATTAACTATGACTGGCTCACAATAGTGAAAAAATGTGTACATGGATGTTCTGCACTGATGTGTATGTGAATCAACTGAGCTTAAGGATTCACTTCCCTACCTCCCTCTCCAATGAAAGTCATAGCCAAAAGTCCACAGGAACGTCAAGTTGGGCGCCAGCAAGTGTCAAACTTGCAATGATAACGATAAGGTAAAGGAAAATCGAAGGAAAGATTAGGAAATAGGATTTTGCACCAGAGCACAGAAAATAAAAACTGAATCTTCAGACCCAAAAATTTAACTATCCCCAAAATGTACGATCAGTTACACCAAAATAAATTTTATCTGCATATCTGAAATACACTTCGGACTGATTAGTGACAAATTCATAGCGAAAAATATGTAGTCTTACTACAACGATACGATAAATAGTAGTCACCACCATTGGTGCTACAGCGATACGGTAAATGCGGTAAAGTAGCCTTGCTACAACGATAAACCACAAAAGTAGCCATGCTTCAACGATAATTGCAGCCATGCTATAAAGATAATGCGCTAAAGAATTTATCTAAAACAAAATGAAGATTCTGTGCATCTGGGCAATTTAAGGAAGGGAAGGTAAAGTTACAAACGAATTATTCGTCGCAGTTAGTATCGTCTAAGTCGGTAGAAACATCATCATGAGTCAGATCTAGTTTAAAGTGTTTGACATGGAAATTACCAAGGTTAGTCCCGCTCAAATCTCTCAAATTATAGACCAACGGAGATATTACTTTGTTCACAATACAGGGAATGTACTTCGGTGCCAACTTAGCAGAAAATTTATTCGGGGCGTCTGACAGAACAAAATTCTTGTTCCAAACTCTGTCTCCTACTTTGAAAGCAAGGACGCGCTTTCTCAAGTTATAACGGTGGGCATTCTTCTGATATGCTTTGAATAGTTTCTGTTGTACTGACTTATAAAGCTCCGGAAGGTCTTCTGTTTGTAAAGTAGGATCCAGAACTTTATTTTCAATTTGGATATTATTATGAGCATTATCTGAAATCAACCCAAAAAATGCACCATCTGTAGGAACGTTTCGGAGAAAGCATAAATAGGATGGAGAAAAACCCGTGACTTCGTGTCTAGCCAATCTGATTGCTTGTGCTATTCGATGTATATTTTCATCCCAAGTATTGTGATTCTCGTGAATAAACGATCTTATTGCTGTTACGATGGTCTTATTCACGCGTTCCGTAGGATTAATCTGAGGGAAATACCTAGCATTGTACCAGATTTTCTGTACATTATAATTTTTCATTAAGTTCTTAAAATCATTTGAAATGAACTGGACTCCATTATCAACAACCATAATCTGCGGAACTCCGAAAATTAGAAAGACATTATTTTCCATAAACTTGACAACACCCTTTGCGGTAGCTCTGGCCATTGGGTGTACCAAAACAAATTTCGTGAACCAATCAGTCACTACCAGAACGTATTGATTACCATTTTTAGATCTCGGGTATGGTCCTAATAAGTCAGCGGAAATTAATTGGAAAGGGAAGTTGATATTTCGATAATTTCCTGTTAATCCTGCCTGTGGAAGGTTGTCAGGCTTGCAAGAAGCACAAATTTTACACTTTCTGACGTGTGATTTTACCGAATTCCGCATCTTTGGCCAATAGTATAACTGGGAAAGTCTAGAGAGAGTTTTGAAAACACCAAAATGTCCAGCAAGTGGATCATCATGAAACTTATTAAGCAGCTCCAATCTATTTCCAGTGGGAACCACTATTTTCCATGTGGGAGAACTATCTGTTAACTTCGACCTACTCATGACATGTTTATACAAAATTTTTCCAGAAACTCTGAAATCAGGAAAAGATTCAGGATTTCTCTCAATCCTGTCACACATAGTTCGGTACCAATGATGAGGCTTCAAGGTATTAAGATTCAGGACGGCTGTCTCTGGAATACGTGATAAGGAATCTGCAACCGTGTTTAACGAACCACTACGATGGACTATTTTAAACTTATGACAAGATAATTTGATTATCCACCTAGCTATCCTGGGAGATGGATTTTTCATGGAGTGCAACCATTGCAAAGACGAATGATCCGTTATTACGGTGAACTCAGTTCCCTCGATATAGGGGCGGAATCTTTCAATAGATAAGACAATGGATAGGAGTTCCTTCTCCGTCGTAGTGTAATTCCGTTGACACTTACTCAAGGACTTGCTAAAATAGGCTATGGGATGTTCAACTCCGTCATTCTCTTGAAAAAGAACGCTACCAACTCCGACGTCAGAGGCATCGCAGGCGAGAAAAAACCTCTTTGTGAAATCTGGGCTAGCCAGAACAGGGGTTGAAGTCAAAAGTTGCTTCACGTTTTTGAATGCTGCATCAGCTTCCTCCGTCCAGACTATTGGTTGTCCCTTTTTACGACCCTTTAGCAAATCTGAAATGGGAGAGCATACAGTAGAGAAGTCCTTCAAAAATCTCCTATAATATCCCACAAGACCAATCAATCTCCGAATCTGTGTCGTACTTGTAGGTACTGGATAATCTAAAATTGTCCTGATTTTGTCAGGATCCGTCCTAAGGCCTTGTTCATCAACTAAAAATCCTAAAAATTTGAGAGAGGAACGGCAGAACTGACATTTTCCGAAATTTACAGTCAAGTTAGCTTCTTGAAGACGTTTGAAAAGTTCAGTTAAAACCTTGAGATGAGTATCAAAATCAGGTGTAACAACAATTATATCATCAAGGTAGTAAAAAACGTAAGGTTCCAGGGATGGACCTATTACCATATCCATTAATCGACACATGGCTTGAGCAGCGTTATTCAAGCCAAAAGGAAGAACATTAAAGCAAAACAAACCGCGACCTTGAACTGCAAAAGTAGTCTTCAATTTGGATTCCTCGTCGAGGGGAATTTGGAAAAAAGCCGATTTTAAATCAATAGAAGAGACAAATGAGGCATTACGGACTTTACTTATAATTGAATCTATGAGAGGCATAGGGTATGAATCAGGAGTTGTAACTGAATTTAATTTTCTACCATCGAAACACACTCTGAAAGAACCATCTTTTTTACTAACAAGCCAAAGTGGAGACAGCCAAGGTGAAGTAGTTGTTACTGGGCTAACTATACCAAGTTTCAACATATCATCAATCTCTTTGTTTAATGTCGACTGCATAGCAGGTGAGAGAGGGTATTGTCGTTGGCGTATGGGCGAACCTTCAGTCTTAATATTGTGCGTTAGCAAATTAGTTCTACCGATTCCATCTTCAGGTCCTATAGTGCGGAAGAAACCTACTACCTCATCCAACTTATTCCGCTGTAAAGTAGTCAAATCCTCAGCAGGTTTGATTACATGTACTGCAGCTGTCGATGATGCGGAAGAATTAAAAGAGAATTTCGTAAAATCGAGTCTTAGATTGAATTTTTGTATAAAGTCCATTCCCAAAATCATCGGCTGTGAAATGGAAGGAACTACTAGTACTTTAAGTTGTTTTGATAATTTTCCTAATTCAATTTGCAAATCAACACTTCCCAAAGTGCTCTGCAATGTGCCATCAGCGGTAGTGAGATGATAGGAAACATCATAATTAATAGGCAAATTTAATCTTTTCAACAGAAAAAGTGACGGTGAACCGATAATAGAGACATTACTTCCGCTATCTAGTAAGGCTAAGATATTTTCATTCAAGATATTTACTCTAATGTACGGTCTGTCATCGTCATTAAGTCTTTCTAGTAAGGGACAAATCTGAGGAATTGATTTAAAAGGAGGCTCGATAGGTGGTTTCGTAATATAAAATGACTCAACTTTCTTTAACCAATCATCAAAGTCGATCCTATCGAAGAAATTCACATTCTGCGGTTCTGGTGGTTTTTGGCAGCTTTTGACAGGCCTGGTTGGTTCATGTTTTCTGCCGGAACATGACCAGTTGTAGCGTTTTTTGAACACTTAAAACATTTTGATTTTACTACACCAGTCATTCCGCAACCATAGCAAAAGACATTTCTCGGTCTCGTACAAGAATAATACTTGTGTCCTGTTTTTTTACAATTCCAACAAGTAGTGAAATCAAGCTGAGCTACCGAATAAGATTTTCTTTTATTTAAGCTCAAAGCATCCTCTACTCTCTTACATAATGAATTTAAATCCGATTATGTGTCTACGTCTCTCAATACCAATGCCGCAATAAAATCTGGAAGCAAATTTCCTCTTATAATATTAACCATTTCTTTCTCCGAGGGTTTGTGATTGAGCCGATGAAATTGTGCCTCTAATGTTGTTATAAAGATACTAACACTTTCTCCTGAGCGTTGCTTTTTCGATTTAATTTCATCCAACAAAACTTGATCATAATTTGAATGTAAACATGTATCCTTTAGCGCATCCACCAATTCAGACCAATCTGCAAAAGTTTTCCTAACAAAATGGTTATGCCACCAGTTCCAAGCATCACACTCAAACAAATCTGAAGCAGACTCGAACAAATCTACATCAGTACAACCGCGAGATATCTTTAAAGTATCCAACAATTCAAGAAATGGAATCAACGGCTCTCTACCCGAAAATTTCTTCAAATTCCATTTATAAACAGGTACTTTATTACGTGAAGGTAAATTACTAGAAACAGGAAAAGGAGGTGAACTTGGAGTGGAAGTTGCCAATTTTTCTGATGGCCTACATTCATCGAAATCAGCTTCTAGTTCTATTATTTTGATGGTAATTTCGCGTTTCTGTTTTTCGTCTGTATCATTTTCGGTGTAAATTCGATGTAATCTCTTGGAACAATGCGACAGCCTATCTTCAATTCTCTTAAAATCCGATGAACTAGAACTAGGAATTAACTTAGAGATTTTATCAGTTAAATCAGAAATTGAAATTGATAGTTCTTTAAAGTTTTCATTGACAGTATACGCTTCCCTAATTTCTGTCATGCTACGATCACATTTTTCCTGAGCTAAGAGACCTCTCAATAATTTGCGATTTCGTTCGACAGTTTTCGCAACATCTTCCCTACCAATACGAATTGCGACTTCATACGCAAGTTCATGTGCCTTCAAGAAATCCGGATTAATCATATTGAAAAGTTAGATAAAAAAACAATAATATTAACAGATGTGTTCAATCTGATGCCAACGAGAAAATAAAGATAAGAGAAAATAAAAAAACTATTATAGAGAGAAAAAGGTCGAAACAAGGAATATATGTTGCCAAAATAAATCAAGCAAAAAAAAAAAAATTTTGTTCAAAAATTTGAGTGCCAAAATTTCGAGTCCCACGTTGTTAGGTGCCAAAATGTGTAACGTGCCAATCGTCCACTTATAAACGATTGTAGAGCATGAGAATCTACTTTTGATTTTCTAGGGGTGGGAGGCTAAACTGGCTTAATTCGGCAACAAAACTCCCTCCCAGGTTTTCACAATATATATATTAAAATTGAAAAATTACAATGGGTCGACCCTTTTTCACCCTACACAGTCTCATACTACTTAACTTAATAAGAAAAAAACAACGTCGTGGCCCCCTCGGAGTTCGATATTATGATCCTGATCTTGATGTTCCAATTTTAAAGAAACCACTTCCAATCCGAAGTAAAGTGTCTCCTGGTTACTTTTCCATCCAAAGGAAGTACTACGTTGATTCTCCCAATTTCAAGGGTAGTTGGTGTATCTGGATGATTCCTCGGTAAAAATTCAATTCCAGCCAATCCAAACCAAGGTACAATTTCTGTCAAGCCAAGGTACAATAATTACCATCCAAGCCAAGGTATAATTGTAATCCAAGCCAAGGTACGATTAGCATCCAAGCCAAGGTGCTATTGGGGAAAACGAACAAAGGAATTATAATACGAAAAACTTTTACAACTCCTTCTCGGGTTTCTGAACTTAAATCCACAACTAATCAATCACAAAATATATCACAAATTGAACCTGAGAAGGAGTTTCGTTCAGAATATCAAACAACTTCCACCAAATTTACCAAATCTGAGATCGCTTCCACAAAATGGATGACACTGAAAAAACTATGATCTTTAAAATTCAATTTTCTCCCCTGGTGAGGACTCTGACCTATAATGATATCAAATTAAGCACTTACCGAGAATTTCAGCACAATTCTCGCCGATAATTCAACTCGTAAATCCAACGATAAAAATGCTGTTATATTGAAATCTTCCGGAATCGCAAGAAGAACAGCAGAACTTTCCAGCCTTTTCACGACACATGAAAACGCGGGCGCTCTGGTTTCACGCGCAGGTTCCCGGTAGTTGTTCGACGCGTAATTCAGGATACGATCAAAACAGAGGCGGATCGTCCGCTTGATTTATCCATAGACGTGCTATATCGTTGCAACAATTATTACTTTATTAAGAAATTTGTCATAAGAGGCGATTATACGCGCATTATAATTCATTTTAAACCTTAAAGGGGTTTCACATACAATTAAGACCGACAAACTATACAGGTGGGGACTATGTTTCTTATATAGGGTATCCCGGGAAGAATGCGACAAACGGATACCATGAATTAACCCTTATAACCCGGGAATATTTTTTTTTGCGAATCAAGTTGGTACTTCTTTTATGGGCTCTTTATGACCAGAAAAGCCAACAAAAAATTTTTAAAAAAATATCTATGTTTTACTTTTTGCAATATACGTCGTCCTTTTAAAAGGACGGTAGGACTAGAGGTGACCATAAATATGAATTCAGGTGAATGATATTTTATTTGCAATACATTGTTTTATATCGGAATATGTACATTACTGAACATCATTGGGTATGAAAACCCAATCTCCTGGCTACAAAATTTGATAAAGGTAATTCATCTTCGATTTCCCAATCTTTTATAGAATCTATTGAATTTTCTCTGCGATTTTCCCTCATGGAAAATTCTACATCAGCCATTAACTGGGATCCTGGTAAGTTATTCGGGCTGCCATTTCCATCATTTCCTGAATCTTCATCAGTGTTGTATCCATTCGCATTCGTTGGAGGAAATAAAATTATTTCATCAGGAATGTCGGTTACATTTTCGATATTTTCAATTTCTTCGAGCAATTCGTTCAAAGTAAGAGGTTTTTTCCAATACCTGAAAGGATATAGTATATTATTAAAAGTATATCTTTATTACCATTTACCATCAATGTACCGAACCGAATGAATAAAAAATTATGAAATCTAAAGATCTAATTATTATCGTATCGTATAATCCTACCGTCCTTTTAAAAGGACCAACAATTTTTGTGACGTATAACTTAACTCGTATTCATAATCGTGACAATATGCTGGATTAAAAGGAACGAATGGTATATACTTTCAATATTGTATATAAAAAAAATCTGGAGAATAATGAATGAACTCACCTTTTATCACTATAATCACTCATATTTAGCCCACAAAATTGAAGTGCAAATCTAATGTTATCTCAGAACGATATAGCACGTAGAATATAACCTCAGTTTATGGTATGATTTGCGAAAAAGGTTTCTTTATGTAAATCCACTAATGCCATCTAGGAGATACAACCCGAGACGTCTACAGAGATCCGTAAATCAGAATACTTTTACCGACCTTTTAAAAGGACCGTAGGTTCATATGGGTTGTCATCAGGCTGGACTTGTATCAAGAGGTTGTAATCGCCTGAGTGCCTTCGTTTGGGATATACAGGGTGATGTTCATCTTATGAGTGAAATTTATACTTCAATAACTCTTGAACTAATCGACCCAATGATTTCAAATTTTGAAGTTTTGTCACTCTTCACCATCGCCCTCCTTCGATATTTCAGAAATCGGATAAATCAGATCCGGACTTTTTTCGTTATCGTAACCATAAACAATTAATTCATAATAAAAATTTTAAATATCTGCTTGGCACCGTAATTCGGGGTGATCAATTAACATTCCCTTCGATATCTCTTGAACTAAAAGGAAAATTAAATTAATAAAATTTTATAGTTTTGTCACCCTTTACGACTGCATTCTTTGAATTTTCCTCAAATTGGAAAAACAGAACCGGTCTACGAATATTTTAGACCTATATTTCCGGTGATATCGGATTTTTATGACTGAAAAAGAATACTAGTGTTTAAGTAGAGAGTTCAGATTAAGATATCAAATCATAATAAAGTGAGGCAAATCGGAACATACTTTGCCTGGTTTGTTATAAACTATTCCAATGGAAACATTGTGGTTGCAACATGATGGAACTCCTGCGCACTAATCAAGAGAAGTGCGCGAATATTTGACTCACACTTTAGAAAACAGATGGATTGGGCGTGCTGGACATGTGCTTGGCCTCCTCGATTCCCTGATCTACACCGTTGGATTATTTCTTATGGGGAGCGCTTAAACAAGAGGTCTATGCAGTACATATAAACAATAGGGAGCAACAGCTACAAAGAATTATTGATGTTTGCGATATTATTAAATCACAACGGAATACGATAGCAAAAGCTGTGAAACAACTAAATCAACGTGCTCAAAAATCTATCGAAATGGAGGAATACCATTTTGAACCATTCCTGAACTGATAATTCTTCCATTTGATTCGTTTTTGAGTTCGAATATTTTCAATGTATTTGCTGTTTTTTGTTCTATTCATTATCCTGTATGTCGATTGGAAGTTTTCTGAAATTAATTCGTTTCATTTACGAAATCTTTTTTATAATTTGATATCTAAATCTGAACTCTCTTCTTAAACACTAGTATTCATTTTCAGTCATAAAAATCATAATGTTCACCCATGGGCTGATCCGATATCACTGGAAATATAGGAAGTCTAAAATATTCGTAGACCGTTTCAGTTTTTCCAATTTGAGGAAAATTCCAAGAAAGCAGTCGTAAAGGGTGACAAAACTATAAAATTTGAAATAATCTTAATTATAAGTTCGAGATTTATTGATAGGGAATGTATATTGATCATTCATTGATTAATTCTTTATGGTTACGATAACGAAAACAAATCATAATGTTCATGTACAGGGTGATCCGAATATTCATGAAAATAAGAAAGATCTGAAATTCTCCCAGTCCGGATCTGATTCATTCGATTTCACAAATATCGAAGGAAGGCGATAGAAATGGGTGATAAAACTTCAAAATTTTAAATCATTCGGTGGATTAGTTCAAGAGTTATTGACGTGAGAAGTTTCACTCATATGATGAACATCACCCTGTATATCTAAACGAAGGCATTCAGGCGATTAAAACCTCTCGATACGAGTCCAGCCTGATGACATTAATAATTCATGGTATTCGTTTGTCGCATTCTCCCCGGGACACCCTGTACAAATAATTAATTTTCCTGGAAGAGAATCCCAGTGGTCCAATGAGTGTAATATTATATTCTTGGTTTTCTATGATGACCTTCGTTCAGAATATATATGAATTTCTGCTCGACGTATTGTACATGGTGAGAAAATAAATACTGACTTCGAAAATAATGTTTCTCACTGAACGACGGCCATTGCATCGAGTATTTTTAAATTCTTACATTACTACGATGACCCTCATTCAAAATGAATTTCAATTTGTTACGTTAATTTTCTACACAAATGAAATATGCTCTAAAATTCTCAAGATGTAACATAAATTAAAGATAGAAAACTCGCGGCTTAGCTCTAGTGCAGAAGGGGTGGATTCTTTACTAATTTACACTTTTAAACTGAAATCATGAACTCAATAGCATACTATAGGAGGGGCGCCAGATAGTTCTTATAAAATTGAGCATATACCATTAACATTTTCTACTTTTCTATATAATTTCCAAAACTACCAAATTTATTCAGGTTTTCTCATGGGAGAAGTGTTATGGTTATGGTCTATAAATATATTTGTATATAGTGAATGAGTATCAATTGAGTGCACTACAGATTCAACAAAAACAATAGGTGAATTAATGAATGCCGGCTTTCATGTACAAAGAACTTCATATATATAAACAAAATCTTATTAAAAGGTGTTCAAGATTATTTGACGAGAAAAGCACTGTGTATTCTTATTCGGAATTCAAGATTAATGTTATATATGGTCCAATGTGATTATTTCAACCTCATCCAATAGAAAAATAATAGCGGTGAACTTATTTAAAGAAAAATCAAAGGTTGTACTCATCCAGAGGGAGAAGTCCAGTTGGTATGATTAGATTGACTTCTGTTCGCTCCCACTCGGATGGAGTTGTTCCAACACCCAGTATAAGGCAAAAGGGGTGCCTTTGTCTCAGAAAACGGTTTGCACAAACCAACACGCCAATTCCAAATGATATACTAACGAAAAGAAGCCTGAAATAGACACTAATGAGGAAAACTATAAATTAACACATTATTAATGTCACCTAAGATGGAGGGCGGCCTTTCTAGAATTTTCTACCAGAGTATATTGTTTCATCCCGTACAAGACTTCGCTTGATTCCAAATGAAACGAAATATAATCAGCAAAATTCAGCAACATCAACAATAATTTTCCAAATTATCCAACACATAAGTCGAAGAGAGAAATCTTAATCGGAAACAGTTGATATCTTCTATACTCGAGCAATACAGAAATAATGAACGAAACGCATGTCGTTAGATTTACACAGATGACATCTGGGACCAGTTTATTTCTAACTCACTGAAAATGGACTAGAAAATCTGTATTGTTGGTTGACTACACTTGAGGCGCAAAAAATAGGATAACTTATTCAAAAGACCAATAGTTAACTATAGAGTACGACCGGAAAATAATTCATACGCTTGCCTGACCAACCGATAGACGACTCATACACTATATAGAAAGAAAAATAAGTAAATAAAATATATAAAATAAATAATCGTTACAAATTTTTGCTAGACGTATCGAAGAGTGTGTGAAAATAAATATTTCATTGGAAAATAATGTTTTTTTCACTGAACGACAGCCGTTGCATCAAGTATTTTTCAATTCTTACCTTCCCACGATCACCCTCATCTTATATATAAAAATGAATCGCAAAATGTGTTGGTAAGCGCATAATTCAACAGTGCCTGGGCCAATTTTGCTAATTCTTTTTTTTAAATGTTCGTTGAAGTCCAAGGATGGTTTTTACGGTGAGAAAATTTCGAATAATTGCCGGGAAAACCATAAAAACAGCCCTTTTCTTTTTTCCATACAAACGTTTTCTAACTAAAATGTAGAGTCAATTTGAACTTTATAGCTTTTCAATAAAGTTGACGTTGGGATTGGAGTAGTAGTTGGATATTGTTGTTTATATATTCTCGCAGAAATTAGACTATAGTACCAGGAAAGCTTCTGAAGAGGAGAGAAATGCTGATGAACTTCCTACATTAAAGGAATTTTTCTCCTTTCTTGAGAAACGTTGTGTGATATTCGGAAACTTATATTCTGCAGACAATTCTAAAGGTAAAAACATAAAGTTTTCTCATTATTATTATTATTATTATAAGAAAGTTAAGAGTAGTGGCAGAGCCTATAAACTCACAAAATCAATACATAAATATGTATAAACGTAAAACAAAGTGCATTTCTAATGACAAAAAAACAAAAAATAAAACAAGAAAACAAAAACAAAATGTCTACTAGTGGCAGTAGTGGCACTCACTCGCGACAAGACCACAAATCGTAAGCATTTTTAAAGGCATTCACTGTCGCAGCACCCACAACTGACGGTGGTAAACTGTTCCACATGATGAAAACGCGGTTAGTTATGAAATTTTGTCTCAGTGGTGTCCGGAAGCTATCCTTCTTCAGCTTGTAGGCATGGCCGCAAAGACGGGCGTCTGGATTCAACTCGAAAAGATAGGCAAGATCGATTCCGAACAGTCCATGAAGTGCGCGATACGCGATGATGAGATCACCCTGAACTCTCCTATCTTCAAATGTGGGCATATTCATTATTCTTCATTACTCTGGAGAAGTTTCCCAAAGATCTCTAGAATCTAAAAACTGTCTGTATTGCAGTCTGAAAAATCATTCTATTTACAAATGTTATAAATTTAAAAATGTATCTTTGAAAGATCTTACCCAATTCGTGAAAGATAAAAGATTGTGCTTCAATTGTTTGGGCTCAAAACATCTGACCAACAATTGCAAATCAAACGGTTGTACAATATGTAAAAATTCTCATCACACCCTATTACATGATTTCAATTGTAGTGATCCCTCTTCCAGAATAACGAACCCTAATAAAGAAATCTTTGGAAATACTCACTTAAATGATCAGAAAAATTCATTATCTTATAAAAATCGTAATCAAGAATCAACAATTCTTGCACAAACCCCCTAATACTATGATATGTTATATGTAGAGAATTTTGCTACAAACATCTCTTCACAAAAGAATACTCATCATATTATTTTGGCTACAGTATGCGTTAATGTTTGCACTAAAAGTGGTGCAGTAATCAAAGCTAGAGCTTTGCTTGATTCAGGAAGTCAAAGCTCATTTATAACAGAAAATTAAGCTCAATTTATTTTGAAAATATTGAGATATCTGGAATCTCGAACAAAACCACTTCAATAAATAAGGTGATGAATGTAAATTTTTATGCCCAAAATAAAAACATAAAATTAATGTTACTTGCTATGTATTAGAAACTATAACTTGTAAGTGACCACAATGTGAAATAGATATTGAAAGGTTAAAGATCCCTCATAATATTGAACTAGGTGATCCAGAATTTGCTACTCCCTCAAACATAGACTTATTATTTGGTTGTGACATATATTCTAGTCTGATTATACCCGATATAATAAAACTTGGAAAATCCTCTCCGATATTGCAAAGAACAGAATTGGGATGGGTTCTCATGGGACCCATACCTAAGTCATATTTGTATCACGCCTCCACTAGTAATTTTGCGACACATTTCAGCACATCTCAAAAAATGGATTCAGCTGTGATGATTCAAAATTTTTGGTTGAATCAAGAAGTAGACGCTCCCTCTATTTTATCACCTGATGATGAGTTGGCGGAAAAAATATTTGAAGACACTACAATAATTTTGCCTAGCGGTCATTTTCAAGTAAATCTACCTCTCAAAACTGAAACTCCTGTTCTCGGTGAGTCATTTAATTTAGCTAGGAGACGTTTTTGCAGTTTAGAATCACGTTTTCGAGGAAATTGTGAACTCATATGTATAAAGATTTTATAGATGAATACATTTCACTAGGTCATGCACGATACATACCTTCAGAAAAATACACTGATAAAGATGTCAACAAATATTTTTTACCCCACCACTGTGTCTTGAAGAATTCTAACTCTGGAGTTAAATTGAGAGCTGTTTTTGATGGTTCAATGAAAACTACATCAGGACTTTCACTTAATGACATAATGTTAAAGGGTCATCAGGTACAGCCTGATTTATTTGACATTCTCTGTCGATTCAGAACCTTTATTTACGTTTTTACCACAGACATAGCTAAGATGTTCAGAAATATAAAGATAAACCCCAATCAAACCCACTTACAGAATATAATCTGGCGAAAAAATTCTAATGACGATATTGATTGTATTGAACTCACCACTGTCACATACGGAACTAGAGCCGCCCCTTTTCTCGCAGCGCGAGTTCTCAAAGAACTTGCTCTCAAAAAAAACACGCTTTTATAGCTAACCGAACTAAAAATTAGAAAATAATTTTTAATTTCAGAGAGTTTATAATACAGTAGTAGAAGATCGAACAATCAATCAGAATTTATCACCTCAAAATAAAATTATAATAAAGTTTAAGTTATTAACAAAAGAATTCAATTCAGAGTAATCAGCGTGGGGTGCTTGATAAAGTAAATGTAGCAACCATTCTGTTGGCAACTATCTATGAGAAGAGAGTTATAATAATAATAATAATAATAATAATAAGGATTTATTTTCAACAGGCAGAACCCAATTACAGAAAATATACAAAAAAAGAAATGAACCAAAACTAGAATGCAAATATACAATGCAAACATTTATGTGAAAAAATCAAGAAATTAACTCGGAAATTAATACAATAATAACTAAGAGCGTTACCAAAGCATAACTGACAACAAGTCCAATAACAACTAAGTAAATGTAGAAAAAAAAAATATCTCTATTTATATTATCATTTATTTGAACAAAACTCAATGAATATTTTGCGAATTGTGGAGATCTTGTCAAAGTGAATATCACAAAGATGGGAGACTTGATTAAATTCAGAGCAAATTAAATTCACCGGTGATTGCAACAGGACATTTGTTCTGGGCGTAGCAAGACTGAACAAATGCATCGATCTAGAACCAGGGCGTCGCACATGGAATCCTATTCTAGCAAGTAGAACAGAACAGTCCACATTTCCATTCAAAAGTCCATGAAGGAATCTCAAACAAGCAACACCTCTTCTGACGTCAAGTCCAAGTGCACCGAATCTATGCAACAACAGAGCATGATCAAATCCCCTTAATGGATAAGTACCCTCCTCTCTGAAAATGAGGTACTTGAAAAATCTCCTCTGCACAGCTTCAATGTGATGTCTATGGCACTCATATATGGGGCTCCAAATGATACAGCCAAACTCCAGTTTGCTCCTCACGAATGCATTGATCTTCGGATCAGAAAAATATCTGCAGTTACGTATAATAAAACCGTACATTTTCGACGTAGTCTCGAGTAAATAACTCACGTGCGGGACAAATGAGAATCTCTGATCAAAGACTATGCCCAGATCCTTCATCTCCGTCTTCCTACTCAAAACATCACCATTAAGACAATAACTAAACATTATATAGTTCTTTTTCCTGGTGTATGTGACGACACTACACTTCGAAATGCTCAAAGGAAGTAAGTTACTGCCACACCAAACCAACAATGAATCCAACGCACTTTGCAAGGAAAGGCAGTCTTCAATGGATCGCACCTCACAACATAACTTAAAATCATCTGCATAAGCTAATGCAAGGATAGCAATCCTCAATTCCCCAATAGCCGTCACTATCACACCACTGTCGTCACCATCAAGATCATCCAGCAGGTCATTGACAAACATAAGGAAGAGCAATGGACCAAGGTTCGATCCCTGTGGCACACCCGATGCGGAAACATAAAGATCAGAGTATCGTCCCTCCAGGTAAACATAATGCGGACGGTCAATCAAATAGGATTCAAAAAACTTCACAAAATCATCAGAGAAGCCAAACTGAGCCAAACTGAGTTATGAAAAGTAGTAAAATGCACCCCACGCTTTTTACTCTGAATTGAATTATTTTGTTAATAACTTAAACTTTAATATAATTTTATTTTGAGGTGATAAATTCTGATTGATTGTTCGATCTTCTACTACTGTATTATAAACTCTCTGAAATTAAAAATTATTTTCTAATTTTTAGTTCGGTTAGCTATAAAAGCGTGTTTTTTTAGTTTTTTCAAACTATTATTTATTTTTCATTTTTGAGTTCGATTTATCAATTAGTTATTTGTTGACATGTGGTATTGAAATGTCTCACAAATTATTTCGCAATCTCATCATTTCATTCAAAATTTTATTAATCCTGGCCGTCCCAATAAGGATAATGGGAAACTATTAGAACATGTTAGAACTGTTAGAATATGAGCCCAAAATGATATATCGCATGCGACAAATCGCCTTGCGATAGACAGGCTCCACTCTGTGAGATTTTGTACATGAGATACAGATAGTCCGCCGTATTCACAAATCATTCAATCTCCGTTAAGTCCTAACTGAGGTACTCATTTAAGGATAAATTTGAATCGGAACCTCAGTTACCTAAAGTGAAAATCAACGTGAAACAGGCCAGTTTCACCACCGTTAAATACTTTAACTGAGGTTGCGATTCAAATTTATTCTTAACGGAGGACCTCAGTTAGGACTTAACGGAGATTGAATGCTTTGTAAATACGGCGGAGTATCTGTCTGCGCTTGTCGCTCATGCGATATCGCATCAGTATGAACTGCACCTGAAACATCACGTTGCAAATTGGCGGAGGTGCCCGGTATGAGATAATAAGCTATAAATAATAATCAATTTTTGTGGATAATAAGGATAATGGGAAACTGTTATCAAATTATTGCATTGTCATCGGTTCTTGATACGTATGCAAAGTTTCAAATCAATCAGACTTCTGGAACCTGGTGAAAATTAAGTTCAAAGATTCCGTTACATACATACATAGTCAGATACAACCCAAGCTAATAAAAGCGTGTTAATAAGAACCAATTTCCCTTAGCCTATCGTTGTATTATAGAACAATGTTACATTGAATCTGAAAATTCCACGCTCCCTTCACTCAAATATCCCAGTCAATTAAGTTGAATTGGTTGGTTATTGTGACGCTAGTACTAGGGCTTTCGGTTGTTGCGTTTACTTGCGCGTTACTTATAATAATGATATTATTTCTACCCGACTGGTTGGCGCAAAATCCAAAGTAGACCCTTTGAAAACGTTATCGCTTCCAAAACTTGAATTGAATGCCGCATTTCTGTTGTCTCGATTGATTAATAGAATGATAAGTGTATGTATATAGCTCATTGAAATTTGCTGGATCTTACTTATTTTCAGATTCAGAAATCACGTTAGCATGAATTGCATCTCATCCTTCGCGCTGGTCTACATATGTATCAAATCGAGTTGCAATCATACAACAGTTAACTTCTGATTTTCGCTGGTCTCACGTGAGATCTATTCATAATCCAGCTGATTTAGTTTCACGTGGATTAACCCCTGAAAATTTGATTGATAATTCTATTTGGTGGACGGGTCCGAGTTATGTCTCCGATATGAGTACGAATTTATTCGAATTTAAGTCAACTCCTCATCTTGAAAATCCTCCAGAGCAAAGAAAAATTACAATGCATGATTTGATGAATCCTACAGAATCGGATTTAAAACGCATTTCAGTGGTCTTTTCTTCGTTCACTAAATTGCACCGCACTTTGACTTATTGTTTCAGATTTCACAATAACTGTAGGTTCCAGGAAAGAACAGTAGGTCCCCTCAAGGTTTCAGAACTTCAAAGTTGCCTCACTTCTATTGTGAAGGTTATACAAAGAGATCATTTCTCAAATATACTCTCATGTCTCAAACGAGGTTTCGAAATTAAAGATAAAAATGTTATTAAGTTAAGTCCGTTTTTTGATGAAAATTATATAATAAGAGTTGGCGGTCGATTATTATTGTCTAACCTGCCTTTCGATCATAGGCACCAGTAGAGGGACTAAGCGGGTTCTCGATCAAAGTTGACCTATGACCTCCCTTAATGGTGTCTGGGGGTCTGATGTGGATGACGTCATGATCGAAAAATTTTCTGGATGGACGCGGGATATGAACCCGGGGAGTTTGGGTGAGAGTTTGGATGCTTACCGCTAAGCTACAGGGGCCGTAAGAATTTGGGATGTTTTGGTACTATAAAGCGGACGCATCAGATTGACGCATGATTATGTGAAGCAATAACGTGAAGTCAGGAACTTTTGCGCGCATTGTCCATTCTCCTGTATTGGAATTGGATATTCGTACACAATTTATCCGGTATAACATTTTTTAATTTATGATATATGATATTCGTAGAATTTTCGTATTATTATTGGGTAGGCATTTATCGTTTATTTGAATGGGAATACCGGGGGGATTATTTGTGAATCTTTTGGTTTACGCGGTCGAGAAATATAACTTTGGGGGATGATTGTGTGGTTTTGAAAATTTGTTGTCATAATGAATAAAATCAATGGAAAGCGTGTTTGTCAGCAAGCGGATCGAGGGATTTGAATATACAGAGAGTATTCATTGACCCTTATTTCGAATATTCTTGTTTGAAGAACTAGAAACGATCAATTCCTCTCAGATAAATTCATATTCAGAAATAAACTAGATCGTTTTTTCGGATTATTCACAGGTACTAGATCCTTTTTTTTTCAGATTATTATTGGGTAGGCATTTATCGTTTATTTGAATGGGAATACCTGGGGATTATTTGTGAATCTTTTGGTTTACGCGGTCGAGAAATATAACTTTGGGGGGATGATTGTGTGGTTGTGTGGTGCTTCGAGTGGAAATTACATGGTTTGACTATTAAAAAATAATTTCAGGATGAGATTTTTTATTGACTCAACATAATGTTAATTATCTACATCGTTCAATACTTTATTCCTATAAAAGTACATACATTCTAAAATTGCATAACTCTGAACACAAGGATTGATTCTACAGAAAGCATTTATGAAATCTTCAACAGAATTGTTGTTATTTTTGCTGGAGTTTCGTATCAATTCTTTGATGGTGTTCACGAATTTAAAGTAATACAAAGTCATTCGGAGATTTTTCAACATTTCAAGACGATTGATAATTATCAGTCGATTCAATTGAGATCGTGTTCAGGAAATCTGTACTGTGAAAAGTGCCATCTAGAGTGGAGAAGCATCGTGAACTTGTATGTGGATGTAATGACAACAAATTTTTACATTGATAGCGACATCCAGAGTTGAGAAGCAGCGTGAATTATGGTGTGGAATGATAGGAAATCTTTACTTTGATTTCTACAGTTGGATGTTAATTTTTGGTAGAACCCGTTGGAATGGTCGATTGCGAGGTATAAAAAGACGGGGTATACGTTGGGATTTGAACCTGCAGCAGACTATGTATTTATATTCAAGGTGCTTAGCTGATTATGCTACGGAGCCAGGGTGTCTGTGTTGAGAAAAGGGGACTGCAATTCATACACAATTTATCCGGTATAAAATTCTTAACTCAAATTGACGCCGCCCTTGGACCTAAAATAAATATCAGGGATGCATTCGGTGACTCAATGATAATATTTCCAAGCGTAATTAACGAATCAATAGACAGTAGATGTCCTAGGAGACTTTTGGCGCAAAATGCCCCATTTTTACATGTAAATCCCCATAAGGAAATCTAAGGTCCATTTTGCAAACATTGTAGGTACCCTTTTGAACGCGTGAGCCAGCGGCTGAACAGTGGAGTTGCGCAACGCCAAGCCCCGTCCCCTGAGGCTTTGGTAGGGTAGGATTAAAGCACTGACGTGAAGTCAGGAGCTTTTGCGCGCATGTTATATTGTCCATTCTCAGGTATTGGAATTGGATTGTTAATGGGGATGAGACTCGTATCAACCGTAGGTATATGACCCTTTGCATTGTGCGTATCGGTTTCAGGTAATTATGATATATGATATTCGTAGAATTTTCATCATATGAAGTTTGATGCATGAGTCGGAGGTACTAGATCCTTTTTTCGTATTATTATTGGGGGGGGGGCATTTATCGTTTAAGTATTTGAAAGGGATTACAGGGATTATTTGGTTTACGCAGACTTTGGGGGGTGATTGTGCGGTTTTGAAAATTTGTTGTCATAACGAGTAAAATCGATGGAAAGCTTGTTTGTCAGCAAGCTGAGTGTACGTGTACGGGGTGAAACTTTGACATCCTAATGAACCGGAGGGAAATAGCCGAAAGTTTTTATTCAAATTCTTTATATTCAAGGGCAACAGTTATTAACGAATAAGCTTTTCTCAAAGGAGACTGCACGGGGGTTCAGACTCAATTTCGGTGATTTTTATGTGTAAATTCCTATGAGGATTTCTAAGCTCGATTTTAGCAAAGATGGTTCTTTTCATATGAATATATGTAGATTTCTCAGCATCTCTAGATGATTGGAAAATTATTACTGTTCTTCACAGCAATCGCACCCTTGTCTCCACACAATACTTTTGGCAATAACCAGAAGAAATGTTAATTATAGAAATTAGTGCGAACTCGAAGACAGTCAGGTATAAGCATCTTCTTCAAATATCCCAATTCAACGCCGGCATGGGTACAAAGGCATATTTATCTGACCTATTGAATGATGGGGTGCTAACTTGACTGCATACCTTTATGAAACCCGGGCATGTGGTTTTTTCTAACCATTGTTGGGATCTCTTGTATTGGATATTAGGTGGAAACAATTTATGTCATATTTATTGCATGTTGAGTGGTTCGATTTCTCTTTCAATATTCAGGAATCGTGTAAACAAAGTGGGGTGTAACTCTCATTTATTTTTTCATTGTAAAATTGGTTAACAAATATATCATGAATATGTAAGTCGTCAAGAGCTTGGCGTCCTTTTAAACATTTGATTCACATGGTGGGATAGATGCTCAATTGTTACTTCAAACGATAAAGAGAAGGAACTTCAATCGAGCCCTTTTTCAGATATCTTTTGCTTACGACGAATACCTTCATGAATCTTTAAAAGTTGAAATGAAGGCGTTTTCATTTCAGCTTTACAAAAACGGTCAGCATGGAGGATTAAGCTATAAAGTCGTTGGTTACAGTAAAATCGATAGGAGAATTAGTTTTTCACGCTCAAAATTGTCGGGATATTAAGAAAAAATATTATTGTGATGAGGAACTTGTTGAGATTTAAATATATGAAAAACAGGCCTGGTCAGTGGATATCAAATGAGAAGGTGTGATTTTGAAACTTAATCATCTGGCTGATGCTTGAGATGCTGTATTGAGAACGATCAGCATTTTTTGTCGTACTCCATATGAATTCATCACGAAAAGGATGTAAGAACATGCAAATTTGATGATGATTTAGGATGAAAATACAACATACATACATACGCAACCAATGTATAGTTTACATCAGTTTTGTGTATTTTTCCTAGACATTCATACATCTTCGTATACAGTCATGAATCAGTCAATTTTGCTGAGGAGTATCAAGACATGTATTCGTTTTATAGTTTGGATATATGTATACACTCATGCATTTTTGTCGTATTCCATATGAATTGATCACGAAAAGGATGTAAGAACATGCGATTTTGATGATGATTTAGGATGAAAATACAACCTACATACATACGTAACCAAGAAAAAGATGTAAAAACATGCGTCAAGCTATCATCAAGCTATCATCGAACTACCATCAAACTAGCATCAAATTATCATTAAACTATCATCAAACTATCATAGCAACTACTTTATGTACAGTTTATATCAGTTTTGTGTATTTTTCCTAGATATTCGAGCATCTTCGTATACATTCGAGCATCTTCGTATACAGTCATGAATCAATCAATTTTGCTGAGGAGTATCAAGATATGTATTCCTTTTATAGTTTGGATATATGTATACACTCATGCATTTTTTGTCGTACTCCATATGAATTCATCACGAAAAGGATGTAAGAACATGCAAATTTGATGATGATTTAGGATGAAAATACAACATACATACATACGCAACCAAGAAAAAGATGGAAAAACATGCATCAAGCTATACGTAACCAAGATAAAGATGGAAAAACATGCGTCAAGATATCATCAAGCTATCATCGAACTACCATCAAACTATCATCAAATTATCATTAAACTATCATCAAACTATCATAGCAACTACTTTATGTACAGTTTATATCAGTTTTGGGTATTTTTCCTAGATATTCGAGCATCTTCGTATACCTTCATGAATCTATCAGTTTACCATAGGAGTATCAAGACATGTATTCGTTTTATAGTTTGGATATATGTATACAGACACTCATGCATTTTTGTCGCAGTTCATATGAATTCATCATGAAAAAGATGGAAGAACATGCCAATTTGATGATGATTTAGGATGAATATACAACCTACATACATACGCAACCAAAGTAAAGGATAGAAAAACAATGCGATTTTACTGATTATTCAAGATCAATATACAGATGAAGATACACCAGGTCGATACCATTAGATTTGTTCGACCGCACATACAGACCCAAATCGACATACTTTACCGATTATACAGTCCAAAAGTGACGTTTTCAGACCCGACTCCGGGTCTGGTAACGTTTACCTATAGAATTGTACTCAGGGACGTTAGGGGATGCCAGGGGTAAATTTTCAGATGGGTCTGAAAAAGCGGTGATACATCATATTATATACAGAAAAGCTTCAGAGTTTGGCCAGTGCGAGGGCGCTTCTGCTCACATTAGCTCGCTGTATATAATTCGTATAGTTGATCAACGTCTTGAGACCTTACATCCGGCAACGCTGTAGAGCGAGAGTTTGAAAATAATATATTTCATCCTATCGATATACAAACCCAAAACCAACACATACGAAAACTTATTCGAGCCCGGTATAGGTAGTCAACGTCATGAGAATTGATAATTGTGGATTGTTCAAATAAAACTTCAAATTCAGATACTTCTTCCTTTTGATATACGAACCTAAAAACCACACTTATGAACGCTTATACAAGCCTGATATATGGAGTCGTCGTTATGGGACCTGATTATTTCGAATTCTCAATCATAATTCTGAAGGACTGTTGAGGACAAATATCATTTCTTCATGGATCATTTTGGAAAAAATGATCATAATAAACAGTAACGAAACCATTCTGTAATATTTCGGAGACTAAATCAGACTCCTTCATCAGACACAAAGCGAAAACTTTACCAATTATTGTTTGTTGACACTTATTATGAAATTTGTTACACTGCAAATTACAGTAATAGCTGAAGGACACACGGAGAAATATTCATTGATTTTAATTATCAACAAATATTTCGTGGATACGGGCTGGTCCCCTCATCGCTCAGTGTTCCCCTAATGAGGAAAGCGTCATTCAGGGGCAAATACAAATCAGTTTCATGGTTATTAACAATCGTCAGCATAACATAGCCACACTGAATGACAGCTGAAGAAGTTCTAGGAAACATAATCCCAGTTGTTGTGAACAGGTAGGAAGAAAATCTCATCAGCTGCATCTAGGGAAATCCTTAGGAACTCTGACCCTCTGTGATGCGGAAACCATAAGCGATGTTCAGTGATGTTCATGCTTTTGCCATAAGAGGGTCAGGGGCTGCAAGGCTGTCTACTTGATTTGGCAATTAACAGCTGTCAAAGCTTTGTGAAACCCATCGTAAGAGTTGGGAATTATATCAATGGATTCTTGTGATAAAACTGCATCATAAAATAATTAAATACAAAATGTTTTTTACACATCTCATATCGTGAGACCATGTTCGGCCAATTCGAAAATTATCGACATTTGGGCCAATTGATAAGCGCTCTGTTCCGAACAACAAAAGCACCACAAATAGCAGAATATGTATGTACAATCTATAGAGATCGACATAATGGATTAGACTAAAACAAAAATTCTGATGACGGAATACCACTCACATGAAAAGGAAACATAAGGAGTCGACTTGTATTTTGTTGTACAGACAAAACAATTTTCCAAATAACTCAATTGGAATTGTCCATATTTGGTAGTTGAATTTGCTGGAGAAATAGTTAGAACATGGAAATTTCTATCTGAACTGACACTGTGTTACTATGTTTTTGGTGCTTTTGTTATCAATTTGCCCAAATGTCTGTAATTTTCGAATTATTGGCTGAAAATGGTCTCAGACGTTTTGGTTCGACTCACTGATCAAGAATCCGTGATCAAAATCGCTAGACTTCAAGAGCTAGACTATTGAAAATTTCAGATTAGATTTGGGAGGTATCTCGGTTAAATAAAATAAAAATATTTTTTTTATATCACAAATTTAAAATTGTTTTTTTTATATGCAGTTTTTCCATAAGAATCGACTGATATTATTTAAAACTTTAACTACTACTTTTGGAGATATGATTTTTCAAAATTTCAATAATAAATCTTACTTCTATGTTTTCACAGAATGCTATAATTACTCGATCGTAGAATAGGGTTATAATATGATATTATTTTTTTTAAGTGATGTTTTAATGCCCGTGGATAATCCATATGATGATTGAAATATATACTTTGGTAAGTTAATCGAATTGGGTTCAGAATATCTCCAGTAAAAATAAAACCGGACTATTGGCTAGGTTTCAATTGATATAATATAATTTTCAGAGTGGATTTGAGGAATGAATATCTCGGATAAGTTCGTGGTTTCGGAATAATTTTTGGCACTCTTTTTTTATTAAATGACACATTTTTGAATTTAATTTCTTTCATGATGCAGTTGTATCATAAGAATCCATTGAAATAATTCCCAGCTCTAAGAAACCAATACCTACTTTCGGAGATATGATTTGTCGAAGTTTGAACAAGTGCGCAAAAGCTCCTGCCCACAGGGCTTTACCACTTTTTGTAACATGCAATTCTATCCAACTCTGAGGAACCAATATTTGGAGATATGATTTGTCAAAGTTTGAATAATAACTCGCTAGTAGTTTGATGAAAGCGCCAAAGTCCCTGTCCACAGAGCTGTCCCACATTTATAGTTAAATATCAATTCAATAAAAAATTTGATCCGAATCATTTTTTGACAAATTTGAAAAAAATCTTCTTCATAGCTTATTATATCTCGCTGTAGTATCATCTTATTTTATCTAAGAAAACTTAATCATTCTCTGATGAAAGCATGTCCACATTTGTTCTCAATTTTTTGGCAACCATCACTTTCTAAAGGCAATTTAATTCTTAGGAATTTTGTAATTTTTATTCCATTTTCTCTGCATCTGCACATGCAAGTGCGACTGTAATTTCAGAGAAGGTCGATTGCAAAAAGCCCATACTATCATTTCAAGAAGGGAGGTGAATTCATCACTGAATGGTTCCTTTCTGGGTTTTCTCTCTTAAACTCTGAAAAATATCTATGAAATAAAAAATTTCATTATTTTGAAATTGTTTCTGCGTTAGAAACATATGTAGATATTTGTAATTCGATTGCAATTACAGAGTCTGATGACATTAAAAGATAACTTAAAGGAGTCGCTCTGTATTTTGTTGATCAAAGAAAACAATTTTACAAATTGCTCAAGATGAATAGACCATATTTGGTTGAATAGGTTGAATATGGAATTCGAACTTGGAAGTTTCTATGTAAAGTGGAACTGTGTTACAATATTTTTCCAAAGACTATCGGCTGTCGGCTTGACAAATTTCAGTATTAGTGTCATCAAATATAATTCTTAAGTTCTTCGCTTGGTGTCTGATGAAGGAATCTGCTTTAGTCTCCGAAACGTTACAGAAAAGTTGTTTCATATTTTGTTAGTTATGCTACTGTTCATTAGGCAATATTGTTCTATATATGGCTTCTGGCAAATATCTAATCTTTCTAACGCCGAAGTAAATTAAAAAAAAAAAACATTGTTTATTTTATGGATATTTTTCAGAATCCAAAAAAGAACCATTTAATCCACTTCTAAATTTGGGGAAATATTCAACTATTTTACGCAAACGGTGTACAGAAATGTATGGGTGGATAATGTTGACTGAATAAAAGGCCAATCTTGTTCAGCGTTGAAAGAATCAATCAACATACGCCGTTTTTTGGATAAAATAATATTGCTGCTAAAATGTCAACAAAAGAAATTAATCTGGAATAATAGACTTTTTGTTGAAGACATATCGTCTCTTTCATCGTCCCTTATATTCTTCGGTTTCGTAGAGCCTTCATATGTAGCATTCATTCGGATCCATTTAATTTTTATTGCATCTACTCTCATTTGTCTCCCTTATTGATACTTTTCTCGTCACTTCAAATTTACTCTTTTCCTCTTTTCTTCTCTTCTACTTGTTCCAATTCTAACTAATATTCCGTATCTTCATTCTGGACAAGACTCTTTCCCCTCATCAAGCAGCAATAGTACCTTCGCAGTTACAGGGTGTTCCTTAAAGACATGCTAATATTTAAGGTGGTGATTTTTTGACTTCTTTTAAGAAAAAACTTCCTATGAACGTATGTCCTGAAAGTTTTAACTTTTGAGATACGTGGTGATAAAATGTTGAAAAAAAATCAGTTTTTAAATAATAACTGAGATAATATTGCAGACATCTTCATAAAATTTGGTACATGTTTAAATGCATCAAGGTGGATTCTGTGATGTACAAAAGTTTTCATTTTCTCTACTAAATACTAGGCCACTGCTTTCTTTTCGAATAACAATTACTTTTAAGATCCTCATTCATTTTTGAGCAAATTTGATCCCATGGGTCTTCTTTGACCGACACACGGTTTCCACCTAAAAAAATACAAATAAAGATCAATTCCTCAAAAAATCTGAGGCGGTGTGAAATATTTGTGCATCGACTGAAAGCAAATTGAGAGATCAGATTTGTTCCAAAATGAATGAGAATCCAAAAAATAAGTTTTCTTGTCATATGCTCTGTTCTTGATTAAAATAATTAAATTAAAATTACTTCATATCGCAGCACAAAATTTTATCATCCTGTATCTCAAAAGTTAAGACTTGTAGGACATACGTTCATAAGAAGTTTTTTCTTAAAATGAATTGAAGAATCGCCACCTCAAATATTAGCATGTCTTTAAGGAAGACCCTGTATATGCTCTGACATTCTGAAAAAAAAATATGTGTTAGTAAAAATTATTGTAGATAATGAATTCTCGCTGATCACTTGGAGAAACATTTTGACAAGTTATTGAGGTAAAGAAAAAACTTGGCTTAGGTTTCACAATATATAATACTATGTTCTTGACATTGTTCAGTCTTGAACATGGGATAAGCCGGAAACATATATTTATGTCAACAATATGGTATTATATTGTAAAACTTAAGCCAAATGTTTTCAATTGGAAAAGATTGTAATTTTACATCAAATGAAATACTGTACCTATATAACTCCTAATGGCTCTTATTTACGTACCTGTTGCACTTTTCTTCATCAGCTTCCTTCTTGCAGACATTAAAATCACTTCATAACACAACTAAATCAATGTAAACGATTCCAGCTTCGTTTTCGCGCCCTTTCGTATATCGAAATTGGCGCAATTAGTCCCGAAGAGCTGGCAACAGCGCTGGGTTCGAAGACGTTGGCTGAAGATACTTGCGGAGTATATGTGGGATCAGAAAGTCGGCAGAATGATTCGGGATTCGAGAAGTTTGACGAATATACAACTTTTTTGAAAGAAAAAAATTCCTTCCCCTCTCAAGATGCCTAAGGAGTTATATTTTCAATCTACCCATTTTTTGTCTATATACATTTTGGATCATATGGGTCTCAGGTAGCCTTCAGAGTGTACCGGGACTGGATACGTCTATTAGATAAATATATATACAGATGTATCAAGAGTATATATCTAGACTTGTACAAGCTAAGCCTAAGGAAGGATACAGCAACTATTTTGGCGCGCCAAAATAGTTGCTGTATCCTTCAGGAAGCTTAGGCACAGCACTGTATCCTTCAGGAAGCTTAGACACAGCACTGTTAATTTTTGCCCTGACAGTGGATGTCGCCCACTAGCGTTGGTGTTGAAACACTTCTGTATATTAATTTCATCATTCGTTGTTGAGTTTTTCACTGCGTACAGTTTCGATCTGACCCCTGCATAATCAGAATATCATTATTTTCAACTTTCATCATCCCTAATACCATTTTTTGTTAACCATAGTAATTTCATAAGGATTATCCCCTCAAGCATAATCGGAAGTATTGTCGTATTTATGTCAATCTCTTCTCAATATTTCATATTGGGTCTTTGGACAATTCATAAAAACTAACGCGTGAATAGCAAGATTTTCTTTGGAATGGAAGTAGCCGAGTCATCTATTACAAATACATTTCTGCATCCCTGTGTTTACTCAAATAAATTGTACAAGTCTAGATATATACTCTTGATACATCTGTAATGGTATCGACCTGGTGTATATTCATCTGTATATTGATCTTGAATAATCAGTAAAATTGCATTGTTTTTCTATCCTTTACTTTGGTTGCGTATGTGTGTAGGTTGTATATTCATCCTAAATCATCATCAAATTGGCATGTTCTTCCATCTTTTTCATGATGAATTCATATGAACTGCGACAAAAATGCATGAGTGTATACATATATCCAAACTATAAAACGAATACATGTCTTGATACTCCTATGGTAAACTGATAGATTCATGAAGGTAAACGAAGATGCACGAATGTATACGAAGATGCTCGAATATCTAGGAAAAATACCCAAAACTGATATAAACTGTACATAAAGTAGTTGCTATGATAGTTTGATGATAGTTTAATGATAATTTGATGATAGTTTGATGGTAGTTCGATGATAGCTTGAAGCATGTTTTTCCATCTTCATCTTGGTTACGTATAGCTTGATGCATGTCTTTCCATCTTTTTTTTGGTTGCGTATGTATGTATGTATGTTGTATTTTCATCCTAAATAATCATCAAATTTGCATGTTCTTACATCCTTTTCGTGATGAATTCATATGGAGTACGACAAAAAATGCATGAGTGTATGCATATATCCAAACTATAAAAGGAATACATATCTTGATACTCCTCAGCAAAATTGATTGATTCATGACTGTATACGAAGAAGCACGAATGTATACGAAGATGCTCGAATATCTAGGAAAAATACACAAAACTGATATAAACTGTACATAAAGTAGTTGCTATGATAGTTTGATGATAGTTTAATGAAAATCTGATGCTAGTTTGATTAATTCATGACTGTATACGAAGATGTATGAATGTCTAGGAAAAATACACAAAACTGATGTAAACTATACATGAAGTAGTTGCTATGATAGTTTGATGCTAATTTGATGGTAGCTTGATGGTAGTTTGATGATAGCTTGATGATAGCTTGATGCATGTTTTTCCATCTTTTTCTTGGTTGCGTATTGTAAGAAATCAAAACATTAATAGTTCAGTTTGATCATTTAATAATGTAATTATTCGTATTAACAGGAAAAACTAAAGAGCGGCTGGTTGATCCGAGCACGGAGAAATCTTCAATGAATCATCACTTCATAAAATCCCGAAATTATCGGCTCTCGTATTGATGATTCAGTGTTTTCTTTTCCCCAGGACCGGCAGCGGCTCGCCGTGTTTCTTTTCAGATTCCTAACACGGCCTTCCTGACAGGGGTGACGCTCTCGGCACCCTCTACAGCTGCCAATTCGTCTGAAAAATTACAAAAACAAAATCTATCCTTTCTGATAGTACCCAAATACTCCAACCTACTACACTAGTAGGTACTGCAATAACTTGCCAAAATATAACTCATCAATTCTAATTTTCTTCAATATAACGAATAAAAATCGTTATAGAATAATTTTTTTTTTCTTTTGGTTTTACCTTAAACAGGCACCAGAGACGGAGGTAATACGTCAAAATTATGTTAATGACATCAGTTATCAAATGGTTCTGTCGCGCATGGAGCAGAGACGAATCAAAAATTTTTTTATTATGTCTGCAATGACCTCAGCCATCGCTCGGCTCTGTCACGCATGGAGCAGAGACCAATCATAATTTTTTTTTTTTATTATATCTGCAATGACCTCAGCCATCGCTCGGCTCTGTCACGCATGGAGCAGAGACTAATCAAAAATTCTAATTATATCTGCAATGACCTCAGCCATCGCTCGGCTCTGTCACGCATGGAGCAGAGACCAATCAAAAATTCTAATTATATCTGCAATGAACTCAGCCATCGCTCGGCTCTGTCACGCATGGAGCAGAGACCAATCAAAAATTCTAATTATATCTGCAATGACCTCAGCCATCGCTCGGCTCTGTCACGCATGGAGCAGAGACCAATCAAAAATTCTAATTATATCTGCAATGACCTCAGCCATCGCTCGGCTCTGTCACGCATGGAGCAGAGACCAATCAATATGAAATAACATGAACGCTGTTAGTTTACTAACCTTCATTTTCCACAAACTCTTCTGACTCAAGAAAATTTAAAACTTCGGTCATATCGACATCCAAAGCCCATTGCACAGGCCATCGTCTGAGCTGTTCTTTGGCAACTTGGGTCATGATATTTGTGCCAACCTTCTTAATTTCATAGCGTCCATTATTCAGGCAATTCACCACCTCGTATGGACCAAGAAACTCATAATCGCTCTTACTGATATGCATCTGAGAATCACGATGCATCAGCACGAAGTCACCAGGCGAGTACTCAACTTTGTCTCTTCTCCTCTTGTTAACATTATCGAGATTGCATGTTGAAGACAGTTTTTCTGCCACCCTTTGTCTATCTAAATTTCTGTTTCTAATTGGAGTCAGATCTTTCGACACATTTTTCAACAACGCCTGTATCAGTGGTGTCGAACCTTGGATTCCCAAGAGCAATTGTAGTGGGGTCAAACTGGTCGATTTCTGCACAGTTGTGTTGAGAACAAGCTGGACTTTCCATAAACCACTCGGCCATTCTGCTTTAACTTGAGTTTCAATCCTCAATAAGTTTCGAATGGTTCTCATATAGCGTTCAACCTGTCCATTTCCTCTGTGTATGTCAGGTGTAACAAAGTGATGTTCAATACCCCATTGCTCCAGATACTTCGGAAATGTAGTGTTTTTGAACGATGTAGCAGCATCCATTATAATTCGTTTAGGAGTTCCAAACAATGCCAACACATTTTCTAGTTTTTCACGAGTTTCTGCGGTGGTTACAGTTTTCATTGGTATCAAAATGCAATACTTGGTGAAGGCATCAACCATAACTAAAATATGCTTGTAACCGTCGGTTGACAAAGGTAACGGCCCTAAGCAATCCAAATGTAAGGTGTGAAACGGTTCTTTCGGAATCTCTACTGGGTTAATGTAACCTTGTAAAGGCCCAGTTCTGGTCTTCTTTACTGCGCATATTACGCAATGTTTGATGTAGCATTTAATGAAGTTTCTCATTCGAGGGAACCAAAAGTGTTCAGCAATCGACTGGTAGGTCTTGTCATTGCCGACATGACACTCATCATGGAAAATGCGTAATAACCCTAAACGGCTTTGTCTTGGAACAAACCACTGCAGATTCATCGTTCCATCCGGATTCAGCTTTTTATGGTACAACATCCCATCTTTTTCTGTGAACTGATTCGAATCGAGATCTCCATTCTTCAGTTGTTCCATCAAGTTCTTAACTTCTTCGTTCCCTTTCTGTTCGATATAAGCCCAGTTGTTATGCGAAATTCGACGAATTGTGTTCACTGGATTCCGACTCAGATAATCTACATGTGGAAGATTGGATCCTTTTCGATATTTTATCTCAAAATAAAAATCTTGAAGATAGACCCACCAACGAGCTATTCGAGGAATAAGATCTTTCTTAGTTGCGGTTGCTTTAACTGAATTGCAATCGGTGACTATTGTGAATTTTATCCCAAGCAGATAAGTTCGGAAGTGCTTGAGTGCTTGAACTATGGCAAGCGTTTCCAGCTCGTATGAGTGGTACTTAGCCTCACTGTCTGTTGTTCTTTTACTGAAATATGCAACAACTCTCGGCTGGTCTTCACGTTTCTGCATAAGAATAGCACCATATCCAATACTGCTAGCATCAGTGTGCAACTCTGTTGGTGCTTCAGGGTCATACACAACGAGTAGTGGTCTTGACGTTAAATGATCGATGACATATCTTCTTGCTTCCTCTTGCTCTTTTCCCCAATGAAAAGGTACTCCTTGCTTTGTCAAACGAGTTATACATGCTGTTCTACTAGCGAACTCTGGGACGAATTTTCGGAAATATCCTGCGAGACCCATAAACTGACGAACTTGCTTAACGTTTTCAGGAATTGGTGACTTCATCAGCGCTTCTATCTTGGCTTTTCCGGGTCGTACACCCTCAGCCGATATTTCTCTACCGAGGTATTCCAGGCTTGGTTGAAGGAAATGACACTTTTTTATGTTCAGGGAGAACCCCGCCGAACTAAGTGCTTCCAGAACTCGTCTTAGGTTACTGAGACCTTCTGCCGGGGTGACACTAGGAATTAGAATGTCATCCAGGTAGACCAATGCAATATTATCCTTCAATTTTCCAAGAGCTAGATTGACAGCTCTCTGGAACACAGCTGGTGCATTGGCAAGTCCGAAGGGCATTCGAAGGTATTCAAAGTGTCCATCGGGTGTCACGAATGCAGTCTTTTGAATGGATTCCTCATGTATCGGTATTTGGTGGAATCAAGAAGCCATATCCAAAGACGTGAAATAACGGCCTTTTCCTAGCCTATCTAATTGATCCTCGATTAATGGTAATGGAAATCGGTCCTTTAGTGTAATTCGATTGAGTTCGCGATAGTCAAAACACATCCTGAATGATGTATCCTTCTTCCTCACCAATAGTACTGGACTTGCAAACGGTGATTCACTAGGTCTTATGATGTTGTTCGCCATCAAATCTTCTGTGATTTCACGAACAGCTTCTCTTTCGGTAATAGATAAACGGTAAGGATTACGGACGACGACGGTGTCCTTTGTTAACCGTATCTGGAGGCTTACATTGTTGACCGCACCTACTTTATTTCCAGTTGTTATCATGTCACTAAAATCTCGAAGAAGTATCTGAAGATCATTTCGATAATCTGCGGGTACATCGACCTCAGTCATTTTGGAACTGAAACCTTCAGCAACCCGGTTGATTCCAGGCAGTTGACGGCGTATGATACGTGATCCTTGATGATCAGTTATGGTTACAAGGCTCTGGTCTTCATAAATATTTCGCCCAATCAAAACGTCGTAATCAAGACTCTTGTCGGAAATGAAAACATAGGTAATCGGAATGTCCACATTGGATATGTTTGTGGAACCAACAAATTTTTTTGTAGCTTCGATAGTAACATTGGTAAGCCCTTTCAAAAGAATGTTACATGAGGTTACCTTATTTTCGAATAAATGCAAAAATCTGTCGGAAATGAGGGATAAGTCAGCACCGGTATCAATTAGTGCCCAAAATTGATGGCCATCGATGACAATCTTTGTAGAACCGAAAGGTTTTCCTGTTGAGCACAGATTAATATTTCGACGTTTTTCAATAGCTGATTTCGTAAAACAATTTGAAACATTGTGACCTTTTCTAGCACAAAAACTACAGCTCTCGGTATTTCGAGATGTACTGGGAACGTGTTCACTAACATGCAAGTTCTTGTTCTCTGACTGGGGTTTGGTGCTTTTAGCACGACAATTTGCTCGAACATGTCCCTTTAAACCACATCGGAAACACTTCTTAGAAATTTATGCATTGCTAGATTTCTTGTCGTTAAAAGGAAATTTCCGCTTGAGAGAAGTCTCTTGTCCAATCAATCGTTGCTGGCCATCGCTATATCGTGGAGTTTTGGCAAACGATGATAAGAAAACTAATAAATCGGAAATAGTGCGACAGTTAGCATTCATTGCAGCGTTACGTATCTCTAACTCAGAAATTCCATGAACAATCAATTCTACCCGATCGGCTTCACACCAGTTCGCTCGTAAATTGTTCATGTGATTCATTAATTTCGGGTTTGAAATACGGTAAATCTACCTGTTCACCAGACCTCTGAGACTGTAGCACTTTGACTAACTCCGCCAGTAAGCTTTGAGTCGCATCACCATCCGATGAGGTCATGTTTTTCTTTCACTTTATTGTAGACAAAATCCTGGATAAATCTGTTTTCGATACCACCCAGTATTGGGAGATTTCTTGAGAATGATTTCCTTTATGGACCACACGAGCACAAAATTACACTGTGAACAATAGGCACTATCCCACTTCTGATGTAAGAAATCAAAACATTAATAGTTCAGTTTGATCATTTAATAATGTAATTATTCGTATTAACAGGAAAAACTAAAGAGCGGCTGGTTGATCCGAGCACGGAGAAATCTTCAATGAATCATCACTTCATAAAATCCCGAAATTATCGGCTCTCGTATTGATGATTCAGTGTTTTCTTTTCCCCAGGACCGGCAGCGGCTCGCCGTGTTTCTTTTCAGATTCCTAACAGTATGTATGTTGTATTTTCATCCTAAATCATCATCAAATTTGCATGTTCTTACATCCTTTTCGTGATGAATTCATATGGAGTACGACAAAAAATGCATGAGTGTATACATATATCCAAACTATAAAACGAATACATGTCTTGATACTCCTCAGCAAAATTGATTGATTCATGACTGTATACGAAGATGTATGAATCTATACGAAGATGTATGAATCTATACGAAGATACTAGAATGTCTATGAAAATACACAAATAAATACGGCAAATTTTGTTTCTGTGTTCTATTGAATTTCTATAAAGAATGTGTATAGATTGTTATGATTTTTCTTGGACTGATCTATTACGATCGTAGAATTTCATGAATGGATACATATTCAGTTATAAAGTGAATGCAAAACGTATATAAAACATCTATAAAAATGCATATAGTGGATATAAAGAGTATTTAACGCGTATACTTATCAGCCTCATTTTTATATATCAACAGAATACATACCTACAGCATTTGTGAAAAACAATACACCCAACCCAATAATTTGAGCAGACACATTGATATACATAAGCAAATTGGCTTTGCTTGTTTCGTATATGGAAAGAAATTCACATGGAACGATGCTTTAAGGAAACACACAATCAAGAAACATGATAAATTCCATGACTATATGAGTATTGATCACATTAGGGAAAACTATTCAAAGAGTTTGCACACCAACGGGATCCCAGGACACACACGAAAGGTATCCAACACAAAGTCTTCATAAATCTAATGATAATGGCTTGATATCAGTAATATAGTTGGCGAGCTATGCTTGCTGCATGCCAAAAAATGCACTGTAGATACTTTTGAAAGAATACAATATTTGGCAACTTCAAATAGCTGAAGTTATTTATTAGGAAAAGTATTATGATCATATCTAAAGAACTGCTTTTTTAAAATAAAAAATGTCAACTAAACTCTAATTTTTCATTACAAATTATCTCAAATTATTTAAGCATCGTTCATCAGAATAACTCGAAATTAAATGAAATGAATAACGATCAACACTATCCATTATGTCAAGAAGACGCGCTAAATAATTGTGAAAAGCTGATTTGTTAATAAATTCAGTATCCATCGCAGTCTCTTTCTCTGCATCTTCAATATCATACGTCGTATCTTCCTCCACATATCTATTGCAATCCTGTGTATTTTGCCAATTCATCGTCGTCCCTCCCTTCATAACCAAGTCATGCCCCTATATCAAACATGCTGATCGTTCTCAATACAGCATCTCAAGCATCAGCCAGATGATAAAGTTTCAAAATCACACCTTCTCATTTGATATCCACTGACCAGGCCTGTTTTTTGCGCGTATGTTCTGGGGAACATCGCGTTATAGTTTTGCCTAAATGTGAAATTTAATTCTGTGGTGCCGTACGGCCGTCCGGCCGTTGCCACGATAACTTGAGAACGGAAAGAGCTAGCGACTTGGAATTTTCAGGGTAGGTGGCGCATCCCAATACGACGGACAAGTTCGTTAATGGGTATAATAGGCCCAATGGTTTCCGAGTAATAATTTTGTTTTCAACCAAAATAAATCCGATCGAATTTAAACTTGGTGAATAGTTGTAGAATATTTATAGACCTAACCACGTTTGTGAAATTTTGTGAGAATCGTATCGCTAGAAAATTATTAAAAAATTATTAAAAAATATTTTTGTTGTCACGATAACCTGAGAACGGAAGGAGATAGCGGCTTGAAAATTTCAGGTAGGTTGTGCACCTGAATGCGACATTTGAGTTTGTTTATGAGCATAATCGTCCAATAGGTTTTAGAGTTATAGCCATCTGAAATTTTCTGAAATTTGGTAGTTTTTTGTTCCTCATTAACTCGAAGAATACAAAACCGATTGAATTCAAACATTGTTATTAGTTGAAGAATGCCAACGCGAAAATTCTTGCAGAATTTCGTGAGGATAGTATAACTAGAAAATTTTAAAAAAAATAGTTGAAAATTATTGAAAACAAATCTATATATCATAAACTATTCGTCCGGCATGGCTGAAATTTTGGAACAGCCTTCAGAACCTAACTCTACTGCAGAATTCCAAGTTTGAACATGATCGGATCTATATTGTTAAAAAACCGGGCAGCCTTTTGTGAGTTCGGTAGCGTAGTGGTAGCCAAGTGTAGCGGATGGGAATCGTCGTATGATAATATGTAGTCTATGGTCGTATTTTTGCGAGAACCTTCAAAAATAAAATAAAAATATGAATGTCATGATGACATATTTTCGCTCGTATATTATGGGAAAATCGTCTTATTTCATCACAAATCTATGGGAGATGATAGCCCTACATTAGTGGTCAGACCTGGTTTTGAAAGAGATCCTCCTTAGGAGGAGGCAACTAAATATTGAAGGGATTTCTATGAACAAGAGTGAATATCTTTGAGAAATAGAGATGAGATTCTTCTTCAAGAGATCCATATGCCTTCAGAGGAGTATATTTGCGAGAGGGGACTTTTGAAAGGTTATGTATTATTTTTAATATGATATCGCTGAAATTTTGCTGAAGGCTTCTGATCTTGTAAGGTGAGAGGCTCATTTGTGGATATTAAATCTTGTGATGGGTAGAGAGGAATTTTAGGCCATGAAGGCCACTAAGGCCCACTTGCACGAATGCAGGTTATCTAATTAAATCCGGATTAACTCTAAACCTAGGGTTAAATTGATAATAGGTCTTGCACCTTCAAGAGTTAGAGCCTAACCCTGGGTTAAAACTATAAAAATTTAACCCGGCAAAATAGCAGGGTTAAATGGCTAAGTCCGGGTTAGTCATGTAAAAATTGACATTTCTAATTTAAATAGTTTCGATTTGTGATGAATTTCTGGTAAATAATAAATATTAGCAGTGATCGGTAACTTGCTTGTGTGGTATTTTTGAGAATGATTCATGATTAATGGATATACTACAAACTACATTCTGATCTACGCATGCGCCCCGTTTTAACCTCAACATCGAATCTGAATCTGATCAAAACACAAATACAAAACGTAAAAAAAATATTCTCAATCCACGAAGTACGAACGAGTATTCCTTCCGTTGAAAATAATCGAGATTACCTTGTATTTGAAGATTGCAGGAATCTAGAAATATTGTTTACGTATGTGAAAGAAATTCCAAATTATGGAGAACTGTGGAAAAGTTGTTCAGAAAGAAGATATCTGGTATATGTCCTTCAGGATTTCTGGCTAAAAATCAGCAGTAAGTAATAGAAGTGAATTGAATGAATTACTTTACTCAGAGAAATCCAAGTCTTAATATTTCCTTTCAGGTTGGAATGAATTAAGGTCCAGTTGACGTAGAGCAAAAAAGTAATGCTTTTCGACAAATAGAATGCATGAGTTACTCTTGGAGTTACTGCAGATAGAATTCTTAAAAACAAGGTATATGGAACTTAGTCGATTGAATATTTGTGAAGATTAAGTATATCTCATGAGAAAATTTAATATTGATAAGAGGCAACCAAGATGACATGAACACTAAAATTTTTAAAGTTCAAGAGTGGAATAGCCAAGAAGAAAATCTAGTGTTTCTATTCAAACAAATTGGTGGTGGTTCTCATATCGTTGAAATGACAAAGAGACGTATCTGCAATAAGCAAGTTTCAAGATATTCTCGTTTTGAAATTCGAGAGTGAACGATAAATCAGGGAGTGAACGAAATAAACCGTAAATGCTCGATTCAAGGTGCATTTAAATATGTTCCGCAATCTACTAAGGAAGTGGTTGTTATGAGTAGGCTATGACTATAAAAAATAAAGCCAACTCAAAATTTTACATTTTACACTTAATTCTGTTTTGTCATTCTGCCGAAGCTATATATATTATAGGATAAGTATTCTATTCATCATGTACTTAGGTGAAAACCACCCAGTGACTTGCCTAAGCTGTCGTAAGGATACATTAATAAAATATATACAGAACAAAACTGACTCTCCTAGGAGCTTCTGTGGGATTTCCTTAGGGAAGACCTAGAATGGTTAGTATAATCATAAACATGTCATTAGCAAGCAAAACTGAATGAATTACATTTCAAATGACTTCTGCACCTACCCTATTATTCAGATTTGGCCCTTAGCCACTTTTACCTGTTTACACATAACATTTGCACAATAATATTGCACAAAAAAAAACAGTTGAATTACGCTTAGACCAGTGAATTTTGAACACTTTTCTGTTTTCCTGATATCATGGGTCTCTTACGATCCATCATCAGGGTGTTTGGATGCCAGTGTGTACTTATATAATAGGCATTTTTAACGAAACATTTTAATTTTTCTAATTGCAGAATATTTTAAAATATAGGAGTAGAAGGTGATGCAATATAACATGTGTGTAGGTATATATTATGTATATTGTTTTCCCGTGGAACTTCAGGTATATGTTTCTTAAATGCTTGTTGCTTAGCATGCTTAACAATGAATACCTCTGAAGAACAGATTTTACTAATATTATAATAGAATGGCTTGATAATTCAACGCTAACTTTGAAAATGATGTATCCTTGTGTTGCGGAGGAAAATCCAAGTATATTTTACAACGAGAAGTAGTATATAAGGAAACGGAGAAAGTCAGTTATCATATTTTAATAATAATCTATATACAAGTATTTATCCTCCCTGCAGTGTTTCACGAATCCTCCATGATTATGTGGGCAGCAGTGGTCCAAACTCGAAAAAATGTATTGCATGCTGCTTGATGTAGTATTGAATTTTCAAAATGAATGTTATTCTTGATCTCTCTTGAAGTAAATAATCGAATATGTTAATAGAGTTTTATTCGAAATTATTTCCTTTGTTTGTATTATGGCTTCAGTGAGGTATACAATTTTTTTGTTCACTGAGGGCTGATATATTTTACGACCTGTAAACTGTCAAGTAGCCTTACCGAAAGGAAAGTAATCTGTAAATGTTCACTTTAAAGGGGATCAGTAAATTCAACGAGCACATAGTTGACGAATACTTTACGGAGAGGTTGAATAAATCGGCCCTTAGTAGATAGTATAAAACAATATAATATTGATTGGTATCTAAATAAATGAATCTTATTTTCACAATAACTCTTTTCCCCTAACCCATGAAAACAAATTTTCACAGACAATTTACATGAATCATTAGCTTCAAACGTTCATTATCTTGAAATACAAATGAATAAGTGGAAATTTAATTTTAATATTTCAATATTGAATGGAATATTTAGAGTTTATCTATAATTTCAGATATCTCATCTCATCAACGAGTGACAAAAGTATTGAAATTGATTATGCATTAAACGATGTGTTCAAATGTCAAATTATTACCATATTCCATATCGACAGACATTCTTGTAATGATTATGAAGAATTAAAAAGGTTTGATGGCTAATATAAAAATTTGTTCAAGCACTGACGTGAAGTCAGGAGCTTTTGCGCGTATGTTCTATTGTCCATTCTTCTGTATTGGACACCCTTAATCGAGTTTACCATGGTAGGGTGTCCAATACAGAAGAATGGACAATAGAACATTGGTTCAAGCACTGACGTGAATCAGGAGCTTTTGCTCTTCTTAATCGAATTTACCATGATGAATTCTATTGTCCGTTCTCCTGATTGGACCCTTTTAATCGAAAAAAAAATTGGTTGAAGCACTGACGTGAAGTCAGGAGCTTTTGCGCGTATGTTCTATTGTCCATACTCCTGTAATGAACACTCTTCTTAATCGAATTTACCATGATGAATTCTGTTGTCTATTCTCCTGTATTGGACACTCTTCTCAATCGAATTCACCATGATGATTTTTATTGTCTATTCTCCTGTATTGGAGACTCTTCTTAATCGAATTTGCCATGATGAATTCTATTGTCCATTCTGGACAAGCACTGACGTGAAGTCAGGAGCTTTTGCGCGTATGTTCTATTGTCCATACTCCTGTAATGAACACTCTTCTTAATCGAATTTACCATGATGAATTCTATTGTCTATTCTCCTGTATTGGACACTCTTCTCAATCGAATTCACCATGATGAATTCTATTGTCCATTCTCCTGTATTGGAGACTCTTCTTAATCGAATTTACCAAGTTGAATTCTATTGTCCAGAATGGACAATAGAGATAGTGATATCTCCTGAACCAATGGTGTTAAAGAATCAGAATTTTATGTGAATCATTATTTTCAGGGGAATTTAAGCCACGAGTAGATTGCGTATGCACAGAGGAGACGTTTGGATTGTATGGCTCATGTTGGGAGTAGTTTGCGTCTAGCGGTGATCGATTTGATGCTGAGCCGTCATTTTAATGTTTTAAGAGAGATTTCATGGCTATTCGGTGCACGGACAAGTCAGTTTCGGGGAAATAGCGTTGTTTCCGAGTTGAAATGTATGTATCGTGGCCGTGGGGCGAATTTATAAATAACTTTATTCGGTAGATCTATATTATATTACGTTCGGATTTGGAGAAGAGGCAATTGCGTTCCTAAAGGAGGTCCCAAAACCGCAATTTTTTTCGATCTACGGTAAAGCTAACGGCCAAACTGTATTGATAGCCATATTTGTTAAAGGAACTTGAAAAAAAAAGCATTGACGTGAAGTCAGTACTCTTTGGCGCGCGTGTTCACGGTGGCTAATTTGAATTGAGTGATGAGTACTTAAAGCTCTCAAGCCCAGTGAATTGAGCGAGCCGGAGATCTACCCAAGGGATAGTAGACACCATTCACTGTTGGTTCAAAAATTAACAGTGCTGTATCTAAGCTTCTGTAAGGATAGAGTAACACTATTGAAAAAGAACACAACTGAATCCCATAGTCTCACAAGCACCTAGAAGATTCTGAGGGAACTTCTTAGGAAAGACTTGGCAGGTTCAGTATATGCAGAGTGCCTTAGCAATGGAAGAAAAAGCATTGACGTGGGGTCAATCACGCGCCAAAGCAGATTGACCCCAGGTCGATGCTCTCTTACCTTTTTTTTGCGCGCGTGTTCGCAAGGAACAGTGTGCTATTATTTTGTTACAATGTCTGTATTTTTCGAATGTTATTGCGAAAATGGTCTACAACGAATTGGTTCGACTTCTTGATGAAGAATTCGAGGTCAAATTCAATTCTGTCCGTCCGGTCCGGCCGGCCGGCCGTTAGCACGATAACTCTTGGAACGACTTGGAGCGTTGAAATTTGCAGGGTAGTTTTGTAGCGTAATTATCTTGGACAAAATTGTTAACAACCGAAATCCACCAAGCGGTTTCGGGGTTACCGCTGTTTTTAGTAAAAATGTTTTTTATGAATATTTCCGGAACCGATCACTCGATCATTCTGAAATTTGGTATCGAATTATAGAATCATGACCTTTATATGCCTGCGAAGTTTTGTTCTGACCGGACGGCCCTAAAGTGACAAAAAAAATTTCAAAAATTTAAAAATTTAGATGCAAAGGACCAAATCAAACATTTTTCAAAATTTCGTTAAAATCACGTGACATGAAAAAAATCAAAAATTACTACTACTCTGCGGAATACTTTGCTTGAAATGCCGAAACCTATTTTTTTTTAGGTTCATGCTGCCCTTTGCAGGCATTTTTCGTTATGCGCATGCGCAGAGGAGAAGTCATTTAACTGCTGTAGTTTTCGTCACAGAGGATTGGGGTTTTAGGGTGGCGGATGCTATTCCTCCATAGAATCCAGATCCCTGATGAGGGTCTGCGCATGCGTGGATTAAAGATGCGATATCTCCCAAACCACTAGTGTTGGAGAATCGGAGTTTTTTGTAAGGTGTGTGGCTTTGAGAGGACTTTTAGCCGTGAGTAGATTGCACATGCGCAGAAGAGAAGTGACTGTTTTTGGGTTGGATGGGTTATGTTGGGAGTGCTGAGTCGATATTGTGAGGTTTTAAGAGAATATTCATGACAATTCAGTGCAAGGACAAGTCAGTTTGGGGGATGTAACGTTGTTTTGGAATTGAAGTGTTCGTACAGTGGGGCTTATTTTGAAATCGATGTTACCCCTTAAGGGCATTTTTCGTTCTGCGCATGAGCAGACCATCAGTGATTTACCTGCTGGTATTTTCGTCAGAGAGAATTAGGATTTTGGGGTGGCGGATGCTATTCCTCCATAGAATCCCATGGTGAGGGTCTGCGCATGCGTGGATTCAATATGCAATATCTCCTGAACCACTAGTGTTGGAGAATCGGAGTTTTTCGTAAGGTGTGTGATACTGGGAGGACTTGCAGCCACGAGTATATTGCGCATGCGCATAATAGAAGTGTCGTCCGTACCGTACCAAGGTCATAATTCGTCACTTATGTACCAGAACTGAATACAATCCGATATTTGGTTTCGGAATTTCAACAAAATATTCTGCTAATGGTTGAAAATTTTTTTAATTTTTTCTACTCATGCTATCCCCTCGAAATATTGCACAAGCGTTTTCATTGCTATTTCGCATCTTACTACCAAGCTTCAATTCAATCAGATCATTATTCTTGAGTTATAGTGAAAACAAAATTTCAATTTCATTTTCGAATATTTGACTTTTTGTTTTCTAGTCAACAGCCATCCGATCGATACAAAACTTCGCAGGACTATGAAGGTCAGGATTCTACAAGTTGATGTTAAATTTCAGATAGATCGAGTGATTGGTTTCGGAAATAATCTTGAAAAACTTTCCCACTAAAAATGGCCATAACTCCGAAATGGTTCAATGGATTTTACCCATTAACGAAAATGTCTGAGATATTTACGCTCTGAACATGCCCTGCAAATTTCAACGCCCTAACTCGTACCGTTCGCGAGTTATCATGCTAACGGCTGGACCGGCCGGACGGACGGAATTGAATTTGACCTCGAATTCTTCATCACGGAGTCGAACCCAATCGTTTGAGACCATTTTCGTAAAAAAATTCGAAAAATACAGACATTGTGACGAAATGATAGCACGCTGTTCCTTGCGGAACACGCGCGCATAAACTATTAGCGGAATATTTTGCTTGAAAATCCTAAATAAAATATCGGATTGAGTACAGTTTTGGCGTTTGGGTGACGAATTATGACCTCTTGCGGTGTGCAAACTTTCACTGCGAACAGACCACTAGGAGCCTAAATAAAAAAAAGCACTGACGTGAAGTCAGTATTCTTTGGCGTGCGTGTTCACGGTGGCTAATTTGAATTGAGTAATGAGTACTACCACTTGGGTAGATCTTCGGCTCGCTATATCCACTGAGCTTGAAGTACTCATCATTCAATTCAAATTAGCCACCGTGAACACGTTCGCTTAAGAGTACTGACTTCACGTCAGTGTTTTTTTTTTCAAGTTCCTTTAACAAATATAGCTATCGATACAGTTTGGCTATAAGCTTTACCGTAGATCGAAAAAAAATTGCGGTTATGGGACCTCCGTTAGGAACGCAATTGCCTCTTGTCCAAATCCGAATGTATTTTAATATAGATCTACCGAATACAGTTATTTATAAATTGGTCTCAGGGCCACCATACAGACATTTCAACTCGGCAACAACGCTATTTCCCCCAAACTGACTTGTGCCCGTGCACTGAATTGACATGAATATTCTTTTAAAACCTCACAATATCGGCTCATTACTCCCAACATAACCCATACAACCCAATAACAGTCCATTCTCATCTGCGCATGCGCAATATACTTGTGGCGGCAAGCCCTCCCAAAACTACACACCTCACAAAAAACTCCGATTCTCCAACACTATTGGTTCAGGAGATATCGCTTCTTGAATCCACGCATGCGTAGACACTCACCAGGGAATTCTATGGAGGAATAGCATCCACCACCACAAAACTCCAATCTTCTCTGACAAAAACACCAGCAGTTAAATCACTGATGGTCTGCTCATGCGCATAACGAAAAATGCTCTTAAGGAGTAACATCAATTTCGAAATTAGCCCCAGGGCCACGGAATGCACACTTCAACTCGGAAACCGCGCTATTTCCCTCAAGCTGACATGTGTCCGTGCACTGAATTGACATAAATATTCTTTTAAAACCTCTCAATGTTGGCCCTGCACTCCCGACATAACCCGTATAACCCAAAAACAGTCACTTCTTTTCGCGCATGCGCAATCTACTCGCGGCTGAAAGTCCTCTCAAAATCACCCACCTTACAAAAACCTCCGATTATCCAACATCAGTGCTTCCGGAGATATCGCATCTTCAATCCACGCATGCGCAGACCCTTACCAAGGGAGTCTATGGAGGAATAGCATCCGCCAACCCAAAACCCCAATCCTATCTGACGAAAACACCAGCAGTTAAATCACTAATGGTCTACTCATGCGCATTACGAAAAATGCCTGTAAGGGGTTAAATTCAAAATTAGCCTCTGGGCCACGATGCGGAAAATTCAATTCGGAAACAACGCTTCATCCGCCAAACTGACTTGTCCTTGCACTGAATTGCCATGAATATTCTTCTAAAACCTCACAATATCGACTCAGCATTCCCAACATAACCCATCCAACCCAAAAACGTTTACTTCTCTTCTGCGCATGCGCAATCAACTCGCGGCTAAAAATCTCAAAATCACAAACCTTACAAAAAACGCCGATTCTCCAACGCAAGTGGTTCGGGAGATATCGCATCTTTAATTCACGCATGCGCAGACCCTCATCAAGGATCTGGATTCTATGGAGGAATAGCATCTGCCACCCAAAAACTCCAATCCTCTCTGACGAAAACTACAGCAGTTAATGACTTCGCATCTGCGCATGCGCATAACGAAAAATGCCCCCGGAAAGGGCAGCATGAACCTCAAAAACATAGGTTTCGACATTAAAAGCAAAGTATTCCGCAAAATAGTAGTAATTTTTTGATTTTTTTCATGTCACGTGATCTTCACGTAGTTTTGCAAAAGTGTTTGCTTTGGTCTTTTGCATCGAACTGCTGAGTTTCAATTTAATCAGTTCAGTACTTTTCGAGTTATCGTGAAAACAAAATTTTTGAAATTTTTTTTTGCCACTTTAGGGCCGTCCGTTGAACACAAAACTTCGCAGGCATATAAAGATCATGCTTCTACAATTTGATGCCAAATTTCATGAAGATCGAGTGATCGGTTTCGGAAATATCCATAAAAAACGTTTTTACTTAAAACGGCCTTAACTCCGAAACCGCTTGGTCGATTTCACCCGTTAACGAACTTGTCCGAGATATTTCCGCTATAAAACTACCCTGCAAATTTCAACGCTCTAAGTCATTCCGTTCGAAAGTTATCGTGCTAACAGCTGGACCGGACGGAGAGAATTGAATTTGACCTCGAATTCTTCATTAAGGAGTCGAACCCAATCGTTTGAGACCATTTTCGAAAAAAAATTCGAAAAATACAGACATTGTGACGAAATGATAGCACGCTGTTCCTTGCGGAACACGCGCGCAAAAAATTAATAATTTGAAACTTCCAACTGGACAAATTATTTCATTCCGAAATCCTACATGAAATATCTCTAACATCTGGTGATCAGATTTCGTTCCGACGTGTTTTTTGAACGTTTATCTGAATCAATGCGATATGTACGAGGGCAACTGATTAAAATATAGACCACGTACTAGCATGGCAATTGAATTAATGCGTGAACGATGTGTGGAATTTTAAATTGGTTTTCATAATTTGTCTGAACGGTGAACGACTGGGGGTGTAACTGCCTCTTTTGAGCATTATTTGTTATTCGCATGAGCAGACAAGAAATAATTTAACTGCTCGAGTTTTCTTCTGAGAAGATTGGGATTGAGGATGGTATTCCTCCATAGGATCCCCCGGTGCGTGCCTGTGAATGGGTGGATTCAAGATGCGATATCTCCTGAACCACTATTGTTGGAGAATCGGAGTTTTCTGTGACTGACCGGATGGCCATTAAGTGACAAAAAAATAATTGAAAAATTTTTAAATTTTGTTTTCACGATAACTAGAAAAATACTGATCTGATTGAATAGAAACTCAGTAGTTAGATGCCGAAGACCAAAGCAAACAACTTTGCAAAATTTCGTGAAGATCACGTTACATGAAAAAATTCAAAAAATTACCACTATTTAGTGGAATATTTTGCTTGAAATTCCGAAACCTATTTTCTTGAAGTTCATGCTGCCCTTTTCGGGCATTTTTCTTTATGCGCATGCGCAGATGAGAAGTCATTTAACTGCTGTAATTTTCGTATGAGAGGATTGGGGTTTTGGGCTGGCGGTTGCTATTACTCCATATAATCCCCTGGTGAGGGTCAGCGCATGCGTGGATTAAAGATGCGATATCTAACCTAACCTAACCTAACCTTTTTTTTTTTTTTTTTTTTGCCCTGAGGTAGGGGGAAAGCTCTACCAGCCTTCCCGACAGCGGGCAGTGCAATGCTGTCAGTTCGTGTGGGGCTCGCACCCACTAAAACCCCCTCCTCTTTCTGCAGAGGATCAACGGAGGGGACTTTAAGTCCATGCTTCGAATGATCCTCTGCCTTTCACTTCCATCCGACTCACAGAACACTTACCCATCCCATCACTCCGACCACAACTTTTTACGACATTCAACATGTTTACATCACGCTTGACAGGTCACAACGCATGTCACATCTGACATATAACTCACCCACCTCCTCTTTCGGCCTCTCTGTCCTCTTCCTCTTTTCTTTTCATTATTCTCACTATGTAGCTGTACATTTTATCCCAGTATTGCCTACTCTGTATCATCTTTGAGACGATCTCTTTTACAGGCGGTAGTTCACCTATTTCTTTTCTTACGTTTTCTCTCTCCTCCTCCCACCTGGTACAGTTATAGAAAACGTGGCTCGGGCTGTCCTGGCTTCCGCATTGTCGGCACTTATCGTCTGTCTTCTTCCCAATTCTATGTGTAAAAGTGCCGAACGATCCGTGACCCGTGAGGAATTGGGTGAAGAAATACGACGTTGTCTTGTGACGACATTCCACCCATGGCTTTATTCTCTTCATCAGTTTTTTGGTCCATTCTCCCTTATCTTTTAGTTTATCCCACCTCTCCTGCCACCTTTTAATCGTTCTCTCACCGGCCATTCTTCTATTCCCTGCCAGGCGTGCTCCCACCTTAAACAAAAAACATCTTTCCGCCACCATCAGGTCGATTGGTGGAAGACCCGAAACCACTTGAGCCGCCTCCGCCGAGACCGTCCTGTAGGCTGACACTGCTCTTTGCAGGCCTTTTCTCTGTACAGCTACCATTTCTCTGAGGTTTTTTTGGATCTTCAGTGCTCCTCTCCAGACCGGGGCAGCGTACAGCAAGACGCTATGTATCACTCCGCATAGCAGTAGACGCTTTCCGTAGCTAGGCCCGCCCACGTTTGGCATTATTTTCGCCAATGTGCTGCACTTCTTTTCTGCTTTTTCTTTGGCGTGGCTATGTGGTGTGAGAAGTTCAGGTTTCTACTGAATTTTACTCCTAGGTACGTAATTTCATTTTTCGATTTTACTCTCACACCTTCCACCGTTATTTCAATCCCTTTGATTTCTCTTGGGCCTCTTGCTACCATTAGCTCTGTTTTTTGTGGCGCTATTTCTAATCCTTGTTGTTTCATCCACTCTACTGCTAGCTTTACTGTCTTTTCCGCCTTGCTTATTAGTTGTGCCTCCTCCTCCTCTTCTATTATGAACAGTAAGTCGTCTGCGTACGCTATGGCCGTCACCCCCGGTCCGTACTGTAGCCGCAGGACTCCGTTGTACATTACATTCCACTGTGTAGGGCCTTTTATTGAGCCCTGTGGTACTCCCATGCCACATTTGTGTGTCACTATACCCGCCTTTACCACCCGCTCTGTAAAATAGTTTTTTATTGTTCTTATGAGGTATTCACTTATTTCTATTTCTTCCAGTCTGCTGACAATCCTATCCCACTTAGCCGTATTGAAGGCGTTTTTTATATCTAGTGTAATCAGCACGGTCCACTTTTTTTACTTGCCATTATTTTATCTTTCATTTCATTCATTGCGGTAACCGTAGATTTTTTTTTCTAAAACCGTGCTGATTTGGCGCTATTGCTTCTTTGATATCTAATACCTCCTCCAGTCTCGTCACTAGCAGTCTCTCGAATAACTTTGCCACTGTGTTTATTAGGCAAATCGGTCTGTAGCTGGAGGGGAGATTTGGGTCTTTTCCTTCTTTCGGCAATAGCACCACTCTAGCTACTTTCCACTCCTTCGGGTATTTTTGGTTTTTCAGCAGACTGTTCATCAGTGACAGAATTCTCAGAGGGATCACCTTGCACGCTATTTTCAAGGCCTCTACCGTAAATCCGTCAGGACCTGGAGCCTTGCCATTTCTCATTTTCATAATTCCCTCTTCTAGTTCTCTTTCGGAAAAAGGCTCCGGCTCGAGGTTTTGTTGGTAGTATTCGATAGGCCTTGATCTGCATGCCGGGAATAATTCTCTTAATATTTCTTTTCTTCGTTTCACCGGTATTTTATGTGCGATCTTCGCTCTCATGAACTGTCCCGTCACGATGCGGTACCCTTGTCCTCAAATATCTTCTTCTAGTCCTACCAGCATTTCATTGAATTTCTCTCTCTTCGAACTTCTAATGAGCTTTTTAAGTTCTCTGCAAACGTCTTTTTGTTTTTTTTGCCAACTGCCACGTTCAGATTCTGCCTTCCCCCCGTATTTGTTCATCTTATTTATAATTCTTCTTATTTTCTTGTATTCGTTTCTGGTTTTCTCTATTTTCTCGTTCCACCAATAGGGCTGTTTTCTGAGTGTTTCATTTTCTTCCCTAATACTTTCTTTGAATGGTTCCAATAAGCTCGCATAGACGTCTTCCCTCTTATCGTTTTTGCGCGTATGTTCTGGGGAACATCGCGTTATAGTTTTGCCCAAATGTCTGTAACTTTCGAATTTTTTGAAAAAAATGGTCTCAAACGATTAAGTTCGACTCCCCAATGAAGAATTCGAGGTCAAATTTGATTCTGTCCGGCCGGCCGTCCGGCCGGCCGGCCGGCCATTGCCACGATAACTTGAGAACGAAAAGAGCTAGCGACTTGAAATTTTCAGGGTAGGTGGCGCATCCCAATACGACGGACAAGTTCGTTAATGGGCATAATCGGCCCAGTGGTTTCCGAGTAATAATTTTGTTTTCAACCAATATGAATCCGATCAAATTGAAACTTGGTGGGTAGTTGTAGAATATGACCCTAAGCACGTTTGTGAAATTTTGTGCGAATCGTATGGCTAGAAAATTTTAAAAAAATTATTAAAAAATATTTTTGTTGTCACGATAACTTGCGACATTTCAGTTTGTTTATGAGCATAATCGACCAAACGGTTATAGAGTTATAGCAATCTGAAATTTTCTGAAATTTGGTGGTTTTTTGTTCCTCATTAACTCGAAAAATACTGAACCGATGGAATTCAAACATTGTTATTAGTTGTAGAATGGCAACGCAAAAATGTTTGCAAAATTTGGTGAGGATAGCATTTGTAGAAAATTTTTAATAAATCATTAAAAATAAAAAAAAAAAATTCTATATATCAGTAACTATTCGTTTGAAATTCATGAAATTTTGCAAGAGCCTTCATAACCTAACTCTACTGCCAAGTTTCAAGTTTAAATATGATCGGTTAAATATTGTTGGAGATTCGAGCATTCTTGTGCGAGTTCAGTAGTACCGATTTGGTATAGCGTAAGGCTCCGAAGAAACGATCGCTCGACCCGGACTTTTGCCGTCGAGTCGAAGAAGACGAATCGATTTGTGTTTTTCCCAAATTTCGTTCTTCTAGGTTGAGCCTAAATATACTAATTCGATACAAGTTTCGGAGGTTTTGAGTCCGACGATTTTCCATTCAAAAAGTCAATCCGAGAAACGTCAGAATTAATTCGAGAGACGGGGTCGGAAATTTTCGAAAGCGAAACTGACGATTTAGGCCTTTTTGGGGCGTGAAACTTGAAGAAAATGATTTACCATGGTAAATTATGTTGTCCATTCTCCTGTATTGGACACTTATTTTATATTTAAAACTGTAATTAGATCTTTGAAATACCATTGAATGAAGAAATTCTTGTAAGTTAACAAAATATCTTTATTTGAACAATAAAAAAAAAAAAATTGGTTCAAGCACTGACGTGAAGTCAGAAGCTTTTGCGCGTATGTTCTATTGTCCATTCTTCTGTATTGGACACCCTTAATCGAATTTACCATGGTAAATTCGAATTAAGTGTCTCCTGTATTGGACACTTAATTCGAATTTACCATGGTAAATTCGAATTAAGTGTCCAATACAGGAGAATGGACAACTTAATTAACCATGGTAAATTCGATTAAGGGTGTCCAATACAGAAGAATGGACAATAGAACATACGCGCAAAAGCTTCTGACTTCACGTCAGTGCTTGAACCAATTTTTTTTTTTACACTTTGCGGTAATCTGGTCAATACAAAATTCACATGCTTATAAAGGTCACGATTCTACAATTTGATGCTAAATTTCATATAGATCGAGTGGTCGGTTTCGGAAATATTCATAAAACAATACAGGAGAATGGACAATAGAATTCATCATGGTAAATTCGATTAAGAAGAGTGTTCATTACAGGAGTATGGACAATAGAACATACGCGCAAAAGCTCCTGACTTCACGTCAGTGCTTGAACCAATTTTTTTTTTATTTATAATATCATTTAAATTAATATTGTTGGACGTTACTTTGAAAGTTCTACGCTATTAGAAGTATACCTACCTATTTTATTCTGTAAAGTCTATAATTCAAGAAACATTGTTGAAGTAGGTATATTGTTTTTTTATTTATAATATCATTTAAATTAATATTGTTGGACGTTACTTTGAAAGTTCTAAGCTATACTGACTTACAGCAAAAATATTATAAAGAAAATAAGCAATTATTGGATAGTCAAACTATCATTTTAATAAAATGATGCATTTTTATTGTTCAAATAAAGATATTTTGTTAACTTACAAGAATTTCTTCATTCAATGGTATTTCAAAGAACTAATTACAGTTTTAAATATTTAATAAAAAAACCTTTTTAATTCTTCATAATCATTACAAGAATGTCTGTCGATATGGAATATGGTAATAATTTGACATTTGAACACATCGTTTAATGCATAATCAATTTCAATACTTTTGTCAATCGTTGATGAGATGAGATATCTGAAATTATAGATAAACTCTAAATATTCCATTCAATATTGAAATATTAAAATTAAATTTCCACTTATTCATTTGTATTTCAAGATAATGAACATTTGAAGCTAATGATTCATGTAAATTGTCTGTGAAAATTTGTTTTCATGGGTTAGGGGAAAAGAGTTATTGTGAAAATAAGATTCATTTATTTAGATACCAATCTATATATTGTTTTATACTATCTACTAAGGGCCGATTTATTCAACCTCTCCGTAAAGTATTCGTCAACTATGTGCTCGTTGAATTTACTGATCCCCTTTAAAGTGAACATTTACAGATTACTTTCCTTTCGGTAAGGCTACTTGACAGTTTACAGGTCGTAAAATATATCAGCCCTCAGTGAACAAAAAAATTTTATACCTCACTGAAGCCGTAATACAAACAAAGGAAATAATTTCGAATAAAACTCTATTAACATATTCGATTATTTACTTCAAGAGAGATCAAGAATAACATTCATTTTGAAAATTCAATTCTACATCAAGCAGCATGCAATGCATTTTTTCGAGTTTGGACCACTGCTGCCCACATAATCATGGAGGATTCGTGAAACATTGCAGGGAGGATAAATACTTGTATATAGATTATTATTAAAATATGATAACTGACTTTCTCCATTTCCTTATATACTACTTCTCGTTGTAAAATATACTTGGATTTTCCTCCGCAACACTAGGATACATCATTTTCAAAGTTAGCGTTGAATTATCAAGCCATTCTATTATAATATTAGTAAAATCTGTTCTTCAGAGGTATTCATTGTTAAGCATGCTAAGCAACAAGCATTTAAGAAACATATACCTGAAGTTCCACGGGAAAACAATATACATAATATATTATTATTATTATACTGATCCTCCTGGGTCTTCCACAAGGAGACCCCTCATAAGCTCTAAGAGCTTGCCCTGAGTTAGGAGAAGCAGTTGTGTTCTGTGTAGGCTTTGTCACTGTGTCCTTACGCCACCTTAGGCACAGCACTGTTAATTTTTGACCCAACAGCGAATGGTGGCGATTACCGTGACTAGAAAATTTCTTTCCTAGCCTCTGAATTGAACTTGGGGCTTCCGCTCCCAAGTCAATTACTCTACCACTGAGCCAATCGCACATACCTACACACATGTTATATTGCATCACCTTCTACTCCCATATTTTAAAATATTCTGCAATTAGAAAAATTAAAATGTTTTGTTAAGATTCCTATTATATAGGTACACGCTGGCATCCACACACCCTGATGATGGATCGTAAGAGACCCATGATATCAGGAAAACAGAAAAGTGTTCAAAATTCACTGGTCTAAGCGTAATTCAACTGTTTTTTTTTGTGCAATAGTATTATGCAAATGTTATGTGTAAACAGGTAAAAGTAGCTAAGGGCCAAATCTGAATAATAGGGTAGGTGCAGAAATTTTATGGCGTATTCCATTGGCAGCACCAGTGCTGCACTGAGCACGCACTGAGTGCAAAAAATGTTGCACTGGACGTCAAAATGTGTCAAAATGCTTGACGAAATTCCCCAATGGAATACGATTCATGCACTCAGTGCGCACGAGTTCTACCAATGGAATACGCCATTAGTGTTCATGTCATCTTGGTTGCCTCTTATCAATATTAAATTTTCTCATGAGGTATACTTAATCTTCACAAATATTCAATCGACTAAGTTCCATATACCTTGCTTTTAAGAATTCTATCTGCAGTAACTCCAAGAGTAACTCATGCATTCTATTTGTCGAAAAGCATTACTTTTTTGCTCTACGTCAACTGGACCTTAATTCATTTCAACCTGAAAGAAAATATTAAGACTTGGATTTCTCTGAGTAAAGTAATTCATTCAATTCACTTCTATTACTTACTGCTGATTTTTAGCCAGAAATCCTGAAGGACATATACCAGATATCTTCTTTCTGAACAACTTTTCCACAGTTCTCCATAATTTGGAATTTCTTTCACATACGTAAACAATATTTCTAGATTCCTCCAATCTTCAAATACAAGGTAATCTCGATTATTTTCAACAGAAGGAATACTCGTTCGTACTTCGTGGATTGAGAATATTTTGTTTACGTTTTGTATTTGTGTTTTGATCACATTCAGATCAGAGACAGAATCGATGTTGAGGTTAAAACGGGGCGCATGCGATGTAGGGCTATCATCTCCCATAGATTTGTGATGAAATACATAATACGATTTTCCCATAACATACGCGTAAAAGATATGTCATCATGACATTCATATTTTTATTTTTGAACTGAAGGTTCTCGCAAAAATACGACCATAGACAACATATCATACGACGAAAATTTTAGATGGCTATAACTCTAAAACCGTTTGGACGATTATGCTCATAAACAAACTCAAATGTCGCATTCAGATGCACAACCTAACCTGAAATTTTCAAGCCGCTATCTCCTTCCGTTCTCAGGTTATCGTGACAACAAAAATATTTTTTAATAATTTTTTAATAATTTTCTAGCAATACGATTCTCACAAAATTTCACAAACGTGCTTAGGTCTATATTCTACAACTATTCACCAAGTTTAAATTCGATCGGATTTATTTTGGTTGAAAACAAAATTATTACTCGGAAACCACTGGGCCGATTATGCCCATTAACGAACTTATCCGTCGTATTACGATGCGCCACCCACCCTGAAAATTTCAAGTCGCTAGCTCTTTTCGTTCTCAAATTATCGTTGCAACGGACGGCCGGACGGCACCACAGAATTAAATTTCATTGGGCAAAACTATAACGCGTATGTTCCCCAGAACATACGCGCAAAAATTGGTTCAAGCACTGACGTGAAGTCAGGAGCTTTTGCGCGTATGTTCTATTGTCCATACTCCTGTAATGAACACTATTCTTAATCGAATTTACCATGATGAATTATATTGTCTATTCTCCTGTATTGGACACTCTCTTCTTAATCGAATTCACCATGATGAATTCTATTGTCCATTCTCCTGTATTGGAGACTCTTCTTAATCGAATTTGCCATGATGAATTCTATTGTCCAGAATGGACAATAGAATTCATGAATTCTATTGTCCAGAATGGACAATAGAATTCATCATGGCAAATTCGATTAAGAAGAGTCTCCAATACAGGAGAATGGACAATAGAATTCATCATGGTGAATTCGATTGAGAAGAGTGTCCAATACAGGAGAATAGACAATAGAATTCATCATGGTAAATTCGATTAAGAAAAGTGTTCATTACAGGAGTATGGACAATAGAACATACGCGCAAAAGCTCCTGACTTCACGTCAGTGCTTGAACCAATTTTTTATTCTTTCTGTAAACTTCTCCACTTTCAGATATATCTTTTTTGGTTCTATTTTATGTATTGTCTTTTTGCGCGTATGTTCTGGGGAACATCGCGTTATAGTTTTGCCCAAATGTCTGTAACTTTCGAATTTTTTGACGAAAATGGTCTCAAACGATTAAGTTCGACTCCCCAATGAAGAATTCAAGGTCAAATTTGATTCTCTCCGTCCGGCCGTTGCCACGATAACTTGAGAACGAGAAGAGCTAGCAACTTGAAATTTTCAGGGTAGGTGGCGCATCTTAATACGACGGACAAGTTCGTTAATGGGCATAATCGGCCCAGTGGTTTCCGAGTAATAATTTTGTTTTCAACCAATATAAATCCGATCGAATTGAAACTTGGTGGGTAGTTGTAGAATATGATCTTAGGCACGTTTGTGGAATTTTGTGCGAATCGTGTGGCTAGAAAATTTTTAAAAAATTATTAAAAAATATTTTTGTTGTCACGATAACTTGAGAACGGAATGAGATAGCGGCTTGAAATTTTCAGGTTAGGATGAACACCAGAACGCGACATTTCAGTTTGTTTATGAGCGAAATCGGCCAAACGGTTTCAGAGTTATAGCCATCTGAAATTTTCTGAAATTTCGTGGTTTTTGTTCCTCATTAACTCAAAAAGTACTGAACCGATTGAATTCAAACATGGTTATTAGTTGTAGAATGCCAACGCGGAAATGTTTGCAAAATTTGGTGAGGATAGCATTAGTAGAAAATTTTTAATAAATCATTGAAAATAAAAAAAAAAAATTCTATATATCAGTAACTATTCGTTTGAAATTGCTGAAATTTTGCAAGAGCCTTCATAACCTAACTCTACTGCCAAGTTTCAAGTTTTAATACGATCGGTTAAATATTGTTGGAGATTCGAGCATTCTTGTGCGAGTTCAGTAGATGGATGACCGTTGCCTCGATAACTTTCGAACGAAAGGAGATAGGGACTTGCAATTTTCAGGGTAGGTTGCGTATCCGAAAGAGAGTGTTGAGTTCGTTTTTGGGCATAATCGGTCTAACGGTTTCCGAGTTATACCCACCTGGAATATTATTTCCTTGATAACTCAAAAAATAAATATTCGATCGAATTGGTGCTTGGTAACTAGTAGTAGAAAATCAACATAAAGACGTGTTCAAAATTTTGTAAGAATCGTATCCCTAGAAAATTTGAAAAAAATGACGAAAAAAAAAATTTCAAGAACCGTACCCCTAGAAAATTTTTAAAAAGTCACGAAAAAAAAATTGGTTCAAGCACTGACGTGAAGTCAGAAGCTTTTGCGCGTATGTTCTATTGTCCATACTTCTGTATTGGACACCCTTAATCAAATTTACCATGGTAAATTATGTTGTCCATTCTCCTGTATTGGACACTTAATTCGAATTTACCATGGTAAATTCGAATTGAGAGTGTCCAATACAGGAAAATGGACAACATAATTTACCATGGTAAATTCGATTAAGGGTGTCCAATACAGAAGTATGGACAATAGAACATACGCGCAAAATCTTCTGACTTCACGTCAGTGCTTGAACCAATTTTTTTTTCGTGACTTTTTATTTATCGATATTTCGAAGCTAATTTGCCCGTGGTGGGTGTAGGGGTTATCATATTTTATTTGCCAGTTCCTTATTGTTCTTGCCAGGCTTTCGCTGCATAGTGTTACGTCTATGTGGCTTTTGGAAGTTCCCCTTTCGAAGGTATGTTCGCCATTATTTCGGGGGGTCCATCCTAATTGGGAGAGCCATTTTTCCACATATTCCCCTCTCTGATCCGTTCGAGGTGAGCCCCACATCTGTGACTTAGCGTTTATATCCCCCATGATTATAGCCGGCTTCTTATGTTTAATGGCGTCATCAAAAATTCTGTCTATTATCTCTTTAAATTCATTCATTGTTATGTTATTCATTGTTATGTAGGTCGCGTATATATGTATGTCATATAGCTTGAGACGTATGTAGCTTTCCCTTAGGCTCACCTCTTCTATTTCAAGGTTCTTGTTCAGGATGGCTATTGCAACATCTTCCTTCTTGTCAGTGTACCATCCTTTACCTTTGCTTATCTTTTTGTTGGGCTCAGAGATTACCATAACATCGATGTTCTGTGTTATTTCATCTGCCCATGCTAGATCATGGGCAGCTCTGGCTCTCCCCAAATTCAATTGCAGTAGGCGGAGTTCGTTAGCTGGTAGGCCCCCTTCGAATGGTTTGCCACTTTTTCTTTTCCGCAGCTTTCTCTGGCGGTCCGGTGCCCTTCTTTTTTGCATGTCAGGCAGTATGGCTCATCCATGCAGTCTTTCACTTGGTGGCCTTCTTTTGCACAGTTTCTGCATTTATTGCTCCTATCTTCATTTGGGCATACCTTCGCGAAATGTCCAACCTCCCAACACCTATTACATCTTATCATCTTATAATTTCCGTTCTTTCTTTAATATCTGCCATGGAGAAGCCTATTTTGATTTTTTTTATCTCTAACAATTTTTTTACTAAATCTTCGCTAGCTATTATTGTAGCCGCTTGTCTGCCTCCTCTAAGCGGCCTGAGTGCCTTGATTTCAACCTCGCCGCTTTCTTTGTGCAGTCCCAGGGTTTCTTTCAGTGTTTCCGCTATTTGCTCTTCTTTGGTATCAATATCTAGTCCGTATATATTTGCGGATGCTTTCTGTCTCCCCCCCAAGTATTTTTTCACATTTTGGTCACTCATTTTCTCTTTGATTGTTTTATATATTTTATCTGTCTCTTTACTACCTTTTTGGGCGTATGTTCTAGGGGAACATCGTCCTATCATTTCGTCCAAATGTCTGTAATTTTCGAATTTCGAGCTGAAAATTGGCTAATAGACTAATTCGGACTCCCTGATCACGAATCCGGTGTCAGATTTTAGGGTGCCGTCCGGCCGGCCGGCCGGCCGGTTTCCCGGCCGTAAGCACGATAACAGGAGCACCGAAGGTCCTATCGACTTCAAACTTTCAGGGTAGGTTTCTGATCAAAATGCGACGGTTAAGTTCGTTAACGGGCAAAATCGGCCGGACGGTTTAGGAGTTATAGACATTTAAAATTTTGAGGTTATTTCCCTGATATTTCAGGAACTAAAGAAGATGTTGAATCGAAACTTGGTAGTCAGTTCGAGGATATAAACGCGCAACTTTTGGCAAAATTCTGTTATGATCGAAATGTTGGTAATTTTAAAAAAAATATTTCTTTTAATTTTTTCGAAAAAAAAAATTTTTTTTCGTGAACTATTCATCAGATTGCAACAAAAACTTGTACTAACGTCAATTGTAGTATTTTGCAACATTGTGCAAAATTTTGGCTCTATACGATTTCAATTTCTGGAGATATAAGACAAAATGTGTCAAATTTCCTGGGTCTCTCTCAGTATTTCCATCGATTATTATATAATAATCTCAATAATATTAAGGTATTCAACATGATACTGCTTTTTTTCTTTACTGGTTTTCTTTACTGGTCAGTACGGGCCACAAGGAAGATGAACATGCGCCCAATAGCTCCTGTCCACAGGGCTTGAACCAATTTTTTAATTTCAAGTAGCAGATGTCCGTCCTTGGTCCTGAGTACTCCATTTATTTCATTTCTGAGTTCGTGTTTGTTGTCGATTTCCTTTTTGCGCGTATGTTCTGGGGAACATCGCGTTATAGTTTTGCCCAAATGTCTGTAACTTTCGAATTTTTTGACGAAAATGGTCTCAAACGATTAAGTTCGACTCCCCAATGAAGAATTCGAGGTCAAATTTGATTCTGTCCGTCCGGCCGTACGGCCGTCCGGCCGTCCGTCCGTCCGGCCGTTGCCACGATAACTTGAGAACGAAAAGAGCTAGCGACTTGAAATTTTCAGGGTAGGTGGCGCATCTCAATACGACGGACAAGTTCGTTAATGGGCATAATCGGCCCAGTGGTTTCCGAGTAATAATTTTGTTTTCAACCATTATAAATCCGATCAATTTAAAACTTGGTGGGTAGTTGTAGAATATGAACCTAAGCACGTTTGTGAAATTTTGTGCGAATCGTACGGCTAGAAAATTTTAAAAAAATTATTAAAAAATATTTTTGTTGTCACGATAACTTGAGAACGGAATGAGATAGCGGCTTGAAATGTTCAGGTTAGGATGTGCACTAGAACGCGACATTTCAGTTTGATTATGAGCATAATCGGCCTAACGGTTTTAGAGTTATAGCCATCTGAAATTTTCTGAAATTTGGTGGTTTTTGTACCTCATTAACTCGAAAAATACTGAACCGATTGAATTCAAACATGGTCATTAGTTGTAGAATGCCAACGCAAAAATGTTTGCAAAATTTGGTGAGGATAGCATTTGTAGAAAATTTTTAATAAATCATTGAAAATAAAAAAAAAAAATTTTATATATCAGTAACTATTCGTTTGAAATTGCTGAAATTTTGCGAGAGCCTTCATAACCTAACTCTACTGCCAATTTTCAAGTTTTAATACGATCGGTTAAATATTGTTGGAGATTCGAGCATTCTTGTGTGAGTTCAGTAGATGGGTAACCGTTGCCTCGATAACTTTCGAACAAAAGGAGATAGAAACTTGCAATTTTCAGGGTAGGTTGCGTATCCGAAAGGGAGAGTTGGGTTCAATTTTGGGCATAATCGGTCTAAGGGTTTCCGAGTTATACCCACCTGGAATATTATTTCCTTGATAACTCAAAAAATAAATATTCGATCGAATTGGTGCTTGGTAACTAGTAGTAGAAAATCAACCTAAAGACGTGTTTAAAATTTTGTAAGAATCGTATCCCTAGAAAATTTGAAAAAAATGACGAAAAAAAAAATTTCAAGAACCGTACCCCTAGAAAATTTTTAAAAAGTCACGAAAAAAAAATTGGTTCAAGCACTGACGTGAAGTCAGAAGCTTTTGCGCGTATGTTCTATTGTCCATTCTCCTGTATTGGACACTCTTCTTAATCGAATTTACCATGATGAATTCTATTGTCTATTCTCCTGTATTGGACACTCTTCTCAATCGAATTCACCATGATGAATTCTATTGTCCATTCTCCTGTATTGGAGACTCTTCTTAATCGAATTTGCCATGATGAATTCTATTGTCCAGAATGGACAATAGAATTCATCATGGCAAATTCGATTAAGAAGAGTCTCCAATACAGGAGAATAGACAATAAAAATCATCATGGTGAATTCGATTGAGAAGAGTGTCCAATACAGGAGAATAGACAATAGAATTCATCATGGTAAATTCGATTAAGAAGAGTGTCCAATACAGGAGAATGGACAATAGAACATACGCGCAAAAGCTTCTGACTTCACGTCAGTGCTTGAACCAATTTTTTAGATTTGTCACCATTTGAGCGTACGTGATTTGTTCGTTGCTCTCTATTAGGAGGGCGTTTGTGTCATATATTCTTTTTTTCGTTTTTCCCAGTACTGCTCTTCGTTCATGTAGTATTATTTCACCCTCGAAGTCATAGAAGGCACACTCTAGAATTTTCCTTTTAAGTTCTAGATCCATATCGGTTGGAATCGCTACATGGACTTTTTGGTCGATTCCTCCTGGTAGGGCATATTTTATTTTTGTACTCATTTGAAGGAGGGTCAACAAACTTTCCTTTTCGGTTGGTAGACCAACCAGATGTATATTTTTTTTATCCAGTATTAATTCCCCATCTATTTCTGCATATCCCTCCATGCGGTGGGTGATTATTTCTCTCTCCTTAAGTTTTCCATTCCTTATATGCTCCATCATCCTTTTTGAGCTACCTATCAGCGGTTTTATTAATTTTATTTCGACCATCTTTTTTTGAAGAAGGGGTCTGATATAGACTCCGAAACGTTACGCTATAGTTGTTTCTTCGTTGATGTTGTTTCGTTGTTGTTTGTTAGGCAACATTGTTCAATTGATTGCTTCTGACAAATATCCTGTGTTTCATACGCAGAAGCAAATCACAAAATAATTAATTTTTATTTTATAGATATTTTTCAGAGTTTGGGAGAGAAAACCCAGAAAAAAACCGTTGAATAATACTATATCACCTTCTTTTATTTCCAGTAGGCTACTTTCCACTGTTTTGCCCCTGTATGTTTCTGCAGGCCATTTTAATGAAAGGAGGTTCTCCAGCTCCTCTTGGTTCATTTCTTCTTTAAACTGTCCTCTTATTTCGGCCACTGTTAATTCCTTTTTGGGCGCATGTTCTAGGGGAACATCGTCCTATCATTTCGTCCAAATGTCTGTAATTTTCGAATTTCGAGCTGAAAATTGGCTAATAGACTAATTCGGACTCCCTGATCACGAATCCGGTGTCAGATTCTTGGGTGCCGTCCGGCCGGCCGGCCGGCCGGCCGGTTTCCCGGCCGTAAGCACGATAACAGGAGCACCGAAGGTCCTATCGACTTCAAACTTTCAGGGTAGGTTTCTGATCAAAATGCGACGGTTAAGTTCGTTAACGGGCAAAATCGGCCGGACGGTTTAGGAGTTATAGACATTTAAAATTTTGAGGTTATTTCCCTGATATTTCAGGAACTAAAGAAGATGTTGAATCAAAACTTGGTAGTCAGTTCGAGGATATAAACGCGCAACTTTTGGCAAAATTCTGTTATGATCGAAATGTTGGTAATTTTTAAAAAAATATTTCTTGTAATTTTTTCGAAAAAAAATTTTTTTTTTCGTGAAATATTCATCAGATTGCAACAAAAACTTGTACTAACGTCAATTGTAGTATTTTGCAACATTGTGCAAAATTTTGGCTCTATACGATTTCAAGTTCTGGAGATATAAGACAAAATGTGTCAAATTTCCTGGGTCTCTCTCAGTATTTTCATCGATTATTATATAATAATCAATAATATTAAGGTATTCAACATGATACTGCTTTTTTTCTTTACTGGTCAGTACGGGCCACAAGGAAGATGAACATGCGCCCAATAGCTCCTGTCCACAGGGCTTGAACCAATTTTTTATGTGCATTTCCTCCACCTGGCAACAGAAATCCCTATTCTCTACGGGCAATACTGCCCTGTGGGTTTCAGTTACTTCTTCGTTGACCATGTTTTTGAGGGCTATGAGTTCCTCCCTTATTTCCTCTCTTAGATCTTCTTTTTCTATCACTTTTGCCAATCCTTCTTCTACCTTATGAAGAACGCTTATAATTCCGGCGTATCTATCGCTGTTCATACTGATATTGAGTGGGCTCTCCACTCTTTTTCTTTTTGTTGGGCCACCTGTCACCAGCCAGCTGATGATATCGTCCTCGCCTAGTATTGAAGGATCAGTTTCGAAATCTGGTGTGCCTATTTCCTCTCCTGTTTCCTTTTCCTTCTTTGTTCTTTCTGGCGGTGTCCTTTCTGTCTTTCCCGATCGACCAAAAGCAATCTCTTCTTCCTTCCTTAGTTCCACTTCACTTCCATTCCCCGCTTCGAAGCAGGGTTCTTCTCCAGTAGCTATAGAAGCTGCCTCTCCCTGGAGTGAGAGAGGAGCTACACGGTAGCCGGATGTCGATCGAGTTCCTAACCTAACCTAACCTTTTTTTTTTTTTTTTGGACCCTGAGGTAGGGGGAAACTAATGTTCTTTCCCACAGCAGCGGGCCCGAGAGATCTTGATATGCTGCTGTTGGATTCGTGTGGGACTCTCACCCACCAAACCCCCTCCTCTTTCTCCGGGAATCATCGCCTCCTGAAACAGGAGCGTAACCCGGTATGATCTTCTGTGGAGAGGCACCGGAATTAAGCTCTGTTGCTTTTACCACTCGGTGCCCCCCACGCACTAATCTGGACCGGCCCTTTCCTGCTCCCTTCTTCTGTCCTCCACCTCCTTCTTCATCATTATGTCGCATATATATTTGTATACTTTGTTCCATAATTCTTCGTTTTCTATAATTTTCTCTATAACTTCGTTCACCGGAGGGAGCGCACCTATCTCTTCTATCACAAAATCTCTTTCCTCCACCCACCTGACGCAGTCTCTGTAAACATGTATTGGGTCGTCCGGCACACCACATACATAGCATAACTCATCCGACGTTTTCCCAATTCTCTTGGTGTATGTTCCGAACGACCCGTGTCCCGTCAGGAACTGGGTGAAGTAATAGCCGGTCCTTCTGTGCATGCACGCCATCCACCGTTCCAGACTACCGATAAGGCTGCGGGTCCACTCTGCCTTCCTGTCGCTTTCCCACCTCCGCTGCCACATCTGTATCGTTCGCTTTCTTGCCTGTCTTCTGTTTCCTGGTAGTCTGGTGCCTATTTTATGTAAGTAACATACTTCGGCGATCATTAGGTCTAACGGTGGATAGCCCGCAATCACTTGGACCGCCTCCGCAGACACGGTCCGATACGCACACACAACTCGGAGCAGTCCCCTCCTCTGCACTTTTAGTAGCTCGTTCTTCTGCTTGTCTTTTTTAACCACTGCTCTCCACACCGGGGCCGCGTAAAGCAGGACACTGTGCAGTATGGTGCACAGGACTCTTCTTTTATAATAATTGGGTCCCCCGATGTTGGGGAGCAGTTTCCTCATCGTTTCTACCTTTTTGCTGGCTTTTTCGACTATATATTTCACATGTGCAGAGAAGGTCATCTTGCTATCGAACACAACTCCGAGGTACACTAATGATGGTGAAGGCTCTACTATGTGTACGCCAAGTGGCACCCTTATGTCCTGCTTGTTCCTGGGTCCTTTGACTATCATTATTTCCGTCTTTTGCGCTGCCACCTGTAGTCTTTTGGTATCCATCCAGGTTGAGACCATTTTTGCCGTTCTGGTAATTTTCTTTATTAGCCTATCTTTATCCTCCTCCTCCTCAATGAGGAGGAGGAGATCATCTGCATATGCAATGGCCTCAACCCTTCGCTCATATGGCAGCGTTAGGACCTCATCATACATCACGTCCCACAGTCTTGGCCCTTTTACTGAGCCCTGTGGGACGCCCTTGGAACACCTCCACCACCAGAGAGCGCAGTCTTGGTGTGGTCTTCTCGGTCCTGATGCCTGTGTCATAGTCAAAATAAATATGACCGTGGTAGGTATACGGATTTTCGTGTCTGACGTGCCAGTTCTTAAACTTCCTAGTACATCTGTTGGGGGCAAGGCTTACATCTATGTGCGTTGCGGAGGACCCTCTCACAAATGTTGGGTCCCCATTGTTCAATGCTGTCCACGCCATCTGAGCCATCCACTCCTCCACGTATTCCCCTCTCCTATCTGGTTGTGGAGCCCCCCAGTCAGGGGACTTGGCATTTATATCCCCCACGATGACGATGTCTTCCTTTGGTCCGCTAGCATCTTCGCATATTTCGTCTATTTTTTCCTTAAAGGTTTCTAGCGGAATTTTGGGAGATATATAGATGGCGTAAACGTGCAACTGGGGCATTATAAGATGGATGTAGTTCTGATGTTGGTGTATCTTTTCCACTTTCAATCTCCTGTTCATCACTCTCACAGCAACATTCTTACCCCCATCCGTATACCAGCCCTCCGCAGAGCTTATTTTCTTGTTTGGCTCAGACACTACGAGTATGTCCACTCTTGCCTTCAGCGCGGCAGCCCATGCCAAGTCATGGGCTGCTTTGGCTCTGCCTAAATTAGTTTGGAGGACATTCACCATCTCAGGACCAGACCTCGGCAACCACATAGTAGACCACATATATAACGCGCCACACAGTGTATATATAAAATCAATAAATTAATATATATAAAAGTGATAAAAACTTGTATAGATAAAACGGAATAAATTAGTATAGATAAAATCAATAAAATAATATACATATTATATGTACAATAAAACCGTGTATAAATAAAATCAGTCCAAAAATGGCAGGGTGTATAAATAGGTGCTCTGGTTAAAAACGGTAATCCATATGTACAAGTAAAAATATCATATATACAATAAAACCGTGTATAAATAAAATCTGTCCAAAAGTGGCATAGACGACACACTGTACAGTCACACTCAAAATAAATTAAGTAAATAAATAAGACACTCACCGGGTTTCTTTGACGTTTGGCTATCGCAGCTATTCGCCCTGGCAAGTTACCCTCAGCCTTCATGCCAGGTACTTTATATACTCTTCCCATTATGTGTCTAGCTAGGCCTAGCTCTTCCCTTGCTTTTTCCCCTTACAGGCACTGGTCGCCGTTCTATGACCGCATTCCATGCAAACCATGCAGAAGGGTGGGTCTCTGCAATCCCTAACTAGGTGGTTCTCCCTTGTGCAGTTCCTACATCTTCTGCTTCTATCTTCACCCCTGCAGTCTCTTGCAACATGCCCCTCCTCCCAGCATCTGATGCACTTCGTCATGGGTCTCCTTTCTCTGATGTCGACCGTCGAGAACCCTATTTTTACCGGCCTCTTCTCCAATAATCTATTTATCAGTTCCGGCCTGGCTACAACCGTGGCTGCTTGTCTACCTCCCGTCATTGGACGTAGAGCTTTTAGTTCCATATCCATGTCCTTTTCATGCAGCCTAAGTGCTTCCTTTAGAGTTGCTTTAATTTCATCTTCGGTCGCGTCTACGTCCAATCCGTAAAGGTTTACTGCCGTCTTGGAATTTTCTCCCCTATACCTTTTGATCACCTCTGTTTTGAGGGTTTCTCTAATTGTTCTGTACACGCTATCGGTCTCTTTACTCCCTTTTTTAATTCGAGCAACAGGTGTCCTTCTCGTGTTTGTCTTATGCCCTCTATCTCTCTTGTGATCTTCCCCTCTCCTCCGATTTTTTCCTTCAGGTTGGCTACCATCTGGGCATATGTTGTGGTACCGCTTTTTTCTATCACCACTGCCTCCGACTCGTGCCTCTTCTCCCTCTTTCTCCCCTCTGTCTTGGTGACAGGCTTCTCGTGCAAATAGAGTGTGCCCTCGTAGTCATTGAATGCGCATTCGGCTATTATTCGCTTCCTATTTATGGGGATTTCACCCATTACTGCTATATGTACTTCCGTTAGTTTACTTTCTTCCATTGAGTCCCTCAGTTTCCTGGGGGCCATCAGCAGGTTCCTTCCTTGTATTTCCTCTTCTTCCTCTTCCATGCTCACCAAAAATACTTCATTTTCCTCTGTCTCTATTGTCCCGTTAATTTTGCATCTTCCCTCTATCCTGTGTGAGACCACCTCATTTCCCTTCATTTTCCCGCTCTTGACATATGCCAGCATTTTCCTGGCTCCTTCTATCAGGGTTCTCAGGAACTTCACCTCTACCATCTTTCTCGTGTCTGCGATTACCGCAATATTTCCCCCGAGCTCGGGATTCGTTATGTTCCGCGAATCCAGCTTGTGGTTGAACGCTTCCTCGGGCCACTCTAAGTTACAAACCCTGTCAACCTCCTCCCAGGTCATGCCTTCCTTGAGCCTTCTCCTGATGCTTCCAACGGACACATTCAAGTCTATTTCCTCTGCGGGGGCCTGCGTGCCTATGTCACTTCTAGTCTTCGATTTTCCTTCCTTTTTGATAATTTCTACCTGTTCCAGCAGTCTTCCCTTCATCACTGACATTTGCGCTCTTAAAGCCTCCTCGTCCATATTACTATTTGCTGTCTCTCCCATTTCTTCGGCCATTTTAGCGAGGCATTCCAAGAGATTCTTGAAATCTTTCATTCCCATACTAATGTCCATTTCGTCATCTACCCGTTTCCTCTTATTAGGGTTATGAATAACTTTTGGAAATTCATACATCCACGCAAGGGAGTCCTCCTCCTCCTCGTCCATCTCTTTGCCCACCTGTCTATCCTCGGGTGTGCTGGCCTTGAAGACCCCTTCTCGCATAAGATCCTTATCAAGCTCTTCGAGACTTCCAGCACCACCATGTTTCAATGGTGTACCATATACTTCGTCCTCTTGCTCCTTCTCCTTCTCAGCTTTTGGAGGGGTCTCGCCATCTTCTTACTCTTCAAGAAAGCCTTTTCCTCCTGTCCTTCATTCTTTTCTATTCCAGTAGTGGTATCCAGCACACTACCCTGGTTTCTCGGTATGTGTGCAGCACAGTCGTCGGATGACGGTCGGGCCTGGCCTGCTCTGCCACCAGGATCTCCGACCGGTACTGGGGTGTCCCTCCCCTGCACCCTAAACTTGTTTTTCCTTGTCGTGTCCATGTTCCATGCTTCAGTCGGGGCAGTGCTAGGCACACATCCCCATTTCCTCAGGCTGCCAGTGTTCGTACCGTGATATCCATCCCCGGTTTTCTGTCAGGGTTTTCCTTCCCCTAGCCTTTGGGGTCCGTTCCCCTACGCGCAAGGCAGCACAGGAAGGGATGTAGAACTAGGAGACCTCCTAGCCCTCGCAACCTAATAGCGTCGGAGGGGGAGGATGGGAACAGCATTTCTGCTGCTGTGGGATGATGGTGGTAATGACAGGACCAGGGTTCGTCCTTCCATGAGGAAGGGGGGCGGTCAGTCTTGGTTTCGCTGTTCGTCTTGAACCTTGACGATATGGGTGTCCCTGCCAGGAAAATCCAGGAATGTATCCCTGGAGTTTCCAATCGCCCTCGCTTCAAGAGTCCTCACAGTTACTTAGCTCTCACACCACGACAAGGTGCTGACCCAGTGAGAGTACCAAACCTAACCTTACCAAACCTAACCTAACCCAACCTAACCTAACCTAACCTTTTTTTTTTTTTTTTTTTTGCCCATAAGGTAGGGGGGAAGCCCTCCCTGCCTTCCCTTCGACGGGCTGTGCAATGCCGAAGGTTCGTGTGAGGCTCTCACCCACTAAACCCCCCTCCTTCGTAAATAGAGAGCCGTCGGAATTTAAGCATCATGCTTTTTTCATCGGCGGCCCTCTACGTCCTACGTCCTACGGTCCGTTCTTTGCTCCCTGCTTCGGTCCTCCTCCTCCTTCTTCTGCATCACTTTCACTAGAAATTCGTACATTATTGTCCATGTCTTTTTGTCTTCTATCATTTCTTTGAGGAGGGTGTTCACGTCAGGGAGCCTTCTCAATTCTGCTTTCACCCAGATTCTTTCCGTATCCCATCTTTCGCAGTATCTATAAACATGTTCCGGGTCATCCGTCTCGTCACATACGTAGCATTTATCATTTTCTGTCTTTCCTAACCTTTTGGTGTATGTGCCGAATGACCGGTGTCCGGTCAGAAACTGGGTGAAATAATAGCTGGTCCTCTTGTGTTCGCAGGCCATCCACCCTTCCAGGTTACCTATTAGGGTACGGGTCCATTTCGCCGTACCCTCTTCGTTTTCCCACCTCCACATGCCACATTTGTATTGTCCTTTTTCTGGCCATCCTCCTGTTTCCGGGTAACCTGGTGCCTATTTTATGTAGAATACAATTTTCAGCGATCATAAGGTCTATGGGTGGATAGCCCGCAATAACCTGTACTGCCTCCGCGGAGACAGTTCTGTAGGCACTTGTAACTCGTAGGAGTCCCCTCCTCTGCACTCTAACCAGTTCGTTTTTTTGTTTGTTTCTCTTTATGGCTGCTCTCCATACCGGGGCTGCGTACAGCAGTACGCTGTGCATAATAGTGCATAATATTCTTCTTTTGTAGTAGTTTGGCCCTCCGATGTTGGGGAGCAGCCGTCTCATGGTTTCTACTTTTTGCAGCGCTTTTTCTGCCAAATGTTCAACCTGCGCAGAGAAGTTCATTCTGCTGTCGAAAATTACTCCTTGGTACATTATTGATGGTGAAGGTACTATTTCATCTCCTTGTAGCGACACTTTTATACCACTTCTGTTCCTTGGACCCTTTGCTACTAGTATTTCTGTCTTGTGTGTCGCCACTTCCAGTCCTTTTGAGGCCATCCAGTCCGCTACTTTTCGGACTGTACGAACGATTTTTCCGTTTAGCTTCCCTTCTTCGTCCTCCTCTACCATGAAGAGGAGATCGTCCGCATATGCGATGGCCTCAACTCCTTCTTCGTAGGAAAGTGTCAGGACATCGTTGTACATTACGTCCCACAGCCTTGGTCCTTTAACCGAGCCCTGTGGGACTCCCATGGTGCACTTCCTCACTACTGTTCCCGCCTCCACCCAGCGGTCTCTGAAATAGTCCTCCACCATCTCCACCAAGTATTCGGAACACTCTACACTTCTCAACTTGTCCACTATGTGATGCCATCTCGCTGTATTGAAAGCGTTTTTAACATCTATTGTTACCATGACCAACCATCTGCGTTTTGCTTTCTCTACTTTTTCTTTCACGCTTAGCATTGCCGATACCGTTGATCTCCTCTTCACAAATCCATGCTGGTTATTTGATATTGCTCTTTTTTCTTCTAATTCCTCATCCAGTCTGTTTATGATTAATTTTTCGAACATTTTGCCCATCGTATTTAAAAAGCAGATTGGTCTGAATGAGGAGGAAACATCGGGATCCTTTCCTTTTTTCGGTATCAGCACTACTCTGGATCGTTTCCATTCACGGGGGAACACTCTGTTGTCGAGCAGGTCATTAAACATCTCTAGGATTTTATCCGGGATCGCCTCATACGCTATCTTAAGAGCTTCGACCGTCACACCATCTGGACCAGGGGCCTTTCCTGGTTTCATCGTAGCCACGGCCACCCTTAGCTCCTCCATCGTGAAGGGAGGGGCTATCAGCCTAGGGCCCTCCCTCCTTTTCATCTGTTTCCCTCCTCCGGGAAACAGGTCTTTCAATATTTGTATTCTTCTTTTTACGTTGAGGGAGTACCCCAGACTCTGTATCCTCAGGTGGCTAGTGGCTATTTTATAGGCCTCTCCCCATATGTCCTGGTCCAGTTCAGCAAGGAGGCTTTTCCAGTTTTCCCTCTTTGATTTATTTATCAATCTTCTAAGCTGTCTTCTATTTTCCTTCATTTCTGATTCATATGTGTGACGGTCTGCGGCTCTCCCGGTTCCCGCCCTGGTGAATTTCCTTCTTGCTTTGAAATATTCTTTTCTTGCTTCCATGATCTGTTCGTTCCACCAGTACGGGTATCCTTTACTGTTTTGTGTATGGCTTCTGCTCGACGCTTTGAAGGCTGCAAGCATCTCTTCGTACATTTGTATTCCCCCGGTGGAGGTAATTTCTTCTATTCTTTTCTTAAAATCTCCACGATCCAGGATGCTATTCTTTGCGTGTTTTTTAGACTTGTTACCGGAGTTCACCTGGAAGTAGATGTGGCCGTGCCAGGTGTACGGATTTTCGTGCCTGACGTTCCACCCCGTAAATTTTTTAATCTCTTTCGTGGGGCGAGGGTTACGTCTATATGCGTCCCTGACGCTCCCCTTATGAACGTCGGCTGCCCGTTGTTCATAGCCGTCCATGACATTTGTGCAAGCCATTCTTCTACGTACTCTCCTCTTTCGTCAGCAGTGGGGGCTCCCCATATGGGGGACTTGGCATTTATATCCCCCACTATCATCACTTTCCCCCTGTACTTTCCCGCAGCCTCGCATATTTCGTCAATTCTTTTTTTAAAACTTGTTATACTTATATTTGGGGAGATGTACAGGGCGAAGATATTTATCTCTTTGAGTGATATGAGTACGTAGTTTTTATTCCTTTGGATTTTTTGCACTTCTATCTTTTTATTCATTATTTTGACGGCTATGTCCTTGCTTCCATCCGTACACCAACCATCTGTTGAGCATTTCTTTTTGTTGGGCTCTGAGATTATTATTATGTCTATATCTCCTTTTTGTGCTGCTGCCCATGCCATATCTTGGGCTGCCTTAGATCTGCCCAAATTTGCCTGCAGGATATGATACATTTTTTGGTGAAACTCCGGTAGACCCCTTCGGCATCACATAGTGGACCACATAGACATCTCGGGACAGAGAAATAATTACTTGTATAAATAAAATGAATAAATTAATATAGATAAAATTCAGATAAAACCACTGTATAGATAAAACCAATAAATTAATATAAATAAAAAACCAGTAAAATTTGTCTAAAAACGGTAAATCGTGTGTATAGATAAAAAATATATGTACAAAGTCTGTGTAAAGTGTATAAATAAAAACTGTATGTACAAAGTCTGTGTAAAGTGTATAAATATAAAAATAAGTTACTGTAGATTTAACCCCAATAAAAATATAGTATACATAAAAACGGCAGTCCGTGTGTATAGTTAAAATTTTTTTATACTGTGCATCTAAAATATTGTCTTGGTTTCTTACCACTCTCCTCATCTGCCCAATCTCTGGCGAGCTTCCCTTAGGGTTTAGCTTCATCTTGCGTTTCTCTGTTGTCTTCTTTTTTTCTTTCTTTTATTTGGCAGCCACGGCCATAAGTTCTATGCCCTGTCTGCTTGCACTTGGCGCAGTGAGGGTTGTTCTTGCACTCCCTGGCCATGTGCCCCTCCTCAGCGCAGTTCCTGCATTTTCGGCTCATGTCCTCCTCTGTGCAGTTATCCGCCCTGTGCCCCTCCTTCCAGCATCTCATACATTTGACAGTGGGCTTCCTCTCCTTTATGTGGGCCACTGACAACCCCACTTTAATTTTTGCCATCTCTATTAGCTTCCTCGCGATCTCAGGGCTCGTTATTACCGTGGCTGCTTTCCTACCTTCTTCCATGGGTCTCAGGGCTTTTATTGAAAACTCGTTGTTTCCTACTTTTGTCTTTAGGCACCCTGCTAGTGTACTTTCGAGGGCTATTTCATCAACATCTATGTCCAAGCCATAGATGTTGACGGCGGTTTTTTCTGCGTTGTTCGCCAGTCTTCTAACCTTCGTTGTTGATATTTCTCCTCTAATTTTATTGAAGACAGTCTCTGTCTCCTTACTGCCCTCCTTTATTTCCACTAGTAGGTGCCCATCTCTGGTTTGCCTGATCCCCTTAATTTCTTCAGAGATTATCGTTTCTCCTCGCAGCTTTTCTTTAAGGGAGCTCACCATCTGGGCATATGTGGTCGTTTCGGTTTTTTCAATCAGCAAAGCCTCCGTGTTAAATTTATTCCTTTTTTGATATGCCTCGCTTTTTTGGGGCTTTCTTTTTTCGTGTAGAGTGACCTGTCTCTCATACTCGCAGAAGGCACACTCCAGGATTTTCCTTTTGGTATCCTCGTCTAGTGAGCTGAGCATCACGGCTAGGTGGATCGGTGCGTCCTCCATCGGTTCGGCCTCTCTTATCTTCTTGAACATTTCGAAGAGCGACCTCACTTGTTCCTCCTCCCTGTCACTTTCTGTCAGCCCTCCAATATAGATGATCTTTTCTTCGGTGATTTCTACACCACCGATGACCACCGAGCCACTCGTCCTGCTCCCCAGTACGTCTCCTTCCTTGAGCTTTCCCGCGTGTATGTGCTGAAGTGTGCGCTTCGTGTTCCCCAGCAGCGTTTTGAGGAATTTAATATCTTTCATCCTGTTCGTAGGGGCCAGGATTGCCACCCTTCCACTGATCCTATCGTCCATCACGTTGACATCATCCATTTTTCGGGTATATGCCTGCTCTGGCCAGTTTTTTCCTACCAGCTCCATGACTTCTTCTGCCGTCATGCCTACTTCTATCCGGCCCCTAACCTGTAAGATAGTGAGGTCCAGGTCTATCTCCTCTGGCGTCGCTTGTGTCCCGCAATCTTTATATTCCTTCAATTTTATATTTTTATCCATATCTGAGGCCTCTTCCGTGAGCCTCTCAGCGAGGGCAGTCAGTTCGCTCCTTGAGACTTCGCTGATTTTCCCATCTTCCGTTTTCACAATATCATTTATTTTTCCCGCGGCATGTTTTAACAGCTCTATTATTCCCGCAAATTTATTGCTGTCGAGGCACACGTTGATTGAGGACTCCATTCGTCTTCTCTTTTTGGGGTTCAAGTTGAACAGCCAATCCCAGTATTCTTCTTTTCCGTTTGGGCTTTCTACCTCTTCGATGGACTCATTTGGGGTACTCATCTTTACACTACTTTCCCCTTTCTCTTCCTGGTTTTCCACTTTCTTTATGCTCGGCGGCGTTCTCTTTGTCATCTTTGACCTTCCGAAAGACTTCGCATCCTCTGTCCCTGCCGGCCTTTCTGCCGGTGTCATTCCAGTAGTAGGTATAGACTGGTCGACCTGGTTGCTCGTCGACGCAGTCCCGCGGTAGTCAGATGACGATCGGGTGTGGCCCGCTTTACCACCACTAATCCCGACTGGCACTGGGGTGTCCCTCCCCTGCACCGTAAACTCTTCATCGTGTTCCTTACTCATTTCATTAATTGGGGTTTGGGGCAGTGCTATGCACACATCCCCGAGTCCAAAGGCTGCCATGTCGTACCTTGTTGTCCGTCCAAGGAGGTGGGTGTAAACTAGGATAACCCCCTAGCCCTCGGCAACCTAATAGCGTCGGAGGGGGAGGATGGGAACAGCATCTCTGCTGCTTTTGGGATAATGGTGGTAATGACAGGACCGGGGTTCATCCTGACATGGGGAATGGGGGGTGGCCAGTCTTGGTTTCGCTGTTCGTCTTGAACCTTGACGATATGGGTGTCCCTGCCAGGAAAATCCAGGGATGTATCCCTGGAGTTTCCAATCGCCCTCGCTTCAAGAGTCCTCACAGTTACTTAGCTCTCACACCACGACAAGGTGCTGACCCAGCGAGAGAACCTAACCTAACCTAACCTTTTTTTTTTTTTTTTTTTTTTTCGGCCTTGAGGTAGGGGGAAGCTAATGCCTTCTCCGCAGCAGGCCGTTTGATGTTTACAAAAGTGCTGCGGATTTGTGTGGGACTTGCACCCACTAAACCACCCTCCTCTTCTCCCGGGTATTATCGCCACCTGGAAAAAGGCTTTGGGCCCATGCGTCAGGTGCGTAACCCGGTATGTTCTTTGATTCGAGAGACTGCCCCCTAGGGATCCGCGGTGGTTCTCTCTTGCTCCTCCCTGTCTTCTCTCTCCTTTCTTCTCATTACTCCCTCAATAAAGTTGTTTATTCTTTGCCATCTTTCTCTGCACTCCAGCATTCTGGGAATAATTTCCTCAATTCTTGGAAGGGATCCTAACCCATCCACGAGCTCGGTTCTCTCGCTGTCCCACCTGCTGCATGTCGTAAACACATGCTCTGGGCTGTCTTGTACGCCACAGTCTGCGCACAGGTCTGTCGATGTTTTACGTATTTTTTTGGTGAAAGTTCCAAACGAGCCATGTCCTGACAGGAACTGTGTCAGGAAGTACCCCGTTGTCCTGTGTCCGCACTCTACCCATGGTTTGATCTTTGGTAGCAATCTCTTTGTCCACGCAGCTTTATCTCGGAGCTCGTCCCACTTCTTCTGCCATCTCTCCATCGTCCTCTTCCGAGCCATCCTCCTGTTTCCTGCGAGTCTGCCTCCCACCGTGTGCAGAAAGCATCTCTCGTTCATCATTAATTCAATGGGCGGAAAACCTGATATCACTTGTACGGCCTCTGCGGATACTGTCCTATATGCTGATACTATCCTTAGCAGGCTTCTTCTTTGCAAGGATGTCATCTGATCTAACTGCTTCCTCTGTTTAAGTTCTTCCCTCCACACGGGGGCTGCATAGAGTAAAATGCTATGCGTGATTCCGCACAAGATTCTCCTTTTGGCATATGTTGGTCCGCCGATATTTGGCATCAGTCGGGAGATCGCCGCCAGTTTTTCAGATGCCTTCTGCACGCTGTATTCTATATGTTTGGAGAAACTTAGATTTCTCTGGAAGATGACTCCGAGGTATTTCAATTGCTTTGAAGGTTTCACCTCCTCCCCCATAATGCTCAAACTGAAATCCTCTACATTCCTTGCCCCCTTCGCCACCAAAAGCTCAGTCTTGTGGGCAGCCACCTCCAGGCGCCTCTCCCTCATCCAGTTCACAGCCAAACTGACACTCCTCTCCGCCTTCTCCCTTACTTCCGTCGCACTTCCTCCTTCCACCATGAAGAGAAGATCATCTGCGTAAGCGAGAGCTGTCACGCCCTCCCCGTATGGTTGTCGCAGAACTCCGTCATACTTCACATTCCACAGTGCCGGACCCATGATTGACCCCTGTATAACTCCCATTGTGCACTCCAGTTTAATCATACCTGATTTTATGTATCGCTGGGAGAGATATGATTCCACGCACTTTACCAGATAGCCACTAATTCCTCTTTCCCGCAACGTCCCTATTATCTGCTTCCAGCTGGCCGTATTAAATGCATTTTTTACATCTATGGTCACTATTATAACCCATTTCTTTGTAGACGCTTTGATTTTGTTCTTTAGGAACAACATTGCCGTTGTCGTCGATTTTTTCTTTTGAAAACCGTGTTGGTTGCAGGAAATGGCCTCGCATTCCTCTAATTCGTCCTCCAGCCTGTTCAATATGAGTCTCTCGTACAGCTTTCCCATGGTGTTTAGGAGGCATATTGGCCTGAACGCCGATGCTTGGTTGGCATCCTTCCCTTTCTTTGGCAATAGTACCACTCTTCCAATTTTCCAGCTTTTTGGAAATTGTTGTTTTCTGAGGAATTCATTATACATGTGCAACATTTCCTCCGGTATGGTTACGCATGCTAACTTGACAGCCTCGAACGAAACCTAACCTAACCTAACCAAACCTAACCTAACCAAACCTAACCTAACCTAACCTAACCTAACCTAACCTAACCTAACCTAACCTAACCTAACCTTACTTTTTTTTTTTTTTTTTTTTGAGAGGGGAAAATCTGCTAACAGATTCCCTGAGACTGTTACTCAGGGGTATGTCGGGTTGGCGGGTTGTTGGTGCCGACCGACTAAAAACCCCTCTCCGAAACTCACCTAGTGAGCTTATCCGTACCAGCATCCGGAAAACTGAACTGGAAGTTCGTGACATCAGATGCTGAACGCGTATTCATGTTCACTCTGAGCTTATGGATTCATTGTTGGACTCCAAACTGGATCTCTGGTTTTCCTCCTGCCTGTCCTCAACTTCCTTCAGGGATATAATTTCCGTTATGAACCCAAAGATAATATTCCATGTCTCCTTCCCCTCCATCATCACATTCATCAATTCTTCAACCGCAGGCATGTAGCCCAGGTAGCGGACGATCCCCGCCCGCTGTCCGTTGCACCTCTCACAGTTCCAGACCACATGCTCCGGGCTGTCTGATACATGGCACACTCTACAGATATCATCTAAGGTTTTCCCGATTCTCTTAGTGAAGGTACCAAAGGACCCGTGTCCACTAAGAAATTGGGTAAAAAAAATAGTTAGTTCTTACGAAGGCACAGCCTATCCAGGGCCGCAGGTCCCCTATGAGCCGCCTTGTCCAGGCCGCCTTATCCCGTAGGCCAGACCAGCGTGCCTGCCACTTCGCCAGCGTCCTGTTCCTAGCCATCCGCCTGTTTCCGGGGAGTCTTCCCCCGACCGTGTAGAGGAAACTAGCCTCCGCCACCATCAAATCAATGGGAGGGGAACCCGCGATCACCTGTAGCGCCTCCGCAGACACCGTCCGGTACCCAGAGGCCACCCTCAGCAAGCCCTTGCGCTGCATCGAGATACACGCCTCCCTATGCCTACTAATTTTCAGCACTTTTTTCCACAATGGTGCGGCATACAGCATCGTACTGTGCAGGACGCTACACAGCACCTTTCTTTTGGTGTGCTGGGGCCCCCTCACATTCGGGAGAATCTTCTGCAGTGCCCCCATCTTCTCTGAAGCTTCAGCCACGATGCGCTGGATATGTCCTGCAAAGGAGAAATTTTTTCCAATAACTACCCCCAGGTAAGTTATTTGATGACTTGGGCTCATCTTCACTCCCCCGATATCAAATTTGGTCCTTGACGCGACTCTCGGTCCCCTCACCACCAGTATCTCCGTCTTCTGCCTAGCCAGCTCCAAACCCCTGTCAACCAGCCACCGATCTGCCCTGTCCACTGCAGCGTTCACTCTGCTCCTCACCTCACACAAACTATCGGCCTCCACAACAAACACCAAGTCGTCCGCAAAGGCTACGGGATACACTCCGCACCCATACGGGAGCTCCAGAATTCCGTTATATGCAATGTTCCACAATGTGGGCCCTAGTACGGATCCCTGTGGAACCCCCATCGCGCACTGCCTCGTGACCGATCCCATTGATACATGTCTCTCCTCGAAATATCTTCTTATGCATCTTAGCAAGTATCCGCTGATGGACATCTCTCCAGCCGCCCGAATGACAGAAGCCCAGCTCACGCTGTTGAAAGCATTTCGCACGTCAAGAGTCACCAGGACCACGACTCCAGCCCGGGAGCCCTCAACTGTTGCCATGACCTCTCGCATCGCTGACACCGTAGATTTCCCTCCCCGGAAACCATGCTGGTGAGTGGAGATCAACTCCCCTCTGTCTAGCACCTCGTTCAGCCTAGTGGCAACGAGTCTCTCGTATAATTTTCCCACACTACTCAACAGGCAGATGGGCCTGAAAGAGGAAGGGTCGGAGAGATCCATACCTCGCTTCGGAAGCAGCACCACTCTTGCTGACTTCCACTCCCTCGGCATCGCTTTGCCCGCAAGGCACTCATTGAATAGGTGGAGCAAGAAGTTTGGCGCGTGCCTCACCACCAACTTCATTGCGTCAGCCGTAATATTATCAGGGCCCGGAGCAGTCCCGGACTTAATCGCAGCGCCCGCCACCGCCAATTCTTCAGACGTAAACAGGGGAACCTCCCGGATCTCATCCTCCTCTCCTTGCTATGTCTCTCCAGTGCTTGGAAATAGTGCCGTCAGAATCTCTCTCCTCCTCTTTACTGACAGGGAGAATGGAAGGCCCCCCTGCTTGAGGTGACGAGTAGCTATCCTATAGCCTTCTCCCCATATGTTATCGTTGAGTTGCTCCAGCAACGAATTCCACCTCTCCCTTTTTACTTCTGTGACTTTGCGTCTGAACAGTTTAGCAGCATTAGCTGCCGCAATTTCAGTCTCCTCCATAATGGGTTCCCCAGGGGCCACTCTGGGTCGCAACCTGGTCATCCTGCGGCGAGCCGCGTTGCAGCCTTTATGAGCCTGCTCTACTGCCTCGTTCCACCAGTATGGTACCCTTCTTGGTGCCCGGGAGGACTCACTAGTTAAGCAGCTCCGGACTTCGGCCACTAGGTCTTTATAGCCTCTGGTTGGTGTCTGGGGTAAGCTACCCTCCTCGAGAGAGGTCAACCGATCTATGAAAGTGGCAGATGCTAGCCTCCGCACCAGTGCCCCGATTGCAGGTCGCAAGGTCTCCCCGACCTCAAAAGTAATGTGCCCGTGGTATGTGAATGGATTATCGTGATGAATGCTCCACCTTCGGAAAGTTGATGCGTGGTTCTCAGACACCAAGGTGACGTCGATGTGCGAGTGAGACTGACCCCTAATAAAAGTAGGGGAGCCGTCGTTCAGCGCTACAGCCGACACCTGCGCCATCCACTCTTCAACGTACTGCCCTCTTCGATCCTCCCTTGGTGATCCCCAGCATTCAGACTTCGCATTTATATCTCCCAGGATAACGTAATTTCCCCGCAGTGGCACTTCTTCAAAGACGGTGTCAATTCTGCGTTTTGCCATCTCTGCGCTGATATTCAGAGAGACATAAGTCGCCAGCAGGTGCAGCTTATTCATTTTCACATTTATGAAGCCCTCTCCTGACTTTATGTTAGATACATGTAAATTCTTATTGACTACCACAACTGCCACATCTCTGTTAGAGTCCACTATCCACTGGCCATTCATGCAGAGCTTTTTATTTGGCTCCGATATAATTATTATGTTGACTCTCCTTCCCAGTGCCTCTGCCCACATGTGATCGTGGGCAGCCCTGCCTCGTCCCAAGTTCACCTGCATTACAAAGATCATTTTTTCGCATTTCCGTTCGCCACCCAGTGACCCATCTGGCCAAAGTACAGCTGCACGACATAACATTTCAATAAATATCCACACAGACACTCAAATAAATAAGTTAAAAAATATATACACATGCAAAGATAAAAGCAATAAATATAGATCACAGATAAAAACCACGGCTGGGCAAACACACATGAAAATATCACAGTATTTATCACAATTGACACTACCCTTAAATAATTACATAAATACACGAACATTGTAAAGATGCTCCAATATCACAGCCTATCTATCACAGTCGATTTCTCACCCTGAGAAGTCCTCACCTGTTGCTCTGGTTTTGATTCTTCCTCCCTTTGACATTCTCTACTATAGGTCCTATGCCCCTCCTTCCCACAGGTGAGACAGTGCGGTTGCTCCTTGCAATCTTTAACTTGGTGACCCTCCATTCCACAGTTTCTGCATAGTAGCCTCTTATCTGGACCCTTGCACACCCTGGCCACGTGGCCCTCCTGCCAGCACTTGTTGCACCTTAGGATATTGGTCCTTTCTCTGAATTCTACCTCAGAGAAGCCCATCCTCATTTTCCTCCTCTCCATTAGGGTTCTAACTTGTGCCTGAGTTGCTACCACCGTGGCAGCGTTCCTGCCTCCTCCCATTGGTCGAATGGCTCTCACCTCCGGACCATTTTCCTCCTTAGGGGTCTGTAAAGCCTCCTTCAGCAGCACACTTACTTGCTCCACGCTCAGATCTATATCAAGGCCATATACGTTCACTGCTTTCCGGTCTCCCCTATTTCCGAGATATCTGACCTGTCCACTATTACATGCCTTGGCCTTCGAGTAGATATCTTTCCCAGCATTACTTCCTTTTTTTACCTCTATCAGGAGTTGTCCGTCCCTGGATCTTCTAATATTTTTGATTTCCTTTTCCTCCTTTAGTCCCATCACCTCCTTTTTGAATTGACTGACCAATTGGGCATATGTTAGATTTTCAGTCTTCTCCACGATAACTGCTTCCGTAGTGTGCCTCCTACCCACAGTTTCCTCCCGTTCCTTTGCTATCCTATTCCCATGGATATACACTTTTTCCTGCCCCTGCATTGCGCATTCCATTATTTTTCTGCTTATGGCTGGACTCAATGCCGACTCAGTAACAATGTGTATTGGGTACGCGTTTTCTTTTTGGATTTTATCCTTTATCATCTTCAGTATGCGATACAGTTCTACATCCTGCATCCTGTCCTCGTTTGTCAGTCCTGCGAAGTAAGTGTCTCCTTCGTCTTCTGATGGTTCACCGTCCAGTCTCTCCCAGTTGACTGCTTTTTTCCGTATGATTTCCCCCTCCCTAATTTTACCCCCATTAAGGTATCCAAACATTCTTCGGGACGTGCCTGTGAGCTGCCTGACGTACTTGAGATCCTTGAACCTATTTGTTTGGGCTACAACCACAATGTTTCCCTCCAGCTCCGAGGATGTGATTTGTCTTCTGTCATTTGCTATAACATATGCCTCCTCTGGCCAGTCAAGAGTGGTTATCTCTCTTATCTTCTCCGCTTCCATATTCTCGGTTATCCTGGATCTTATTTCTGCTGCGATGGTTTGGCGAGCTATTTCCTCTGGTGGTTCCGTTTGCGTCCCCATTTCTCTTCTTTCAGGTTGGCTGATGTCTGCCTGAATCTCTGTCAGCTCCCTTCTTAGCGCAGCCTCAACCTCTTCTATGTCCTCTCGTGCATTTTTGTCCGTGGTTTCCAACTCCCTGATCTCGCTCAGTCGATCCGCTGCCTGCGCGATGGCTCCCATCAGGCTCGTTGCCCTTTTGTGGGAGAGACTCAATGATGGGGAGTGTTCCATCCTCTTTCTCTTTCCTCGACCTGCTATCAGAAAGCTGAAGACATCCATCCCCTCCTCCTCCTCAAATTCCGCAGAGTTTTCGTATTTCGGTGTGCTGGCCAGAATTGGCGAGCACAGCTCTTCGTTCCCAACTTCCAATGTAGTCCTTCTCAAGAAAAGGTCCTTCTGACCCTCACATGAGAGCCTTCTCAGGGCTACTCTCTCTTCTTTGGAGATAGGAGTATGAAACTCTTCCACACTATCTCTACTACTATCTCTCCCAGTCACAATATTAGCTACCCCGGCCTGGGGATGCCGAGGAGCTACGCAGGCACTAGCTGACGGTCGGGCAGGGCCTGCGCTGCACCTACCGGAACTGAGGTCTCCCTCCTCTGCTCCGTAATATTTCTCAAAGTTTCCTCGTTCATGTTGGGTTGACATTTTGGGGGCAGTGCAAGCACACATCCCCCTGGGGTATCCCTCCCCTGCTCCGTCTGCATTCTCCTTGCCACAGTTTTGCCGGTAGCAATATTAGCCACTCCAGGCCGGACAACTCCCTGGGGCGCTACGCAGTCGCCAGATGACGACCGACGGGGGCCCGCACTGCACCCACCACCTGCCGGAGCTGGGGTATCCCTCCCCTGCTCAGTAAACGTTGTTTTCTTTTTTTCCATCTCCATAGGTATAAACCACTGGTTTTCTGTTAGGGTTTTCCTTCCCTTAGCCCTTGGGGTACGTTCCCCTACGCGCAAGGCAGCACGGTTTGGTTCGCCCCGGGTATTTCATTTCCCCGGTACCACCCATATCTGGGAGGCGTTCCCCTATCCACCACCTGGGGAGGCGCTCGATGGGAGTTTACTCTCCTCACGAGAACCTAACCTTTTTTTTTTTTTTTTGTGGAAAAAAATCTGCAAACAGATTCGACTGCGACCCGTGTCGCAGGATATGTCGGGATGGCTGGATGGCTATTGCCGACCGACTAAAAAAAACCACAACTGCCACAAGCTCTTGCTTGTTTCATCAAGGTCTCGGGCTGTCAATTTCCTTTCTATCTGTTGTTCTCTGCCAATCTATCTTCCCTTTCCTTTCGTTCCATTATGTGGACTATGTAGTCAAAGACTTTGTTCCAAATCTGTCTTCGCTCCACCATCATTTCCACCATCTCACTCAGTATTGGCAGCGCTCCAAGCTCCTCCGACAGCCTGTCTCTCTCGCTCTTCCATCTTTCGCACTGGTAAAACATGTGCTCCGGTGAATCTCCAACTTGACATACCTCGCACAAATCGGTGGGTGTTTTTCCGATTTTTTTCGTGAACGTTCCATACGAGCCGTGACCTGTCAAGAACTGAGTAAAATAGTAATTGGTCTTTCTATGTGGGCAGTTTATCCATTTCTCCAGGTTCGGTATTAGTTTTCTTGTCCACTCCGCCGTGCCACTTCCTGTATGCCATCTAGCCTGCCACTTCACTGTTGTTTTCCTTGCGACCATCCTTCTGTTTCCAGGTAGTCTACCTCCGATCTTATACAGAAAGCATTTCTCTTTGATCATCAGGTCTATTGGTGGCAGGCCCGCCACCACCTGCGCCGCCTCCGCTGACACCGTTCTATAGCCTGAGATCACCCTCAAGAGCATTTTTCTCTGTACCGCTATAAGTTTTTTCAGCTGATTTTCGTGTTTTAGTACATCGCGCCAAACGGGTGCCGCGTACTGCAGAACGCTATGTACCACTCCGCACAATACCCTCCTCTTAAAGTAGCTGGGACCGCTTACGTTGGGTAAGATTCTCCTCATGGCCTCTACTTTTTCGTTTGCTTTCCTAACTACTTCGTCCACGTGTGGTCCGAACTTCAGTTTCTCTCCAAAAATCACTCCCAAATACTTAATTTTCTTTGCCGGGATAACCTCCGTTCCTCCTATATTCACCTTGATCTCGCTGGTTCGCCTTGGACCCTTCAGGACCAGCATCTCTGTTTTCTCCACTGCTATCTTCAGGTCACGACTATTCATCCAGTCCATTATCGTCTCCATTGTTGATTTTATTTTATTTCTTAACGTTTCTTCGTCCTCTGCCTCCACTATCACTGCGAGATCATCAGCGAATGCAATCGGGAAGACTCCCGGTCGATACCTCAGCCGGAGTACACCGTCGTATTGGGCATTCCATAAGGTGGGTCCAATGACTGAACCTTGCGGGACTCCCATGCTGCATTTGTGCTTTATTTTTCCCACCAACACAAAACGGTTTTTAAAGTATTCTATCATGCTGTTTATTAAGTAAGTGCTTATTTCCATATTCTCTAGCGCTTCTATTATATTCTCCCATCTTGCCGTGTTGAATGCGTTCCTCACATCCACCGTGACTAGAACGCACCACCGATTTCTGCTGTTTCCTACACTTTTCCTTATCGACATCATGGCTGTAGTCGTAGATCTCTCTGTCCTGAATCCATGTGAGTTCTCAGACAGCGCCGCTTTTTCCTTCATTTCCTCGGTTATTCTATTTACCAGCATTCTCTCATACAGCTTCCCGAAGCAACTTATCAGACATATTGGTCTATACGAGCTCGTTAATGTTGGGTCTTTTCCTTTCTTCGGTAGTAATATTGTTTTTGCTGTTTTCCAAACGTCTGGGAAGCTTTGTTTCATCAGGTGACTTTTCATCATTTTCAAGAGTTGTTCTGGCGTTTCCTCGAATACTATCTTGATGGCTTCCACCGGGAGGAAGTCAGGTCCTGGCGCTTTTCCTGATTTCATCGCCTTTATTGCCTCTTGTAATTCCTCCATTTCGAACGGCTTTGGGTCGTCCGATTCCCTCCTTGTCAGTGTTTGGGCCTCTAGTGTTCTTGGGAAGAGATTTTTGAGTATTTTTTTTGTCTGTTGTTTACTCATTTGTACTGGCCTGCTTTGTATCTTCAGGTGTCTGAAAGCTATTTGGTAGCCTTCCCCCCAGATGTCATTTTCCAACTCGCTCAGAAGTTCCGTCCATTTCCTCCTCTTCGATTCGTTTATTTCCCTTCTTAGTTCTTTTGTCCCCTGTTTCAGGTCTTGATACAGACTGTCAATCCTATCGCTCTCTACTGCAGCTCTCTTTCTCAGTCTGGTATATTGTCTCCTTATTTTAATGCATTCCTTTCTACGCTTTTCAATTGCCTCGTTCCACCAGTACGGCATTTTCTGGTTTTGACCTCCGTTGGTTAGTGTTTGGTATCTTTTATATGCTTCGATGACCTGCTCGTACATTTTCTCCTCGGTTTCCATGACCTGGTCCTTTAGCTCTCCTACGTACTGCCTGAATGTTTGTGCATTCCACTATACTGCCGAGAGCAGGCTTCTTTTCTCCGCCGTCCAAGATTTACCTCGTAGTATATGTGTCCATGGTAGGTATGTGGATTTTCATGCTCCACTCTCCAGTTTTTTATCCAGTGGTAGCTTCGTTCTGGTAGTAATGTGACGTCTATATGTGTACTTGACTGCCCCTGACAAAGGTGGGCTCTCCCGTATTTGCGGCTGACAGTCCTAGCTGTGTCATCCACTGCGATACATACGCTCCCCTGGGGTCCTCTATATTCGATCCCCATATGGGGGATTTCGAGTTTATGTCACCAACTATTATGGTCTTACAGTATTTGGAGACCTCCGTGAAGATTTCATCTATTTTTTCATTGAATTCCCGGTCTTTTATGTTTGGCGAGATGTATACCGCGAAGATGTCCATCCCGTCCAGCGTAGCGTGTATGTTTCCTTTTTTGGATTCGATTTTGTCTACTGCTATCGTTTTATTTTTGAATACTATTGCGACGTCCTTGTTCTGGTCGACATGCCACTGTTCTGTTTTGCACAGTGTTTTATTCGGCTCTGTGATTATTGCCATGTCGGCTGCATTTTGTGATGCTACCGCCCACATTATATCATGTGCGGCCCTAGATCTGCCCAGATTTACTTGCATCACCTTCATTTTTCCGCTCTCTGTGGAGGTATTTTTTTTTTACCTCTTCCTGGAGCCGACTTCCTCGCTAGTTTACGCCTATCTCTTCCTCCACGCTTTCTCGTCTACGAGAAGCCCTGTGAGGCACAGAACATATCGTTAGGAGAAGTGAGAGCTACATAGAGTTGGATTGGAAGCGTAAAAAGCGACCCCAGGGAGCCGGGTGCAGAACTAAACGTCAGACGCGCCAAATTTAAACTGTGGCGCCTTTTTCAGTTTCACTACAATTTCAAATTTAATTATTATTCCAAGAACTGTAATCTTCAACGATAATTGGATTATCGTTGAAGATAACAGTTCTTCGAAATAAATAATTGCCAAAGTAAATGAAGAAATAACACCTTATTCTGAATTTTTTTTTGGGAAAATAATTTCATCAATTATAATTAATTTATTAATAAAACAATAATTGTTGAATAAGAAACAAGCAGTAAAACACTTTATTTCTGAAAAGGAAAAATATTTTCAAGAAGGTCCTACAGTCAATATAACAAAAACTTTTCTATAACAATATATAAAAAATATCTCAAATGTCTTCCTTCCATTCCTTCTAATCTTTTCCATGTCTTCCAGTTGGAGGTAAATTATCTGTCAAAAAATTGAAATCACCAGAATTGTTTTTATCTGAAGCAGTGAAGCAGCATTGTGCCTCTACATCAGAAATTTCAAAATCAGGAAAGTGTTCTTCTTGATTAACATAAGAATGATCATGAAAACCTAAGATGTTGACATGATCATTCTGAACATATTCTTGACTTTCAGAACATGCTTGTGGGGAAAAGTTGTGCTGTGCATAATAATAATGATCTAGAGTGGAAGCATGATTTACAGGAGGCATTGATCGGCAGGCTCCTTTTAACAACCTTGCTTTACTTTACTTGTGTTATAAAAATCAATTTCAACACAGTGATCTTAAACAATCTCCAGATGAAACAGTTTGTGGATTCTGGAATCAAACAAAATTGTTTCCAAGTTTGGCCACTTACATTCGTCAGAAACTTGATAAAGTGCATTCCACTCAATCCAGGATAGTATTGATTCTTGCAAGTAGGGTAATTGCAAGAATACTTTGGTGTCCCGACAAGCATATTGTTAATGAGATTTTATATGTAGCGAGTATACTTAGCTTTTCTCCTTTGATCGATCTATCCTGTCCATGTAAGTCTTAGATGGTCCTTATAGTTGTCGCATTACTGAAAACAATTTCATATAAATTTTAATTGAATTCTTAATTAAATATGAATAATACTCACCTATAATATATATTATAAGTAAAACAAGTATTCGTTTATGCTTTTACATATTACAACCATCATAACCATACATTTATTTATTTACTTTATTTGACATATGGTAAAATTGGTAAATAAGGATCCTGTATCCTGTAGAATAATGCTCGAAGCTCCATCTAAGAGCCGGGTGCGAACTATATAACGTCAAAAATAAACTTCCAATTTTAGACCAAAGCTTTCACTTCTCCTAACGATATATTCTGTGCTGTGAGGACTCTTCCGGGTTGGGGACTCTTTATTTACGCTTTTATCCCCCTTATTCGATATGTCTTCCCTATATTTAGGACAGCCATGGGTGTTAGCCCTGTGGCCTTCTTCCTTACAGATGGGACACATTAGACTACTAGAGCAGTCGTTTGCTTCATGTCCCTGGTAGCCGCAGTTTCGACAAAGCTTGCTTCTATCGGGGCCTTTACACTGGGCTGCCATGTGGCCGGGCTCCCAGCATCTGAAGCACGTTAATACATCTATCCGTGTTCTCGTTCTACAATTTTAGAGCCCGATGCGGATCTCTCCGAGCGCTGCAATTTTCTCCGCCGCTTTGTCACTCACCAACAGAGATGCCGTTTGTAGTCCACCAAACCTCTGTGGCCTCAGGTTTCGGACCACTATTTCTTCTGACGGGCCGAAGCGCTTCATTATTTCTCCTTTAATATCATCTTCGGTGGTGACTGCATCTACTCCGTAGAGATACACGACCTTCTTCTGGTTCAAAGGACCCACAGCCCTGACTTTTCTTTCTCCTACTTTATTTCTGAGATAGGATACTACTTCCGACGCCGTTCCTTTGTTTCGATCTATTGTTAGTTTAAGATGCCCATTTCTGGTTTTCGATGCGTATTTGATGTACTCTGCTTCCTTTGACTCTGCTATAGTCCCTTTCACCGTTCGCAGTATGTCAGCGTATGAGTCGGTTTCCACGTCTACGATTACTGCGTCTTCCTTTGTCACTGTACTTTTCGTATTTCCTCTGCCTCCGGGATTGTGCCTTATAACTTTCCCGTCATATCTCCAGAATGCATATTCTAGGACCTTCTTGGCTTTGCTCATCCCGTCTCTTCCTAGGTAAGCAAGATGTATGACTTTTCTACCTTGTTCTTCGTACATCTGCCTTAGTCTACTGCCGCTCTCTAGAAGGGGATGTCTCTCCGTGTCGTCTGTGTTAGCCCCTATGAAATAAATCATTTTTTCTTCGCTAACTTCCTGATCTTCGAGTAGCACAGTTCCTCCCGCCCGTAGTTTCACTATTCTTCCTTCAGTTATTTTTCCTTCTTTTATGTAGTTTTTTATCACTTGTGATGTGCCTGTTAGCCGCGTGATCAGCTTATGGTCGCGGTTTTTTTCTAAATTTGCAAAAACTGCTATGTCCTCGCCGTTTGGTGCCGTAGCAACTGATTCCGCCGACTCCTCCAGCGCATGCCAGTCAAGAGGGAAATCTTCCTTCAGCAGAGATTGTAGGTGCTCCTCTTTTTCTACCTTTTTTATTTTTTCGCCCAGCGCCAATTATCCTATCTCTCTGTCAATAGCGTCGTGATCCGTTTGGGTAGCCATTTCCCTTCTGTCTCTCGGCAGGTTCAAGGAGTTTCTCCTTTCTCTTCGGAACATCCTCGGTTCTTGAGCCGTTGTTTGGCCTCCACTGTCACCCCCTCAATAGTGATACCAAAGTCCCTTGTACTTCTCGGACCTTTGACCACCAGGACCTCGGTTTTCTGAGGTGCGATCTGCAAACCTCTAGTTCCCATCCACTCCACCACCCTCTGTACCACTCTCTCCGCCCTGCTCCCCAAAATGCTGGAGAGCCAAGAATTCTGGAACAGTTACTATGAGTTCATAACGGGAGTAATGTGGAGGAAAGAGGCGGAGGACCGAGCCAGGGATGGATGAGACATGGGAGCCGAGGGTAGAGACGTGAGTGGAGTATATAGAAGAACAAACCGAGCTACGCACCTGATGAACGGGCACGAGGAGTGAGGCGTGAGGAGAGTAAACTCCCATCGAGCGCCTCCCCAGGTGGTGGATAGGGGAACGCCTCCCAGATATGGGTGGTACCGGGGAAATCAAATACCCGGGGCGAACCAAAACCGTGCTGCCTTGCGCGTAGGGGAAGGACCCCAAAGGCTAAGGGAAGGAAAACCCTAACAGAAAACCAAATGAATTGAGTTCATGAAGATGAAGAAGGGAGATAAATTGTTTACTGAGCAGGGGAGGGAAACCCCAGCTCCGGCAGGCGGTGGGTGCAGCGCGGGCCCCCGTCGGTCGTCATCTGGCGACTGCGTAGCTCCTCTCTCACTCCAGGGAGAGGTAGCTTATACTGCTACTGGAGAAAATCCACCTGTAAGTATGGGGGGAAGAAGTGGAGATACGAGTGTACTCGAACCGGATATTGAACTGGGAGTGTTCAAGCGCTCAAAAAAGATGATGAGAACACCACCAGGCGAAGGAAAAGTAGAAAAAAAATGGAGCAAGAACTTGGAAAGGAAGAAATGAGTTATAAGGAAAGATTCCTAACACCGGAGAAAGAAGCTGAAATTCAGTCACCAGAACTGGAAGAAGACTTCATAAGTTGGCTGGTTTCCCAACCAGGTAAAAGGAAGAGAATACAGAGCCCACTCAACATAAGCATTAACAGCGACCGATATGCAGGCATCATGACCGTCTTACACAGGGTGATTGAAGGTCTGAGCAAAGTGATTGACGAGACAGGGGACCTCAGTGCAGAAGTGAGAAAGGAGCTCGAGCTCATCAAAGAAATGGCTAGCGATGAAGTCACAGAGGCCCACAGAGCCGTGATATCTGTCGAGAAGCAGGACTTCGGATGCCAGGTAGACGAGACCGGAATCCTACAGGACATATCAATCACAGAGATCAGGTCATGTCTCAAAGAGGACATGACCCGCAAGGAAATAGAAAGTTTAATGCAGCAGACATGGCCTGAGCAATCCTACAACACAAAGGTAGATGGCAGCAGCCTAACAGAAATAAAAGACGGGGAAATAGCGATTATGGCACCACATAACAAAATGATGGAACTACGATTGATAAAACCCCTTATAGGGAGCTCCAGAAGGATGATGGAGTTTGTTAGAGAGGGAAGAATTAAAGAAGGAAAGATAGTTACACACAGGATGGAAGGGCAGGCGGAAGTAGATGGTGAAATTATCCGAGACAAAAAGAATATACGCCTGGCTGGACTTTCAGAAAAATATGACGCACATAGTGTATATGAAATGTGCTGTAGGATTAGATATGCCATACCTGACGGCAAAGACGAAAAGGTCCATATAGCCATCATGACAGACATGGATTCAGACGAAAAAAGAAAAATTGTAGATTGTGCCTTCTATGACTACGAGGGAGAAATCACCCTACACGAAGGGGTATTGAAGAAGGAAGAAATGAAGAAGAGAGCTCACGAAACGAGTGCAGTAGTAATAGAGAAGAGCGAGCAACTGACATATGCCCAGATGGTGGCACACCTGAGAAAGCAGATCGGGACCAAAAATGAATTTAAAAATGAAATAAACGGCGTACGAGAAACCAGGGAGGGACATCTGCTCCTAGAAATGAGAAAGGGAAGCAAGGAAACGGACAACTTATATAAAACCGTAAGGGAAAGTATGAAGGAACAGAAGGTTAAAAAGTATATAGGAGGGATGCGGAAAGCCTCCGCAAACATATACGGAATAGACGTAGACATAAATGAAGAACAAATTAGACAGAGACTAAACGAGAGCATTGGAATTAACGACGAGAAAGATGGAGTGGAAGTGAAAGCAGTGAGGCCACTGAGAGGTGGTAGACAAGCCGCCTCAATAATAGCGAACGAGGATGTGATAAGGAAACTGGTAGGCATCAGGCAGGTTAAAATCGGTTTCACGATGGCCGACATTAAAGAGAGACAACAGATCATAAGATGTAACAGGTGCTGGGCCGTAGGCCATATGGCTAAAGACTGCAGCAGAGAGGACAGAAGCCAAAAATGCAGAAACTGCACCAAAGAAGGGCACAAGGTAAAGGAATGTACGGATAAACCATATTGCCTGGAATGTAAGAAAGAAGGCCATCGGACAGCCAGCGAGGGCTGCACGAGAGAAAGGAATGAGCAGAAAAACTCATAACGATGGCTATGAAAGTTTTGGGAGGAAGTTATGAGGTGATATATCAGGGTTTTATCTATATTGATTTATTTCTTTTATGTATAAAGTGTACATATCAGAGATTTATTTATGCTAATTTATTGATTTTATCTATACCTCTAATTCATTATTTTAATTATACAAAAATGGTTTTTATCTTTACAGAATTTAATGCTCTTATCTTTATACTAATTTATTATTTTATATATACTAGTGAAAAAACCTTAGGTGATAGAGTTTTTATTTATTTATTTATTTAATTCTTTATTTATACATATTTATACCAGAGCATTTTCATATACAACCTATTTACTTATTTATTTCTCGTATACACACATACTTATATTGCTGTCGATGGTAAAAGTACTCCAACTTAACCTGGGTAGAGCGAAACTTGCCCATGACATAGCATGGCATGATTCCGTTTCTCATGGCATAGACCTCATGATTGTCTCAGAGCCGAATAAAGGGATCTGTTCTAAGGAGGACTGGATCCTGGACAAGAAAAAGGATGTCGCCATAAGAATTTGCAACAGGAACTTGGAAGTGGAAGATATTAAGCCTAAAAATGGGTACATACGCCTGAGTCTGCCCGATCTCTGTGTTTATGCTGTGTACATCTCTCCGAATGCACCTCTCAGTCGCTTCAAATCCACTATGGACGGAATCTTTCAAGATGTGGGACACAATCCAGAAAAGTCCATTATCATGGGCGACATAAACGCCAAATCCCAAACTTGGGGATCCCCCAGGATGGATGAAAGGGGAGAATATATTGATGGCTGGTTGGCACAGCTTGGATGGGGGGCCGCAAATAACGGAGACCACACCTTTGAGAGAGGACCATGTAAAAGCCACATTGACGTAACTCTAGCCTCAGAAAAAATACTGAGGGTAACAGACTGGGAAGTGAAACATTCCAACCCGTACACGCACCACGGAAACATATTCATGGAGATAAGGGTGGCTAAAGGTTGTTGCGACAGACAGCATGCCAGAGGGTTTTTGAGAATGGATTGTTTCAGGCTTGCCCTCCAGAACTATAACTGGGACTGTAATGACGATACGTATCGCACTCTATTAGAGCTCCTGAAGGCGTCATCCACAGAGTCAAACAGAGTTCCCAGAAGAATGCCATACTGGTGGAACGAACAAATAGAGGACGAAAGAAAAAAGTACAACCACTTGCGCAGAAACTACTCACGCCTGAAAGAAAAAGAAAATACCGAAGCGACTAACCTGAGGGCACATATGGCAGCGCAGAGAAGAATCCTTAAGAAGATCATAATGAAGTCCAAGAGGGATCATTGGAGGATGCTGCTAAATGAGCTGGACGAAGATATATGGGGCGAAGGATATCGCATTGCAACTAGACACCTTGTCTCTGGGAATCTCAATTATAAACTGCCCACAAGAACAAGAAGAAAGATCCTTAGAGAGCTGTTCCCGACCACGACGGAGAGCATTGGCAGGTTCCGGAGGGCCTGTGAGAATCCGGAACCTTTTGCAATGCAGGAAATGTTAGAAGCAGCAGCTTCGATGAAGAACCGCAGGGCGCCCGGCCCAGACGGTGTCACCACAGAGGCGGTAAAGTTAATGTGTGAAGTGATCCCACAAATAATGCTGGAAATGTTCAACAAGCTATTAAGAAAACAAGAAGTTCCCAAAAATTGGAAAGTGGCGAGGGTAATTCTCTTGCCAAAAAAAGGAAAAGATCTAACGACGGCGTCAGGGTTCAGGCCTATATGCTTAATAAACACCATGGGGAAACTATATGAGAGGATGCTGCTAAATAGGCTGGAAATAGAACTGGAAGACAAAAACGTAATTTCCGAAAACCAGCATGGTTTTAGGAAAGGCAAATCAACCACGACAGCAATGCTGGCTCTCAAGAAGGCAGTAGGAGATACAGATGACAAATGGTGCCTCATAGTAACATTAGACGTAAAAAACGCCTTTAACACCGCAAATTGGATGTGTATAATAGAGGCCCTGTGTGAGGCAGCAGTGAGCCCATATCTAATAAACTGTGTGAAATCATATTTCACAGGACGATATGTTAAGACGGGTAGGATTCCACATAAGTGTTCGATGGGAGTCCCGCAAGGATCAATAAAGGGTCCCACCCTTTGGAACGTGCAATATGACGGAGTTCTGCGCCTACCGTATGATAGAAACGTTAAAGCTATCGCATATGCAGACGACCTGCTTTTCGTGGTCAGTGGGAAAAATGAGGCCGAGGTCAAGAATAGAGCCCAAAGGACGGTGGAAATGGCGGTTAATTGGTTGGAGGAGAGGGGCCTAAAGGTAGCCTTTGAGAAAACGGAGCTGCTGATAGCGAGAGGACCGAGAAAGGTGGAAGGCCTCAAACTGGAGTACCGGGGTCTGAACGTAACACCCTCCAAGGAGGTCAAATACCTTGGGGTGGTTTTCCAGAGGAATCTGAGTTTTGCAGGACATGTTAAACACATCACGGCAAAGGCTTCAGAAAAGGTATCAGCTTTGGAAAGACTGATGCCAAACATCGGAGGACCTGGCTACGTGAAGAGGAAGGCACTGTGCGGAGTTGCTCACAGCATCTTGCTGTATGCGGCTCCGGTGTGGCGGGAAGTGATTCGACAGAGAACTCACCAGGCAGTTTTCACGTCCATCCAGAGACGATGTCTGCTGAGAGTGGCCTCAGCATACCGTACGGTTTCGGCCGAAGCGGTCCAGGTGATAGCGGGTTACCCCCCTTTTGACCTCATGGTTGCCGAGAGAGGTTTCCTTTTTACGGTGGGTGGGAGACTACCCGGCAATAGAAGAATGGCGTACCGAAGGACAATGGCTAAGTGGCAGAAAAGGTGGGAAGGGGAGGGGCAGACTGCTGCCTGGACGAGAAGACTTATCAAGGAAATAACACCATGGATTGAGTGCGGGCACAGGCGAACAAATTACTTTTTCACTGAGTTTCTGTCGGGTCATGGGAGAAAACAGTCCAGTCATTGAATGAATGATCGCATAATCGGTCGGTACCAATGACTGTACTGGAAAACTGAGGAGGGGGTTTTAGTGGGTGAAAGTCCCACTCGAACCCGCAGCATTGCACTGCCCAGCTGCGGGGAAGGCATAATGCGTTCCCCCTACCTCCCGGGGAAGGAAAAAAAAAAAAAAAAAAAAAAAAAAGGTTAGGTTAGGTTAGGTTAGGTTAGGTTAGGTTAGGTTAGGTTAGGTTAGGTTAGGTTAGGTTAGGTTAGGTTAGGTTAGGTTAGGTTAGGTTAGGTTAGGTTAGGTTAGGTTAGGTTCTCTCGCAGGGCCAGCACCTTGTCGTGGTGTGAGAGCTAAGTAACTGTGAGGACTCTTGAAGCGAGGGCGATTGGAAACTCCAGGGATACATCCCTGGGTTTTCCTGGCAGGGACACCCATATCGTCAAGGTTCAAGACGAACAGCGAAACCAAGACTGGCCACCCCCCCAACCCCCCCCCCCCATTCCCCATGGCAGGATGAACCCCGGTCCTGTCTTTACCACCATTATCCTAAAAGCAGCAGAGATGCTGTTCCCATCCTCCCCCCCCGACGCTATTGGGTTGCCGAGGGCTAGGGGGTTTATCCTAGTTTACACCCACCTCCCTGGACGGACAACAAGGTACGACATGGCAGCCTTTGGACTCGGGGATGTGTGCATAGCACTGCCCCAAACCCCAATAAATGAGATGAGTAAGGAACACGATGAAGAGTTTACGGTGCAGGGGAGGGACACCCCAGTGCCGGTCGGGACTAGTGGTGGTAAAGCGGGCCACACCCGACCGTCATCTGACTACCGCGGGACTGCGTCGACGAGCAACCAGGTCGACCAGTCTATAACTACTACTGGAATGACACCGGCAGAGAGGCCGGCAGGGACAGATGATGCGAAGGCTTTCGGAAGGTCAAAGATGACAAAGAGAACGCCGCCAAGCATAAAGAAAACGGAAAACCAGGAAGAGAAAGGGGAAAGTGGTGTAAAGATGAGTACCCCAAATGAGTCCATTGAAGAGGTAGACAGCCCAAACGGAAAGGAGGAATACTGGGATTGGATGTTCAACTTGAACCCCAAAAAGAGAAGACGAATGGAGTCCTCAATCAACGTGAGCCTCGACAGCAACAAATTTGCGGGAATTATAGAGCTGCTAAAACATGCCGCAGGAAAAATAAATGATATTGTGCAAACGGAAGATGGGAAAATCAGCGAAGCCTCAAGGAGCGAACTGACTGCCCTCGCTGAGAGCCTCACGGAAGAGGCCTCAGATATGAATAAAAATATCAAACTGAAGGAATATAAAGATTGCGGGACACAAGCGACGCCAGAGGAGATAGACCTGGACCTCACTATCTCACAGGTTAGGGGCCGGATAGAAGTAGGCATGACGGCAGAAGAAGTCAAGGAGCTGGTAGGGAAAAACTGGCCAGAGCAGGCATATACCCGAAGAATGGATGATGTCAACGTGACAGACGACAGGATCAGTGGAAGGGTGGCAATCCTGGCCCCTACGAACAGGATGAAAGATGTAAAATTCCTCAAAACGCTGCTGGGGAACACGAAGCGCACACTTCAGCATATACACGCGGGAAAGCTCAAGGAGGGAGACGTACTGGTGAGCAGGACGAGCGGCTCGGTCGTCATCGGTGGTGTAGAACTCACCGAAGAAAAGATTATCTATATCGGAGGGCTGACAGAAAGCGACAGGGAGGAGGAACAAGTGAGGTCGCTCTTCGAAATGTTCAAGAAGATAAGAGAGGCCGAACCGATGGAGGACGCACCGATCCACCTAGCCGTGATGCTCAGCTCACTAGACGAGGATACCAAAAGGAAAATCCTGGAGTGTGCCTTCTGCGAGTATGAGGGACAGGTCACTCTACACGAAAAAAGAAAGTCCCAAAAAAGCGAGGCATTTAATAAAAGGAATAAATTTAACACGGAGGCTTTGCTGATTGAAAAAACTGAATCGACCACATATGCCCAGATGGTGAGCTCCCTTAAAGAAAAGCTGCGAGGAGAAACGATAATCTCTGAAGAAATTAAGGGGATCAGGCAAACCAGAGATGGGCACCTATTAGTGGAAATAAAGGAGGGCAGTAAGGAGACAGAGACCGTATTCAATAAACTAAGAGGAGAAATAACAACAACGAAGGTTAGAAGACTGGCGAACAACGCAGAAAAAACCGCCGTCAACATCTATGGCTTGGACATAGATGTTGATGAAATAGCCCTCGAAAGTACACTAGCAGGGTGCCTAAAGACAAAAGTAGGAAACAACGAGTTTTCAATAAAAGCCCTGAGACCCATGGAAGGAGGTAGGAAAGCAGCCACGGTAATAACGAGCCCTGAGATAGCGAGGAAGCTAATAGAGATGGCGAAAATTAAAGTGGGGTTGTCAGTGGCCCACATAAAGGAGAGGAAGCCCACTGTCAAATGTATGAGATGCTGGAAGGAGGGGCACAGGGCGGATAAGTGCACAGAGGAGGACATGAGCCGAAAATGCAGGAACTGCGCTGAGGAGGGGCACATGGCCAGGGAGTGCAAAAACAACCCTCACTGCGCCAAATGCAAGCAGTCAGGGCATAGAACTTATGGCCGTGGCTGCCAAATAAAAGAAAGAAAAAAAGAAGACAACAGAGAAACGCAAGATGAAGCTAAACCCTAAGGGAAGCTCGCCAGAGATTGGGCAGGTGAGGAGAGTGGTAAGAAACCAAGACAATATTTTAGATGCACAGTACATAAAAATTTTAACTATACACACGGACTGCCGTTTTTATCTATACTATATTTTTTTAGTGGGGTTAAATCTATAGTAACTTATTTTTTTATTTTTACACTTTACACAGACTATGTACATACAGTTTTTACTTATACACTTTACACAGACTTTGTACATATATTTTTTATTTATACACACGATTTACCGTTTTTAGACAAATTTTACTGGTTTTTTATTTATATTAATTTATTGGTTTTATCTATACAGTGGTTTTATCTGAATTTTATCTATATTAATTTATCCATTTTATTTATACAAGTAATTATTTCTCTGTCCCGAGATGTCTGTGTGGTCCACTATGTGATGCCGAAGGGGTCTACCGGAGTTTCACCAAAAAATGTATCATATCCTGCAGGCAAATTTGGGCAGATCTAAGGCAGCTCACGATATGGCATGGGCAGCAGCACAAAAAGGAAATATAGATATATTAATAATCTCAGAGCCCAACAAAAAGAAATGCTCAACAGATGGCTGGTGTACGGATGGAAGCAAGGACATAGCCGTCAAAATAATGAATAAAAAGATAGAAGTGCAAAAAATCCAAAGAAATAAAAACTACGTACTCCTATCTCTCAAAGAGATAAATATCTTCGCCCTGTACATTTCCCCAAATATAAGTATAACAAGTTTTAAAAAAAGAGTTGACGAAATATGCGAGGCAGCGGGAAAGTACAGGGGGAAAGTGATGATAGTGGGGGATATAAATGCCAAGTCCCCCATATGGGGAGCCCCCGCTGCTGACGAAAGAGGAGAGTACGTAGAAGAATGGCTGGCACAAATGTCATGGACGGCTATGAACAACGGGCAGCCGACGTTCATAAGGGGGGCGTCAAGAACGCATATAGACGTAACCCTCGCCCCCACGAAAGAGACTAAAAAATTTACGGGGTGGAACGTCAGGCACGAAAATCCGTACACCTGGCACGGCCACATATACTTCCAGGTGAACTCCGGTAACAAGTCTAAAAAACACGCAAAGAATAGCATCCTGGATCGTGGAGATTTTAAGAAAAAGATAGAAGAAATTACCTCCACCGGGGGAATAAAAATGTACGAAGAGATGCTTGAAGCCTTCAAAGCGTCGAGCAGAAGTCACACACAAAACAGTAAAGGATACCCGTACTGGTGGAACGAACAAATCATGGAAACAAGAAAAGAATATTTCAAAGCAAGAAGGAAATTCACCAGGGCGGGAACCGGGAGAGCCGCAGACCGTCACACATACCAATCAGAAATGAAGGAAAAAAGTAGACAGCTCAGAAGATTGATAAATAAATCAAAGAGGGAAAACTGGAAAAGCCTCCTTGCTGAACTGGACCAGGACATATGGGGAGAGGCCTATAAAATAGCCACTAGCCACCTGAGGATACAGAGTCTGGGGTACTCCCTCACCGTAAAAAGAAGAATACAAATATTGAAAGACCTGTTTCCCGGAGGAGGGAAACAGATGAAAAGGAGGGAGGGCCCTAGGCTGATAGCCCCTCCCTTCACGATGGAGGAGCTAAGGGTGGCCGTGGCTACGATGAAACCAGGAAAGGCCCCTGGTCCAGATGGTGTGACGGTCGAAGCTCTTAAGATAGCGTATGAGGCGATCCCGGATAAAATCCTAGAGATGTTTAATGACCTGCTCGACAACAGAGTGTTCCCCCGAGAATGGAAACGATCCAGAGTAGTGCTGATACCGAAAAAAGGAAAGGATCCCGATGTTTCCTCCTCATTCAGACTAATCTGCCTCCTAAATACGACGGGAAAAATGTTCGAAAAATTAATCATAAACAGACTGGATGAGGAATTAGAAGAAAAAAGAGCAATATCAAATAACCAGCACGGATTCGTGAAGAGGAGATCAACGGTATCGGCAATGCTAAGCGTGAAAGAAAAAGTGGAGAAAGCAAAACGCAGATGGTTGGTCATGGTAACAATAGATGTTAAAAACGCTTTCAATACAGCGAGATGGCATCACATAGTGGACAAGTTGAGAAGTGTAGAGTGTTCCGAATACTTGGTGGAGATGGTGGCGGACTATTTCAGAGATCGCTGGGTGGAGGCGGGAACAGTAGTAAGGAAGTGCACCATGGGAGTCCCACAGGGCTCGGTTAAAGGACCGAGGCTGTGGGACGTAATGTACAACGATGTCCTGACACTTCCTTACGAAGAAGGAGTGGAGGCCATCGCATATGCGGACGATCTCCTCCTCATGGTAGAGGAGGAGGAAGAAAGGAAGCTAAATGAAAAAATCGTTCGTACAGTCCGAAAAGTAGCGGACTGGATGGCCTCGAAAGGACTGGAAGTGGCGACACACAAGACAGAAATACTAGTAGCAAAGGGTCCGAGGAACAGAAGAGGTATAAAAGTGTCGCTACAAGGAGATGAAATAGTACCTTCACCATCAATAATGTATCTAGGAGTAATTTTCGACAGCAGAATGAACTTCTCTGCACAGGTTAAACATTTGGCAGAAAAAGCGCTGCAAAAAGTAGAAACCATGAGACGGCTGCTCCCCAATATCGGAGGGCCAAACTACTACAAAAGAAGAATATTATGCACTATTATGCACAGCGTACTGCTGTACGCAGCCCCGGTATGGAGAGCAGCCATAAAGAGAAACAAACAAAAAAACGAATTGGTTAGAGTGCAGAGAAGGGGACTCCTACGAGTTACAAGTGCCTACAGAACTGTCTCCGCGGAGGCAGTACAGGTCATTGCGGGCTATCCACCCATAGACCTTATGATCGCCGAAAATTGTTTTCTACATAAAATAGGCACCAGGTTACCCGGAAACAGGAGGATGGCCAGAAAAAGGACAATACAAATGTGGCAGAGGAGGTGGGAAAGCGAAGAGGGTACGGCGAAATGGACCCGTACCCTAATAGGTAACCTGGAAGGGTGGATGGCCTGCGAACACAAGAGGTCCAGCTATTACTTCACCCAGTTTCTGACCGGACACGGGTCATTCGGCACATACACCAAAAGGATAGGCAAGACAGAAAATGATAAATGCTACGTATGTGACGAGACGGATGACCCGGAACATGTTTATGGATACTGCGAAAGATGGGATACGGAAAGAAACTGGGTGAAAGCAGAATTGAAAAGGCTCCCTGACGTGAACACCCTCCTCAAAGAAATGATAGAAGACAAGAAGACATGGACAATAATGTACGAATATGTAGTGAAAGTGATGCAGAAGAAGGAGGAGGAGGACCGAAGCAGGGAGCAAAGAGCGGACCGTAGGACGTAGGACGTAGAGGGCCGCCGATGAAAAAAGCATGATGCTTAAATTCCGACGGCCCTCTATTTACAGAGGAGGGGGGTTTAGTGGGTGAGAGCCCCACACGAACCTTCGGCATTGCACAGCCCGCCGAAGGGAAGGCAGGTAGTGCTTCCCCCCTACCTTATGGGCAAAAAAAAAAAAAAAAAAAAGGTTAGGTTAGGTTAGGTTAGGTTAGGTTAGGTTAGGTTAGGTTAGGTTAGGTTAGGTTAGGTTAGGTTAGGTTAGGTTAGGTTAGGTTAGGTTAATGCCGAATGTAGGAGGGCCCGGATTTGCAAAGAGGAGAGCACTTTGCAGTGTGGCACAGAGCGTCCTGATGTATGCTGCTCCAGTATGGCGAGAAGTGATTCACCGTAAAACTCAACTGGGCAAATTACTGTCCATTCAGAGGCGCTGCCTGCTGAGAGTTACGTCGGCTTACCGCACTGTATCAGCGGAAGGGGTTCAGGTGATCGCGGGTTACCCCCCGTTCGATCTTATGGTCGCTGAGAGGTGTTTCCTGTTCACCGTAGGAGGGAGACTGTTGGAGAACAGGAGGATGGCCCATCGTAGGACCGTAAGAAAATGGCAGGATAAATGGGAGAGGGGAGGACAAACGGCTGCCTGGACAAAGAGTCTCATAGGGAATATAGAGCCATGGATCGAATGCGTGCATAGACGGGTGTGTTACTTCTTCACGCAATTTCTTACTGGGCATGGTTCTTTTGGCACTTTCACCAAGAGAATTGGAAAAACAGCTGATGATAAGTGTCATATATGTAAGAAGAAGGATGATCCTGTACACATGTTTTATCAGTGCGTGAGGTGGAGGGAAGAAAGAGAGGAGCTGGTGGTGAATATCGGACAACTGCCTCCGATCGAAAGCATCATTGAGACCATGATTGAGAGCCGAGAAAGTTGGAACCTGATATATGGGTACATCACCCAGGTCATGAGGAAAAAAGAATTGGAGGACAGGGAAAGACAGGGCTGATGGACACGTTCAGGAGGAGTTTACACCGGGTTACGCACCTGATGCACGGGCAACTAGCCTAATTCCAGGTGGCGATGATACCCGGGGAAAGAGGAGGGTGGTTTAGTGAGGTGAAAGTCCCACACAAATCCGCAGCACTTTTAATTACACCATAGGCTCGCTGCGGAGAAGGCATTAGCTTCCCCCTACCTCAGGGCCAAAAAAAAAAAAAAAAAAAAAGGTTAGGTTAGGTTAGGATAGGTTAGGTTAGGTTAGGTTAGGTTAGGTTAGGTTAGGTTAGGTTAGGTTAGGTTAGGTTAGGTTAGGTTAGGTTAGGTTAGGTTAGGTTAGGTTAGGTTAGGTTAGGTTACCAGAATAATGGAGGAGTATTTCAGAAACAGATACATCACGATAGGAAAAGTGAGACACAGATGTACCATGGGAGTAGTTCAGGGTTCCAACGTTGGACCTCCACTATGGAATATAACATACGATGAGGTATTGGTTCTGGAATATCCGGAAGGCGTTTCAACACTGGCATATGCAGACGATCTGCTCTTCATGGTGGAGGGAGAATCTGAGAACAGCGTCAGAGATAAGATCGAGCAAACTTTTGAAATAATGAAGACTTGGATGAACAGCAGAAAGCTTGAAGTTGCTTCTCACAAAACAGAGATTGTTGTAATCAAAGGCCCCAGAAAAAGAGGAAGGATGGAGATAGTGATAAATGATGAGAGGATAGCTGAAATCAATGAACTAAAATATCTGGGAGTGATCTTGAAGAGGGGCTTGGACTTCTCAGGCCACGTTAAGCATATTGTGGAGAAGACAAACAGAAGAATAAAAGCAATAAACATACTCATGCCGAATATAGGTGGCCCAACATTCTATAAGAGGAAGGCCTTGTGCTCGATAGTGCACGGCACCGTCCTGTACGCCGCTCCGATATGGAGAGAGATAACAAAGAAGGATAAATACAGAAAGATACTCACCTCCCTGCAGAGGGGGCCACTCCAGAGAGTGTGTTCGGCGTATAGGACGGTGTCGGCTGAAGCCCTGCAGGTAATCTCTGGCTTTATGCCAATGGATATTATGTTGGAGGAAGCCTGTTTCCTTTTCAAGGTCGGAAGCAGACTCCCCGGAAACCGAAGGATGGCCAGAAGGCGAGCTATGATTAAATGGCAGAAAAGATGGGACGAAGGCGGAACAACGGCAGCCTGGACGAGGAAACTGATCCCGAGCATAGCGAGATGGGTAAATTGCAGACACAAAAGAACAAACTATTATTTCACACAGTTTCTCACAGGCCATGGCTCGTTCAATACTTTTGTAAATAGAATTGGAAAGTTAGAAAGCAATCTTTGTGATATATGTGGAGAGGAGGACAGCCCCACTCATGTGTACCAGGAGTGTCGGAGATGGACGGTACAGAGGGATGCAGTGAAGATTGAATTTGGAGTACTGCCAAACATAGACCAGGTGGTGACAGTAATGCTGGAAGATGACCAGAAGTGGAATATTATTTACGATTATATAACACAAGTGATGAAGGAAAAAGAGACAGAGGACAGAATCAGAGGATAGAATTGGAAAAACCTCTAGGATTCCCCAGCTGAAGATCGGGCAGAAATGCCTTTCCCAGGTGGGTGTGTCGTTTTACATTAGAGAGGAGGGGGTTTTAGTGGGTGAGAGCCCCACACGAACCCACGGCATTGCACCGCCCAGCCGTGGGGAAGACTGGAAGAGTTTTCCCCCTACCTCTGGGGCAAAAAAAAAAAAAAAAAAAAAAAAAAGGTTAGGTTAGGTTAGGTTAGGTTAGGTTAGGTTAGGTTAGGTTAGGTTAGGTTAGGTTAGGTTAGGTTAGGTTAGGTTAGGTTAGGTTAATGCCGAATGTAGGAGGGCCCGGATTTGCAAAGAGGAGAGCACTTTGCAGTGTGGCACAGAGCGTCCTGATGTATGCTGCTCCAGTATGGCGAGAAGTGATTCACCGTAAAACTCAACTGGGCAAATTACTGTCCATTCAGAGGCGCTGCCTGCTGAGAGTTACGTCGGCTTACCGCACTGTATCAGCGGAAGCGGTTCAGGTGATCGCGGGTTACCCCCCGTTCGATCTTATGGTCGCTGAGAGGTGTTTCCTGTTCACCGTAGGAGGGAGACTGTTGGGGAACAGGAGGATGGCCCATCGTAGGACCGTAAGAAAATGGCAGGATAAATGGGAGAGGGGAGGACAAACGGCTGCCTGGACAAAGAGTCTCATAGGGAATATAGAGCCATGGATCGAATGCGTGCATAGACGGGTGTGTTACTTCTTCACGCAATTTCTTACTGGGCATGGTTCTTTTGGCACTTTCACCAAGAGAATTGGAAAAACAGCTGATGATAAGTGTCATATATGTAAGAAGAAGGATGATCCTGTACACATGTTTTATCAGTGCGTGAGGTGGAGGGAAGAAAGAGAGGAGCTGGTGGTGAATATCGGACAACTGCCTCCGATCGAAAGCATCATTGAGACCATGATTGAGAGCCGAGAAAGTTGGAACCTGATATATGGGTACATCACCCAGGTCATGAGGAAAAAAGAATTGGAGGACAGGGAAAGACAGGGCTGATGGACACGTTCAGGAGGAGTTTACACCGGGTTACGCACCTGATGCACGGGCAACTAGCCTAATTCCAGGTGGCGATGATACCCGGGGAAAGAGGAGGGTGGTTTAGTGAGGTGAAAGTCCCACACAAATCCGCAGCACTTTTAATTACACCATAGGCTCGCTGCGGAGAAGGCATTAGCTTCCCCCTACCTCAGGGCCAAAAAAAAAAAAAAAAAAAAGGTTAGGTTAGGTTAGGCTAGGTTAGGTTAGGTTAGGTTAGGTTAGGTTAGGTTAGGTTAGGTTAGGTTAGGTTAGGTTAGGTTAGGTTAGGTTAGGTTAGGTTAGGTTAGGTTACCAGAATAATGGGGGAGTATTTCAGAAACAGATACATCACGATAGGAAAAGTGAGACACAGATGTACCATGGGAGTAGTTCAGGGTTCCAACGTTGGACCTCCACTATGGAATATAACATACGATGAGGTATTGGTTCTGGAATATCCGGAAGGCGTTTCAACACTGGCATATGCAGACGATCTGCTCTTCATGGTGGAGGGAGAATCTGAGAACAGCGTCAGAGATAAGATCGAGCAAACTTTTGAAATAATGAAGACTTGGATGAACAGCAGAAAGCTTGAAGTTGCTTCTCACAAAACAGAGATTGTTGTAATCAAAGGCCCCAGAAAAAGAGGAAGGATGGAGATAGTGATAAATGATGAGAGGATAGCTGAAATCAATGAACTAAAATATCTGGGAGTGATCTTGAAGAGGGGCTTGGACTTCTCAGGCCACGTTAAGCATATTGTGGAGAAGACAAACAGAAGAATAAAAGCAATAAACATACTCATGCCGAATATAGGTGGCCCAACATTCTATAAGAGGAAGGCCTTGTGCTCGATAGTGCACGGCACCGTCCTGTACGCCGCTCCGATATGGAGAGAGATAACAAAGAAGGATAAATACAGAAAGATACTCACCTCCCTGCAGAGGGGGCCACTCCAGAGAGTGTGTTCGGCGTATAGGACGGTGTCGGCTGAAGCCCTGCAGGTAATCTCTGGCTTTATGCCAATGGATATTATGTTGGAGGAAGCCTGTTTCCTTTTCAAGGTCGGAAGCAGACTCCCCGGAAACCGAAGGATGGCCAGAAGGCGAGCTATGATTAAATGGCAGAAAAGATGGGACGAAGGCGGAACAACGGCAGCCTGGACGAGGAAACTGATCCCGAGCATAGCGAGATGGGTAAATTGCAGACACAAAAGAACAAACTATTATTTCACACAGTTTCTCACAGGCCATGGCTCGTTCAATACTTTTGTAAATAGAATTGGAAAGTTAGAAAGCAATCTTTGTGATATATGTGGAGAGGAGGACAGCCCCACTCATGTGTACCAGGAGTGTCGGAGATGGACGGTACAGAGGGATGCAGTGAAGATTGAATTTGGAGTACTGCCAAACATAGACCAGGTGGTGACAGTAATGCTGGAAGATGACCAGAAGTGGAATATTATTTACGATTATATAACACAAGTGATGAAGGAAAAAGAGACAGAGGACAGAATCAGAGGATAGAATTGGAAAAACCTCTAGGATTCCCCAGCTGAAGATCGGGCAGAAATGCCTTTCCCAGGTGGGTGTGTCGTTTTACATTAGAGAGGAGGGGGTTTTAGTGGGTGAGAGCCCCACACGAACCCACGGCATTGCACCGCCCAGCCGTGGGGAAGACTGGAAGAGTTTTCCCCCTACCTCTGGGGCAAAAAAAAAAAAAAAAAAAAAAAAAAAAAAAAAAAAAAGGTTAGGTTAGGTTAGGTTAGGTTAGGTTAGGTTAGGTTAGGTTAGGTTAGGTTAGGTTAGGTTAGGTTAGGTTAGGTTAGGTTAGGTTAGGTTAGGTTAGGTTAATGCCGAATGTAGGAGGGCCCGGATTTGCAAAGAGGAGAGCACTTTGCAGTGTGGCACAGAGCGTCCTGATGTATGCTGCTCCAGTATGGCGAGAAGTGATTCACCGTAAAACTCAACTGGGCAAATTACTGTCCATTCAGAGGCGCTGCCTGCTGAGAGTTACGTCGGCTTACCGCACTGTATCAGCGGAAGCGGTTCAGGTGATCGCGGGTTACCCCCCGTTCGATCTTATGGTCGCTGAGAGGTGTTTCCTGTTCACCGTAGGAGGGAGACTGTTGGGGAACAGGAGGATGGCCCATCGTAGGACCGTAAGAAAATGGCAGGATAAATGGGAGAGGGGAGGACAAACGGCTGCCTGGACAAAGAGTCTCATAGGGAATATAGAGCCATGGATCGAATGCGTGCATAGACGGGTGTGTTACTTCTTCACGCAATTTCTTACTGGGCATGGTTCTTTTGGCACTTTCACCAAGAGAATTGGAAAAACAGCTGATGATAAGTGTCATATATGTAAGAAGAAGGATGATCCTGTACACATGTTTTATCAGTGCGTGAGGTGGAGGGAAGAAAGAGAGGAGCTGGTGGTGAATATCGGACAACTGCCTCCGATCGAAAGCATCATTGAGACCATGATTGAGAGCCGAGAAAGTTGGAACCTGATATATGGGTACATCACCCAGGTCATGAGGAAAAAAGAATTGGAGGACAGGGAAAGACAGGGCTGATGGACACGTTCAGGAGGAGTTTACACCGGGTTACGCACCTGATGCACGGGCAACTAGCCTAATTCCAGGTGGCGATGATACCCGGGGAAAGAGGAGGGTGGTTTAGTGAGGTGAAAGTCCCACACAAATCCGCAGCACTTTTAATTACACCATAGGCTCGCTGCGGAGAAGGCATTAGCTTCCCCCTACCTCAGGGCCAAAAAAAAAAAAAAAAAAAAAGGTTAGGTTAGGTTAGGATAGGTTAGGTTAGGTTAGGTTAGGTTAGGTTAGGTTAGGTTAGGTTAGGTTAGGTTAGGTTAGGTTAGGTTAGGTTAGGTTAGGTTAGGTTAGGTTAGGTTAGGTTAGGTTACCAGAATAATGGAGGAGTATTTCAGAAACAGATACATCACGATAGGAAAAGTGAGACACAGATGTACCATGGGATTAGTTCAGGGTTCCAACGTTGGACCTCCACTATGGAATATAACATACGATGAGGTATTGGTTCTGGAATATCCGGAAGGCGTTTCAACACTGGCATATGCAGACGATCTGCTCTTCATGGTGGAGGGAGAATCTGAGAACAGCGTCAGAGATAAGATCGAGCAAACTTTTGAAATAATGAAGACTTGGATGAACAGCAGAAAGCTTGAAGTTGCTTCTCACAAAACAGAGATTGTTGTAATCAAAGGCCCCAGAAAAAGAGGAAGGATGGAGATAGTGATAAATGATGAGAGGATAGCTGAAATCAATGAACTAAAATATCTGGGAGTGATCTTGAAGAGGGGCTTGGACTTCTCAGGCCACGTTAAGCATATTGTGGAGAAGACAAACAGAAGAATAAAAGCAATAAACATACTCATGCCGAATATAGGTGGCCCAACATTCTATAAGAGGAAGGCCTTGTGCTCGATAGTGCACGGCACCGTCCTGTACGCCGCTCCGATATGGAGAGAGATAACAAAGAAGGATAAATACAGAAAGATACTCACCTCCCTGCAGAGGGGGCCACTCCAGAGAGTGTGTTCGGCGTATAGGACGGTGTCGGCTGAAGCCCTGCAGGTAATCTCTGGCTTTATGCCAATGGATATTATGTTGGAGGAAGCCTGTTTCCTTTTCAAGGTCGGAAGCAGACTCCCCGGAAACCGAAGGATGGCCAGAAGGCGAGCTATGATTAAATGGCAGAAAAGATGGGACGAAGGCGGAACAACGGCAGCCTGGACGAGGAAACTGATCCCGAGCATAGCGAGATGGGTAAATTGCAGACACAAAAGAACAAACTATTATTTCACACAGTTTCTCACAGGCCATGGCTCGTTCAATACTTTTGTAAATAGAATTGGAAAGTTAGAAAGCAATCTTTGTGATATATGTGGAGAGGAGGACAGCCCCACTCATGTGTACCAGGAGTGTCGGAGATGGACGGTACAGAGGGATGCAGTGAAGATTGAATTTGGAGTACTGCCAAACATAGACCAGGTGGTGACAGTAATGCTGGAAGATGACCAGAAGTGGAATATTATTTACGATTATATAACACAAGTGATGAAGGAAAAAGAGACAGAGGACAGAATCAGAGGATAGAATTGGAAAAACCTCTAGGATTCCCCAGCTGAAGATCGGGCAGAAATGCCTTTCCCAGGTGGGTGTGTCGTTTTACATTAGAGAGGAGGGGGTTTTAGTGGGTGAGAGCCCCACACGAACCCACGGCATTGCACCGCCCAGCCGTGGGGAAGACTGGAAGAGTTTTCCCCCTACCTCTGGGGCAAAAAAAAAAAAAAAAAAAAAAAAAAAAAAAAAGGTTAGGTTAGGTTAGGTTAGGTTAGGTTAGGTTAGGTTAGGTTAGGTTAGGTTAGGTTAGGTTAGGTTAGGTTAGGTTAATGCCGAATGTAGGAGGGCCCGGATTTGCAAAGAGGAGAGCACTTTGCAGTGTGGCACAGAGCGTCCTGATGTATGCTGCTCCAGTATGGCGAGAAGTGATTCACCGTAAAACTCAACTGGGCAAATTACTGTCCATTCAGAGGCGCTGCCTGCTGAGAGTTACGTCGGCTTACCGCACTGTATCAGCGGAAGCGGTTCAGGTGATCGCGGGTTACCCCCCGTTCGATCTTATGGTCGCTGAGAGGTGTTTCCTGTTCACCGTAGGAGGGAGACTGTTGGGGAACAGGAGGATGGCCCATCGTAGGACCGTAAGAAAATGGCAGGATAAATGGGAGAGGGGAGGACAAACGGCTGCCTGGACAAAGAGTCTCATAGGGAATATAGAGCCATGGATCGAATGCGTGCATAGACGGGTGTGTTACTTCTTCACGCAATTTCTTACTGGGCATGGTTCTTTTGGCACTTTCACCAAGAGAATTGGAAAAACAGCTGATGATAAGTGTCATATATGTAAGAAGAAGGATGATCCTGTACACATGTTTTATCAGTGCGTGAGGTGGAGGGAAGAAAGAGAGGAGCTGGTGGTGAATATCGGACAACTGCCTCCGATCGAAAGCATCATTGAGACCATGATTGAGAGCCGAGAAAGTTGGAACCTGATATATGGGTACATCACCCAGGTCATGAGGAAAAAAGAATTGGAGGACAGGGAAAGACAGGGCTGATGGACACGTTCAGGAGGAGTTTACACCGGGTTACGCACCTGATGCACGGGCAACTAGCCTAATTCCAGGTGGCGATGATACCCGGGGAAAGAGGAGGGTGGTTTAGTGAGGTGAAAGTCCCACACAAATCCGCAGCACTTTTAATTACACCATAGGCTCGCTGCGGAGAAGGCATTAGCTTCCCCCTACCTCAGGGCCAAAAAAAAAAAAAAAAAAAAGGTTAGGTTAGGTTAGGATAGGTTAGGTTAGGTTAGGTTAGGTTAGGTTAGGTTAGGTTAGGTTAGGTTAGGTTAGGTTAGGTTAGGTTAGGTTAGGTTAGGTTAGGTTAGGTTAGGTTAGGTTAGGTTAGGTTACCAGAATAATGGAGGAGTATTTCAGAAACAGATACATCACGATAGGAAAAGTGAGACACAGATGTACCATGGGAGTAGTTCAGGGTTCCAACGTTGGACCTCCACTATGGAATATAACATACGATGAGGTATTGGTTCTGGAATATCCGGAAGGCGTTTCAACACTGGCATATGCAGACGATCTGCTCTTCATGGTGGAGGGAGAATCTGAGAACAGCGTCAGAGATAAGATCGAGCAAACTTTTGAAATAATGAAGACTTGGATGAACAGCAGAAAGCTTGAAGTTGCTTCTCACAAAACAGAGATTGTTGTAATCAAAGGCCCCAGAAAAAGAGGAAGGATGGAGATAGTGATAAATGATGAGAGGATAGCTGAAATCAATGAACTAAAATATCTGGGAGTGATCTTGAAGAGGGGCTTGGACTTCTCAGGCCACGTTAAGCATATTGTGGAGAAGACAAACAGAAGAATAAAAGCAATAAACATACTCATGCCGAATATAGGTGGCCCAACATTCTATAAGAGGAAGGCCTTGTGCTCGATAGTGCACGGCACCGTCCTGTACGCCGCTCCGATATGGAGAGAGATAACAAAGAAGGATAAATACAGAAAGATACTCACCTCCCTGCAGAGGGGGCCACTCCAGAGAGTGTGTTCGGCGTATAGGACGGTGTCGGCTGAAGCCCTGCAGGTAATCTCTGGCTTTATGCCAATGGATATTATGTTGGAGGAAGCCTGTTTCCTTTTCAAGGTCGGAAGCAGACTCCCCGGAAACCGAAGGATGGCCAGAAGGCGAGCTATGATTAAATGGCAGAAAAGATGGGACGAAGGCGGAACAACGGCAGCCTGGACGAGGAAACTGATCCCGAGCATAGCGAGATGGGTAAATTGCAGACACAAAAGAACAAACTATTATTTCACACAGTTTCTCACAGGCCATGGCTCGTTCAATACTTTTGTAAATAGAATTGGAAAGTTAGAAAGCAATCTTTGTGATATATGTGGAGAGGAGGACAGCCCCACTCATGTGTACCAGGAGTGTCGGAGATGGACGGTACAGAGGGATGCAGTGAAGATTGAATTTGGAGTACTGCCAAACATAGACCAGGTGGTGACAGTAATGCTGGAAGATGACCAGAAGTGGAATATTATTTACGATTATATAACACAAGTGATGAAGGAAAAAGAGACAGAGGACAGAATCAGAGGATAGAATTGGAAAAACCTCTAGGATTCCCCAGCTGAAGATCGGGCAGAAATGCCTTTCCCAGGTGGGTGTGTCGTTTTACATTAGAGAGGAGGGGGTTTTAGTGGGTGAGAGCCCCACACGAACCCACGGCATTGCACCGCCCAGCCGTGGGGAAGACTGGAAGAGTTTTCCCCCTACCTCTGGGGCAAAAAAAAAAAAAAAAAAAAAAAAAAAAAAAAAAAAAAAAGGTTAGGTTAGGTTCGGTTAGGTTAGGTTAGGTTAGGTTAGGTTAGGTTAGGTTAGGTTAGGTTAGGTTAATGCCGAATGTAGGAGGGCCCGGATTTGCAAAGAGGAGAGCACTTTGCAGTGTGGCACAGAGCGTCCTGATGTATGCTGCTCCAGTATGGCGAGAAGTGATTCACCGTAAAACTCAACTGGGCAAATTACTGTCCATTCAGAGGCGCTGCCTGCTGAGAGTTACGTCGGCTTACCGCACTGTATCAGCGGAAGCGGTTCAGGTGATCGCGGGTTACCCCCCGTTCGATCTTATGGTCGCTGAGAGGTGTTTCCTGTTCACCGTAGGAGGGAGACTGTTGGGGAACAGGAGGATGGCCCATCGTAGGACCGTAAGAAAATGGCAGGATAAATGGGAGAGGGGAGGACAAACGGCTGCCTGGACAAAGAGTCTCATAGGGAATATAGAGCCATGGATCGAATGCGTGCATAGACGGGTGTGTTACTTCTTCACGCAATTTCTTACTGGGCATGGTTCTTTTGGCACTTTCACCAAGAGAATTGGAAAAACAGCTGATGATAAGTGTCATATATGTAAGAAGAAGGATGATCCTGTACACATGTTTTATCAGTGCGTGAGGTGGAGGGAAGAAAGAGAGGAGCTGGTGGTGAATATCGGACAACTGCCTCCGATCGAAAGCATCATTGAGACCATGATTGAGAGCCGAGAAAGTTGGAACCTGATATATGGGTACATCACCCAGGTCATGAGGAAAAAAGAATTGGAGGACAGGGAAAGACAGGGCTGATGGACACGTTCAGGAGGAGTTTACACCGGGTTACGCACCTGATGCACGGGCAACTAGCCTAATTCCAGGTGGCGATGATACCCGGGGAAAGAGGAGGGTGGTTTAGTGAGGTGAAAGTCCCACACAAATCCGCAGCACTTTTAATTACACCATAGGCTCGCTGCGGAGAAGGCATTAGCTTCCCCCTACCTCAGGGCCAAAAAAAAAAAAAAAAAAAAAGGTTAGGTTAGGTTAGGATAGGTTAGGTTAGGTTAGGTTAGGTTAGGTTAGGTTAGGTTAGGTTAGGTTAGGTTAGGTTAGGTTAGGTTAGGTTAGGTTAGGTTAGGTTAGGTTAGGTTAGGTTAGGTTAGGTTACCAGAATAATGGAGGAGTATTTCAGAAACAGATACATCACGATAGGAAAAGTGAGACACAGATGTACCATGGGAGTAGTTCAGGGTTCCAACGTTGGACCTCCACTATGGAATATAACATACGATGAGGTATTGGTTCTGGAATATCCGGAAGGCGTTTCAACACTGGCATATGCAGACGATCTGCTCTTCATGGTGGAGGGAGAATCTGAGAACAGCGTCAGAGATAAGATCGAGCAAACTTTTGAAATAATGAAGACTTGGATGAACAGCAGAAAGCTTGAAGTTGCTTCTCACAAAACAGAGATTGTTGTAATCAAAGGCCCCAGAAAAAGAGGAAGGATGGAGATAGTGATAAATGATGAGAGGATAGCTGAAATCAATGAACTAAAATATCTGGGAGTGATCTTGAAGAGGGGCTTGGACTTCTCAGGCCACGTTAAGCATATTGTGGAGAAGACAAACAGAAGAATAAAAGCAATAAACATACTCATGCCGAATATAGGTGGCCCAACATTCTATAAGAGGAAGGCCTTGTGCTCGATAGTGCACGGCACCGTCCTGTACGCCGCTCCGATATGGAGAGAGATAACAAAGAAGGATAAATACAGAAAGATACTCACCTCCCTGCAGAGGGGGCCACTCCAGAGAGTGTGTTCGGCGTATAGGACGGTGTCGGCTGAAGCCCTGCAGGTAATCTCTGGCTTTATGCCAATGGATATTATGTTGGAGGAAGCCTGTTTCCTTTTCAAGGTCGGAAGCAGACTCCCCGGAAACCGAAGGATGGCCAGAAGGCGAGCTATGATTAAATGGCAGAAAAGATGGGACGAAGGCGGAACAACGGCAGCCTGGACGAGGAAACTGATCCCGAGCATAGCGAGATGGGTAAATTGCAGACACAAAAGAACAAACTATTATTTCACACAGTTTCTCACAGGCCATGGCTCGTTCAATACTTTTGTAAATAGAATTGGAAAGTTAGAAAGCAATCTTTGTGATATATGTGGAGAGGAGGACAGCCCCACTCATGTGTACCAGGAGTGTCGGAGATGGACGGTACAGAGGGATGCAGTGAAGATTGAATTTGGAGTACTGCCAAACATAGACCAGGTGGTGACAGTAATGCTGGAAGATGACCAGAAGTGGAATATTATTTACGATTATATAACACAAGTGATGAAGGAAAAAGAGACAGAGGACAGAATCAGAGGATAGAATTGGAAAAACCTCTAGGATTCCCCAGCTGAAGATCGGGCAGAAATGCCTTTCCCAGGTGGGTGTGTCGTTTTACATTAGAGAGGAGGGGGTTTTAGTGGGTGAGAGCCCCACACGAACCCACGGCATTGCACCGCCCAGCCGTGGGGAAGACTGGAAGAGTTTTCCCCCTACCTCTGGGGCAAAAAAAAAAAAAAAAAAAAAAAAAAAAAAAAAAAGGTTAGGTTAGGTTAGGTTAGGTTAGGTTAGGTTAGGTTAGGTTAGGTTAGGTTAGGTTAGGTTAGGTTAGGTTAGGTTAGGTTAGGTTAGGTTAATGCCGAATGTAGGAGGGCCCGGATTTGCAAAGAGGAGAGCACTTTGCAGTGTGGCACAGAGCGTCCTGATGTATGCTGCTCCAGTATGGCGAGAAGTGATTCACCGTAAAACTCAACTGGGCAAATTACTGTCCATTCAGAGGCGCTGCCTGCTGAGAGTTACGTCGGCTTACCGCACTGTATCAGCGGAAGCGGTTCAGGTGATCGCGGGTTACCCCCCGTTCGATCTTATGGTCGCTGAGAGGTGTTTCCTGTTCACCGTAGGAGGGAGACTGTTGGGGAACAGGAGGATGGCCCATCGTAGGACCGTAAGAAAATGGCAGGATAAATGGGAGAGGGGAGGACAAACGGCTGCCTGGACAAAGAGTCTCATAGGGAATATAGAGCCATGGATCGAATGCGTGCATAGACGGGTGTGTTACTTCTTCACGCAATTTCTTACTGGGCATGGTTCTTTTGGCACTTTCACCAAGAGAATTGGAAAAACAGCTGATGATAAGTGTCATATATGTAAGAAGAAGGATGATCCTGTACACATGTTTTATCAGTGCGTGAGGTGGAGGGAAGAAAGAGAGGAGCTGGTGGTGAATATCGGACAACTGCCTCCGATCGAAAGCATCATTGAGACCATGATTGAGAGCCGAGAAAGTTGGAACCTGATATATGGGTACATCACCCAGGTCATGAGGAAAAAAGAATTGGAGGACAGGGAAAGACAGGGCTGATGGACACGTTCAGGAGGAGTTTACACCGGGTTACGCACCTGATGCACGGGCAACTAGCCTAATTCCAGGTGGCGATGATACCCGGGGAAAGAGGAGGGTGGTTTAGTGAGGTGAAAGTCCCACACAAATCCGCAGCACTTTTAATTACACCATAGGCTCGCTGCGGAGAAGGCATTAGCTTCCCCCTACCTCAGGGCCAAAAAAAAAAAAAAAAAAGGTTAGGTTAGGTTAGGATAGGTTAGGTTAGGTTAGGTTAGGTTAGGTTAGGTTAGGTTAGGTTAGGTTAGGTTAGGTTAGGTTAGGTTAGGTTAGGTTAGGTTATGTTAGGTTAGGTTAGGTTAGGTTAGGTTACCAGAATAATGGAGGAGTATTTCAGAAACAGATACATCACGATAGGAAAAGTGAGACACAGATGTACCATGGGAGTAGTTCAGGGTTCCAACGTTGGACCTCCACTATGGAATATAACATACGATGAGGTATTGGTTCTGGAATATCCGGAAGGCGTTTCAACACTGGCATATGCAGACGATCTGCTCTTCATGGTGGAGGGAGAATCTGAGAACAGCGTCAGAGATAAGATCGAGCAAACTTTTGAAATAATGAAGACTTGGATGAACAGCAGAAAGCTTGAAGTTGCTTCTCACAAAACAGAGATTGTTGTAATCAAAGGCCCCAGAAAAAGAGGAAGGATGGAGATAGTGATAAATGATGAGAGGATAGCTGAAATCAATGAACTAAAATATCTGGGAGTGATCTTGAAGAGGGGCTTGGACTTCTCAGGCCACGTTAAGCATATTGTGGAGAAGACAAACAGAAGAATAAAAGCAATAAACATACTCATGCCGAATATAGGTGGCCCAACATTCTATAAGAGGAAGGCCTTGTGCTCGATAGTGCACGGCACCGTCCTGTACGCCGCTCCGATATGGAGAGAGATAACAAAGAAGGATAAATACAGAAAGATACTCACCTCCCTGCAGAGGGGGCCACTCCAGAGAGTGTGTTCGGCGTATAGGACGGTGTCGGCTGAAGCCCTGCAGGTAATCTCTGGCTTTATGCCAATGGATATTATGTTGGAGGAAGCCTGTTTCCTTTTCAAGGTCGGAAGCAGACTCCCCGGAAACCGAAGGATGGCCAGAAGGCGAGCTATGATTAAATGGCAGAAAAGATGGGACGAAGGCGGAACAACGGCAGCCTGGACGAGGAAACTGATCCCGAGCATAGCGAGATGGGTAAATTGCAGACACAAAAGAACAAACTATTATTTCACACAGTTTCTCACAGGCCATGGCTCGTTCAATACTTTTGTAAATAGAATTGGAAAGTTAGAAAGCAATCTTTGTGATATATGTGGAGAGGAGGACAGCCCCACTCATGTGTACCAGGAGTGTCGGAGATGGACGGTACAGAGGGATGCAGTGAAGATTGAATTTGGAGTACTGCCAAACATAGACCAGGTGGTGACAGTAATGCTGGAAGATGACCAGAAGTGGAATATTATTTACGATTATATAACACAAGTGATGAAGGAAAAAGAGACAGAGGACAGAATCAGAGGATAGAATTGGAAAAACCTCTAGGATTCCCCAGCTGAAGATCGGGCAGAAATGCCTTTCCCAGGTGGGTGTGTCGTTTTACATTAGAGAGGAGGGGGTTTTAGTGGGTGAGAGCCCCACACGAACCCACGGCATTGCACCGCCCAGCCGTGGGGAAGACTGGAAGAGTTTTCCCCCTACCTCTGGGGCAAAAAAAAAAAAAAAAAAAAAAAAAAAAAAAAAAAAAAAAAGGTTAGGTTAGGTTAGGTTAGGTTAGGTTAGGTTAGGTTAGGTTAGGTTAGGTTAGGTTAGGTTAGGTTAGGTTAGGTTAATGCCGAATGTAGGAGGGCCCGGATTTGCAAAGAGGAGAGCACTTTGCAGTGTGGCACAGAGCGTCCTGATGTATGCTGCTCCAGTATGGCGAGAAGTGATTCACCGTAAAACTCAACTGGGCAAATTACTGTCCATTCAGAGGCGCTGCCTGCTGAGAGTTACGTCGGCTTACCGCACTGTATCAGCGGAAGCGGTTCAGGTGATCGCGGGTTACCCCCCGTTCGATCTTATGGTCGCTGAGAGGTGTTTCCTGTTCACCGTAGGAGGGAGACTGTTGGGGAACAGGAGGATGGCCCATCGTAGGACCGTAAGAAAATGGCAGGATAAATGGGAGAGGGGAGGACAAACGGCTGCCTGGACAAAGAGTCTCATAGGGAATATAGAGCCATGGATCGAATGCGTGCATAGACGGGTGTGTTACTTCTTCACGCAATTTCTTACTGGGCATGGTTCTTTTGGCACTTTCACCAAGAGAATTGGAAAAACAGCTGATGATAAGTGTCATATATGTAAGAAGAAGGATGATCCTGTACACATGTTTTATCAGTGCGTGAGGTGGAGGGAAGAAAGAGAGGAGCTGGTGGTGAATATCGGACAACTGCCTCCGATCGAAAGCATCATTGAGACCATGATTGAGAGCCGAGAAAGTTGGAACCTGATATATGGGTACATCACCCAGGTCATGAGGAAAAAAGAATTGGAGGACAGGGAAAGACAGGGCTGATGGACACGTTCAGGAGGAGTTTACACCGGGTTACGCACCTGATGCACGGGCAACTAGCCTAATTCCAGGTGGCGATGATACCCGGGGAAAGAGGAGGGTGGTTTAGTGAGGTGAAAGTCCCACACAAATCCGCAGCACTTTTAATTACACCATAGGCTCGCTGCGGAGAAGGCATTAGCTTCCCCCTACCTCAGGGCCAAAAAAAAAAAAAAAAAAGTTAGGTTAGGTTAGGATAGGTTAGGTTAGGTTAGGTTAGGTTAGGTTAGGTTAGGTTAGGTTAGGTTAGGTTAGGTTAGGTTAGGTTAGGTTAGGTTAGGTTAGGTTATGTTAGGTTAGGTTAGGTTAGGTTAGGTTACCAGAATAATGGAGGAGTATTTCAGAAACAGATACATCACGATAGGAAAAGTGAGACACAGATGTACCATGGGAGTAGTTCAGGGTTCCAACGTTGGACCTCCACTATGGAATATAACATACGATGAGGTATTGGTTCTGGAATATCCGGAAGGCGTTTCAACACTGGCATATGCAGACGATCTGCTCTTCATGGTGGAGGGAGAATCTGAGAACAGCGTCAGAGATAAGATCGAGCAAACTTTTGAAATAATGAAGACTTGGATGAACAGCAGAAAGCTTGAAGTTGCTTCTCACAAAACAGAGATTGTTGTAATCAAAGGCCCCAGAAAAAGAGGAAGGATGGAGATAGTGATAAATGATGAGAGGATAGCTGAAATCAATGAACTAAAATATCTGGGAGTGATCTTGAAGAGGGGCTTGGACTTCTCAGGCCACGTTAAGCATATTGTGGAGAAGACAAACAGAAGAATAAAAGCAATAAACATACTCATGCCGAATATAGGTGGCCCAACATTCTATAAGAGGAAGGCCTTGTGCTCGATAGTGCACGGCACCGTCCTGTACGCCGCTCCGATATGGAGAGAGATAACAAAGAAGGATAAATACAGAAAGATACTCACCTCCCTGCAGAGGGGGCCACTCCAGAGAGTGTGTTCGGCGTATAGGACGGTGTCGGCTGAAGCCCTGCAGGTAATCTCTGGCTTTATGCCAATGGATATTATGTTGGAGGAAGCCTGTTTCCTTTTCAAGGTCGGAAGCAGACTCCCCGGAAACCGAAGGATGGCCAGAAGGCGAGCTATGATTAAATGGCAGAAAAGATGGGACGAAGGCGGAACAACGGCAGCCTGGACGAGGAAACTGATCCCGAGCATAGCGAGATGGGTAAATTGCAGACACAAAAGAACAAACTATTATTTCACACAGTTTCTCACAGGCCATGGCTCGTTCAATACTTTTGTAAATAGAATTGGAAAGTTAGAAAGCAATCTTTGTGATATATGTGGAGAGGAGGACAGCCCCACTCATGTGTACCAGGAGTGTCGGAGATGGACGGTACAGAGGGATGCAGTGAAGATTGAATTTGGAGTACTGCCAAACATAGACCAGGTGGTGACAGTAATGCTGGAAGATGACCAGAAGTGGAATATTATTTACGATTATATAACACAAGTGATGAAGGAAAAAGAGACAGAGGACAGAATCAGAGGATAGAATTGGAAAAACCTCTAGGATTCCCCAGCTGAAGATCGGGCAGAAATGCCTTTCCCAGGTGGGTGTGTCGTTTTACATTAGAGAGGAGGGGGTTTTAGTGGGTGAGAGCCCCACACGAACCCACGGCATTGCACCGCCCAGCCGTGGGGAAGACTGGAAGAGTTTTCCCCCTACCTCTGGGGCAAAAAAAAAAAAAAAAAAAAAAAAAAAAAAAAAAAAAAAAAAAAAGGTTAGGTTAGGTTAGGTTAGGTTAGGTTAGGTTAGGTTAGGTTAGGTTAGGTTAGGTTAGGTTAGGTTAGGTTAGGTTAATGCCGAATGTAGGAGGGCCCGGATTTGCAAAGAGGAGAGCACTTTGCAGTGTGGCACAGAGCGTCCTGATGTATGCTGCTCCAGTATGGCGAGAAGTGATTCACCGTAAAACTCAACTGGGCAAATTACTGTCCATTCAGAGGCGCTGCCTGCTGAGAGTTACGTCGGCTTACCGCACTGTATCAGCGGAAGCGGTTCAGGTGATCGCGGGTTACCCCCCGTTCGATCTTATGGTCGCTGAGAGGTGTTTCCTGTTCACCGTAGGAGGGAGACTGTTGGGGAACAGGAGGATGGCCCATCGTAGGACCGTAAGAAAATGGCAGGATAAATGGGAGAGGGGAGGACAAACGGCTGCCTGGACAAAGAGTCTCATAGGGAATATAGAGCCATGGATCGAATGCGTGCATAGACGGGTGTGTTACTTCTTCACGCAATTTCTTACTGGGCATGGTTCTTTTGGCACTTTCACCAAGAGAATTGGAAAAACAGCTGATGATAAGTGTCATATATGTAAGAAGAAGGATGATCCTGTACACATGTTTTATCAGTGCGTGAGGTGGAGGGAAGAAAGAGAGGAGCTGGTGGTGAATATCGGACAACTGCCTCCGATCGAAAGCATCATTGAGACCATGATTGAGAGCCGAGAAAGTTGGAACCTGATATATGGGTACATCACCCAGGTCATGAGGAAAAAAGAATTGGAGGACAGGGAAAGACAGGGCTGATGGACACGTTCAGGAGGAGTTTACACCGGGTTACGCACCTGATGCACGGGCAACTAGCCTAATTCCAGGTGGCGATGATACCCGGGGAAAGAGGAGGGTGGTTTAGTGAGGTGAAAGTCCCACACAAATCCGCAGCACTTTTAATTACACCATAGGCTCGCTGCGGAGAAGGCATTAGCTTCCCCCTACCTCAGGGCCAAAAAAAAAAAAAAAAAAAAAGGTTAGGTTAGGTTAGGATAGGTTAGGTTAGGTTAGGTTAGGTTAGGTTAGGTTAGGTTAGGTTAGGTTAGGTTAGGTTAGGTTAGGTTAGGTTAGGTTAGGTTAGGTTAGGTTAGGTTAGGTTAGGTTAGGTTAGGTTACCAGAATAATGGAGGAGTATTTCAGAAACAGATACATCACGATAGGAAAAGTGAGACACAGATGTACCATGGGAGTAGTTCAGGGTTCCAACGTTGGACCTCCACTATGGAATATAACATACGATGAGGTATTGGTTCTGGAATATCCGGAAGGCGTTTCAACACTGGCATATGCAGACGATCTGCTCTTCATGGTGGAGGGAGAATCTGAGAACAGCGTCAGAGATAAGATCGAGCAAACTTTTGAAATAATGAAGACTTGGATGAACAGCAGAAAGCTTGAAGTTGCTTCTCACAAAACAGAGATTGTTGTAATCAAAGGCCCCAGAAAAAGAGGAAGGATGGAGATAGTGATAAATGATGAGAGGATAGCTGAAATCAATGAACTAAAATATCTGGGAGTGATCTTGAAGAGGGGCTTGGACTTCTCAGGCCACGTTAAGCATATTGTGGAGAAGACAAACAGAAGAATAAAAGCAATAAACATACTCATGCCGAATATAGGTGGCCCAACATTCTATAAGAGGAAGGCCTTGTGCTCGATAGTGCACGGCACCGTCCTGTACGCCGCTCCGATATGGAGAGAGATAACAAAGAAGGATAAATACAGAAAGATACTCACCTCCCTGCAGAGGGGGCCACTCCAGAGAGTGTGTTCGGCGTATAGGACGGTGTCGGCTGAAGCCCTGCAGGTAATCTCTGGCTTTATGCCAATGGATATTATGTTGGAGGAAGCCTGTTTCCTTTTCAAGGTCGGAAGCAGACTCCCCGGAAACCGAAGGATGGCCAGAAGGCGAGCTATGATTAAATGGCAGAAAAGATGGGACGAAGGCGGAACAACGGCAGCCTGGACGAGGAAACTGATCCCGAGCATAGCGAGATGGGTAAATTGCAGACACAAAAGAACAAACTATTATTTCACACAGTTTCTCACAGGCCATGGCTCGTTCAATACTTTTGTAAATAGAATTGGAAAGTTAGAAAGCAATCTTTGTGATATATGTGGAGAGGAGGACAGCCCCACTCATGTGTACCAGGAGTGTCGGAGATGGACGGTACAGAGGGATGCAGTGAAGATTGAATTTGGAGTACTGCCAAACATAGACCAGGTGGTGACAGTAATGCTGGAAGATGACCAGAAGTGGAATATTATTTACGATTATATAACACAAGTGATGAAGGAAAAAGAGACAGAGGACAGAATCAGAGGATAGAATTGGAAAAACCTCTAGGATTCCCCAGCTGAAGATCGGGCAGAAATGCCTTTCCCAGGTGGGTGTGTCGTTTTACATTAGAGAGGAGGGGGTTTTAGTGGGTGAGAGCCCCACACGAACCCACGGCATTGCACCGCCCAGCCGTGGGGAAGACTGGAAGAGTTTTCCCCCTACCTCTGGGGCAAAAAAAAAAAAAAAAAAAAAAAAAAAAAAAAAAAAAAAAAAAAAGGTTAGGTTAGGTTAGGTTAGGTTAGGTTAGGTTAGGTTAGGTTAGGTTAGGTTAGGTTAGGTTAGGTTAGGTTAGGTTAGGTTAATGCCGAATGTAGGAGGGCCCGGATTTGCAAAGAGGAGAGCACTTTGCAGTGTGGCACAGAGCGTCCTGATGTATGCTGCTCCAGTATGGCGAGAAGTGATTCACCGTAAAACTCAACTGGGCAAATTACTGTCCATTCAGAGGCGCTGCCTGCTGAGAGTTACGTCGGCTTACCGCACTGTATCAGCGGAAGCGGTTCAGGTGATCGCGGGTTACCCCCCGTTCGATCTTATGGTCGCTGAGAGGTGTTTCCTGTTCACCGTAGGAGGGAGACTGTTGGGGAACAGGAGGATGGCCCATCGTAGGACCGTAAGAAAATGGCAGGATAAATGGGAGAGGGGAGGACAAACGGCTGCCTGGACAAAGAGTCTCATAGGGAATATAGAGCCATGGATCGAATGCGTGCATAGACGGGTGTGTTACTTCTTCACGCAATTTCTTACTGGGCATGGTTCTTTTGGCACTTTCACCAAGAGAATTGGAAAAACAGCTGATGATAAGTGTCATATATGTAAGAAGAAGGATGATCCTGTACACATGTTTTATCAGTGCGTGAGGTGGAGGGAAGAAAGAGAGGAGCTGGTGGTGAATATCGGACAACTGCCTCCGATCGAAAGCATCATTGAGACCATGATTGAGAGCCGAGAAAGTTGGAACCTGATATATGGGTACATCACCCAGGTCATGAGGAAAAAAGAATTGGAGGACAGGGAAAGACAGGGCTGATGGACACGTTCAGGAGGAGTTTACACCGGGTTACGCACCTGATGCACGGGCAACTAGCCTAATTCCAGGTGGCGATGATACCCGGGGAAAGAGGAGGGTGGTTTAGTGAGGTGAAAGTCCCACACAAATCCGCAGCACTTTTAATTACACCATAGGCTCGCTGCGGAGAAGGCATTAGCTTCCCCCTACCTCAGGGCAAAAAAAAAAAAAAAAAAAAAAGGTTAGGTTAGGTTAGGATAGGTTAGGTTAGGTTAGGTTAGGTTAGGTTAGGTTAGGTTAGGTTAGGTTAGGTTAGGTTAGGTTAGGTTAGGTTAGGTTAGGTTAGGTTAGGTTAGGTTACCAGAATAATGGAGGAGTATTTCAGAAACAGATACATCACGATAGGAAAAGTGAGACACAGATGTACCATGGGATTAGTTCAGGGTTCCAACGTTGGACCTCCACTATGGAATATAACATACGATGAGGTATTGGTTCTGGAATATCCGGAAGGCGTTTCAACACTGGCATATGCAGACGATCTGCTCTTCATGGTGGAGGGAGAATCTGAGAACAGCGTCAGAGATAAGATCGAGCAAACTTTTGAAATAATGAAGACTTGGATGAACAGCAGAAAGCTTGAAGTTGCTTCTCACAAAACAGAGATTGTTGTAATCAAAGGCCCCAGAAAAAGAGGAAGGATGGAGATAGTGATAAATGATGAGAGGATAGCTGAAATCAATGAACTAAAATATCTGGGAGTGATCTTGAAGAGGGGCTTGGACTTCTCAGGCCACGTTAAGCATATTGTGGAGAAGACAAACAGAAGAATAAAAGCAATAAACATACTCATGCCGAATATAGGTGGCCCAACATTCTATAAGAGGAAGGCCTTGTGCTCGATAGTGCACGGCACCGTCCTGTACGCCGCTCCGATATGGAGAGAGATAACAAAGAAGGATAAATACAGAAAGATACTCACCTCCCTGCAGAGGGGGCCACTCCAGAGAGTGTGTTCGGCGTATAGGACGGTGTCGGCTGAAGCCCTGCAGGTAATCTCTGGCTTTATGCCAATGGATATTATGTTGGAGGAAGCCTGTTTCCTTTTCAAGGTCGGAAGCAGACTCCCCGGAAACCGAAGGATGGCCAGAAGGCGAGCTATGATTAAATGGCAGAAAAGATGGGACGAAGGCGGAACAACGGCAGCCTGGACGAGGAAACTGATCCCGAGCATAGCGAGATGGGTAAATTGCAGACACAAAAGAACAAACTATTATTTCACACAGTTTCTCACAGGCCATGGCTCGTTCAATACTTTTGTAAATAGAATTGGAAAGTTAGAAAGCAATCTTTGTGATATATGTGGAGAGGAGGACAGCCCCACTCATGTGTACCAGGAGTGTCGGAGATGGACGGTACAGAGGGATGCAGTGAAGATTGAATTTGGAGTACTGCCAAACATAGACCAGGTGGTGACAGTAATGCTGGAAGATGACCAGAAGTGGAATATTATTTACGATTATATAACACAAGTGATGAAGGAAAAAGAGACAGAGGACAGAATCAGAGGATAGAATTGGAAAAACCTCTAGGATTCCCCAGCTGAAGATCGGGCAGAAATGCCTTTCCCAGGTGGGTGTGTCGTTTTACATTAGAGAGGAGGGGGTTTTAGTGGGTGAGAGCCCCACACGAACCCACGGCATTGCACCGCCCAGCCGTGGGGAAGACTGGAAGAGTTTTCCCCCTACCTCTGGGGCAAAAAAAAAAAAAAAAAAAAAAAAAAAAAAAAAAAAAAAAAAAAAAAGGTTAGGTTAGGTTAGGTTAGGTTAGGTTAGGTTAGGTTAGGTTGGGTTAGGTTAGGTTAGGTTAGGTTAGGTTAGGTTAGGTTAGGTTAGGTTAGGTTAGGTTAATGCCGAATGTAGGAGGGCCCGGATTTGCAAAGAGGAGAGCACTTTGCAGTGTGGCACAGAGCGTCCTGATGTATGCTGCTCCAGTATGGCGAGAAGTGATTCACCGTAAAACTCAACTGGGCAAATTACTGTCCATTCAGAGGCGCTGCCTGCTGAGAGTTACGTCGGCTTACCGCACTGTATCAGCGGAAGCGGTTCAGGTGATCGCGGGTTACCCCCCGTTCGATCTTATGGTCGCTGAGAGGTGTTTCCTGTTCACCGTAGGAGGGAGACTGTTGGGGAACAGGAGGATGGCCCATCGTAGGACCGTAAGAAAATGGCAGGATAAATGGGAGAGGGGAGGACAAACGGCTGCCTGGACAAAGAGTCTCATAGGGAATATAGAGCCATGGATCGAATGCGTGCATAGACGGGTGTGTTACTTCTTCACGCAATTTCTTACTGGGCATGGTTCTTTTGGCACTTTCACCAAGAGAATTGGAAAAACAGCTGATGATAAGTGTCATATATGTAAGAAGAAGGATGATCCTGTACACATGTTTTATCAGTGCGTGAGGTGGAGGGAAGAAAGAGAGGAGCTGGTGGTGAATATCGGACAACTGCCTCCGATCGAAAGCATCATTGAGACCATGATTGAGAGCCGAGAAAGTTGGAACCTGATATATGGGTACATCACCCAGGTCATGAGGAAAAAAGAATTGGAGGACAGGGAAAGACAGGGCTGATGGACACGTTCAGGAGGAGTTTACACCGGGTTACGCACCTGATGCACGGGCAACTAGCCTAATTCCAGGTGGCGATGATACCCGGGGAAAGAGGAGGGTGGTTTAGTGAGGTGAAAGTCCCACACAAATCCGCAGCACTTTTAATTACACCATAGGCTCGCTGCGGAGAAGGCATTAGCTTCCCCCTACCTCAGGGCCAAAAAAAAAAAAAAAAAGGTTAGGTTAGGTTAGGATAGGTTAGGTTAGGTTAGGTTAGGTTAGGTTAGGTTAGGTTAGGTTAGGTTAGGTTAGGTTAGGTTAGGTTAGGTTAGGTTAGGTTAGGTTACCAGAATAATGGAGGAGTATTTCAGAAACAGATACATCACGATAGGAAAAGTGAGACACAGATGTACCATGGGAGTAGTTCAGGGTTCCAACGTTGGACCTCCACTATGGAATATAACATACGATGAGGTATTGGTTCTGGAATATCCGGAAGGCGTTTCAACACTGGCATATGCAGACGATCTGCTCTTCATGGTGGAGGGAGAATCTGAGAACAGCGTCAGAGATAAGATCGAGCAAACTTTTGAAATAATGAAGACTTGGATGAACAGCAGAAAGCTTGAAGTTGCTTCTCACAAAACAGAGATTGTTGTAATCAAAGGCCCCAGAAAAAGAGGAAGGATGGAGATAGTGATAAATGATGAGAGGATAGCTGAAATCAATGAACTAAAATATCTGGGAGTGATCTTGAAGAGGGGCTTGGACTTCTCAGGCCACGTTAAGCATATTGTAGAGAAGACAAACAGAAGAATAAAAGCAATAAACATACTCATGCCGAATATAGGTGGCCCAACATTCTATAAGAGGAAGGCCTTGTGCTCGATAGTGCACGGCACCGTCCTGTACGCCGCTCCGATATGGAGAGAGATAACAAAGAAGGATAAATACAGAAAGATACTCACCTCCCTGCAGAGGGGGCCACTCCAGAGAGTGTGTTCGGCGTATAGGACGGTGTCGGCTGAAGCCCTGCAGGTAATCTCTGGCTTTATGCCAATGGATATTATGTTGGAGGAAGCCTGTTTCCTTTTCAAGGTCGGAAGCAGACTCCCCGGAAACCGAAGGATGGCCAGAAGGCGAGCTATGATTAAATGGCAGAAAAGATGGGACGAAGGCGGAACAACGGCAGCCTGGACGAGGAAACTGATCCCGAGCATAGCGAGATGGGTAAATTGCAGACACAAAAGAACAAACTATTATTTCACACAGTTTCTCACAGGCCATGGCTCGTTCAATACTTTTGTAAATAGAATTGGAAAGTTAGAAAGCAATCTTTGTGATATATGTGGAGAGGAGGACAGCCCCACTCATGTGTACCAGGAGTGTCGGAGATGGACGGTACAGAGGGATGCAGTGAAGATTGAATTTGGAGTACTGCCAAACATAGACCAGGTGGTGACAGTAATGCTGGAAGATGACCAGAAGTGGAATATTATTTACGATTATATAACACAAGTGATGAAGGAAAAAGAGACAGAGGACAGAATCAGAGGATAGAATTGGAAAAACCTCTAGGATTCCCCAGCTGAAGATCGGGCAGAAATGCCTTTCCCAGGTGGGTGTGTCGTTTTACATTAGAGAGGAGGGGGTTTTAGTGGGTGAGAGCCCCACACGAACCCACGGCATTGCACCGCCCAGCCGTGGGGAAGACTGGAAGAGTTTTCCCCCTACCTCTGGGGCAAAAAAAAAAAAAAAAAAAAAAAAAAAAAAGGTTAGGTTAGGTTAGGTTAGGTTAGGTTAGGTTAGGTTAGGTTAGGTTAGGTTAGGTTAGGTTAGGTTAGGTTAGGTTAGGTTAGGTTAGGTTAGGTTAATGCCGAATGTAGGAGGGCCCGGATTTGCAAAGAGGAGAGCACTTTGCAGTGTGGCACAGAGCGTCCTGATGTATGCTGCTCCAGTATGGCGAGAAGTGATTCACCGTAAAACTCAACTGGGCAAATTACTGTCCATTCAGAGGCGCTGCCTGCTGAGAGTTACGTCGGCTTACCGCACTGTATCAGCGGAAGCGGTTCAGGTGATCGCGGGTTACCCCCCGTTCGATCTTATGGTCGCTGAGAGGTGTTTCCTGTTCACCGTAGGAGGGAGACTGTTGGGGAACAGGAGGATGGCCCATCGTAGGACCGTAAGAAAATGGCAGGATAAATGGGAGAGGGGAGGACAAACGGCTGCCTGGACAAAGAGTCTCATAGGGAATATAGAGCCATGGATCGAATGCGTGCATAGACGGGTGTGTTACTTCTTCACGCAATTTCTTACTGGGCATGGTTCTTTTGGCACTTTCACCAAGAGAATTGGAAAAACAGCTGATGATAAGTGTCATATATGTAAGAAGAAGGATGATCCTGTACACATGTTTTATCAGTGCGTGAGGTGGAGGGAAGAAAGAGAGGAGCTGGTGGTGAATATCGGACAACTGCCTCCGATCGAAAGCATCATTAAGACCATGATTGAGAGCCGAGAAAGTTGGAACCTGATATATGGGTACATCACCCAGGTCATGAGGAAAAAAGAATTGGAGGACAGGGAAAGACAGGGCTGATGGACACGTTCAGGAGGAGTTTACACCGGGTTACGCACCTGATGCACGGGCAACTAGCCTAATTCCAGGTGGCGATGATACCCGGGGAAAGAGGAGGGTGGTTTAGTGAGGTGAAAGTCCCACACAAATCCGCAGCACTTTTAATTACACCATAGGCTCGCTGCGGAGAAGGCATTAGCTTCCCCCTACCTCAGGGCCAAAAAAAAAAAAAAAAAAAAAGGTTAGGTTAGGTTAGGATAGGTTAGGTTAGGTTAGGTTAGGTTAGGTTAGGTTAGGTTAGGTTAGGTTAGGTTAGGTTAGGTTAGGTTAGGTTAGGTTAGGTTAGGTTAGGTTAGGTTAGGTTAGGTTAGGTTAGGTTAGGTTACCAGAATAATGGAGGAGTATTTCAGAAACAGATACATCACGATAGGAAAAGTGAGACACAGATGTACCATGGGATTAGTTCAGGGTTCCAACGTTGGACCTCCACTATGGAATATAACATACGATGAGGTATTGGTTCTGGAATATCCGGAAGGCGTTTCAACACTGGCATATGCAGACGATCTGCTCTTCATGGTGGAGGGAGAATCTGAGAACAGCGTCAGAGATAAGATCGAGCAAACTTTTGAAATAATGAAGACTTGGATGAACAGCAGAAAGCTTGAAGTTGCTTCTCACAAAACAGAGATTGTTGTAATCAAAGGCCCCAGAAAAAGAGGAAGGATGGAGATAGTGATAAATGATGAGAGGATAGCTGAAATCAATGAACTAAAATATCTGGGAGTGATCTTGAAGAGGGGCTTGGACTTCTCAGGCCACGTTAAGCATATTGTGGAGAAGACAAACAGAAGAATAAAAGCAATAAACATACTCATGCCGAATATAGGTGGCCCAACATTCTATAAGAGGAAGGCCTTGTGCTCGATAGTGCACGGCACCGTCCTGTACGCCGCTCCGATATGGAGAGAGATAACAAAGAAGGATAAATACAGAAAGATACTCACCTCCCTGCAGAGGGGGCCACTCCAGAGAGTGTGTTCGGCGTATAGGACGGTGTCGGCTGAAGCCCTGCAGGTAATCTCTGGCTTTATGCCAATGGATATTATGTTGGAGGAAGCCTGTTTCCTTTTCAAGGTCGGAAGCAGACTCCCCGGAAACCGAAGGATGGCCAGAAGGCGAGCTATGATTAAATGGCAGAAAAGATGGGACGAAGGCGGAACAACGGCAGCCTGGACGAGGAAACTGATCCCGAGCATAGCGAGATGGGTAAATTGCAGACACAAAAGAACAAACTATTATTTCACACAGTTTCTCACAGGCCATGGCTCGTTCAATACTTTTGTAAATAGAATTGGAAAGTTAGAAAGCAATCTTTGTGATATATGTGGAGAGGAGGACAGCCCCACTCATGTGTACCAGGAGTGTCGGAGATGGACGGTACAGAGGGATGCAGTGAAGATTGAATTTGGAGTACTGCCAAACATAGACCAGGTGGTGACAGTAATGCTGGAAGATGACCAGAAGTGGAATATTATTTACGATTATATAACACAAGTGATGAAGGAAAAAGAGACAGAGGACAGAATCAGAGGATAGAATTGGAAAAACCTCTAGGATTCCCCAGCTGAAGATCGGGCAGAAATGCCTTTCCCAGGTGGGTGTGTCGTTTTACATTAGAGAGGAGGGGGTTTTAGTGGGTGAGAGCCCCACACGAACCCACGGCATTGCACCGCCCAGCCGTGGGGAAGACTGGAAGAGTTTTCCCCCTACCTCTGGGGCAAAAAAAAAAAAAAAAAAAAAAAAAAAAAAAAAAAAAAGGTTAGGTTAGGTTAGGTTAGGTTAGGTTAGGTTAGGTTAGGTTAGGTTAGGTTAGGTTAATGCCGAATGTAGGAGGGCCCGGATTTGCAAAGAGGAGAGCACTTTGCAGTGTGGCACAGAGCGTCCTGATGTATGCTGCTCCAGTATGGCGAGAAGTGATTCACCGTAAAACTCAACTGGGCAAATTACTGTCCATTCAGAGGCGCTGCCTGCTGAGAGTTACGTCGGCTTACCGCACTGTATCAGCGGAAGCGGTTCAGGTGATCGCGGGTTACCCCCCGTTCGATCTTATGGTCGCTGAGAGGTGTTTCCTGTTCACCGTAGGAGGGAGACTGTTGGGGAACAGGAGGATGGCCCATCGTAGGACCGTAAGAAAATGGCAGGATAAATGGGAGAGGGGAGGACAAACGGCTGCCTGGACAAAGAGTCTCATAGGGAATATAGAGCCATGGATCGAATGCGTGCATAGACGGGTGTGTTACTTCTTCACGCAATTTCTTACTGGGCATGGTTCTTTTGGCACTTTCACCAAGAGAATTGGAAAAACAGCTGATGATAAGTGTCATATATGTAAGAAGAAGGATGATCCTGTACACATGTTTTATCAGTGCGTGAGGTGGAGGGAAGAAAGAGAGGAGCTGGTGGTGAATATCGGACAACTGCCTCCGATCGAAAGCATCATTGAGACCATGATTGAGAGCCGAGAAAGTTGGAACCTGATATATGGGTACATCACCCAGGTCATGAGGAAAAAAGAATTGGAGGACAGGGAAAGACAGGGCTGATGGACACGTTCAGGAGGAGTTTACACCGGGTTACGCACCTGATGCACGGGCAACTAGCCTAATTCCAGGTGGCGATGATACCCGGGGAAAGAGGAGGGTGGTTTAGTGAGGTGAAAGTCCCACACAAATCCGCAGCACTTTTAATTACACCATAGGCTCGCTGCGGAGAAGGCATTAGCTTCCCCCTACCTCAGGGCCAAAAAAAAAAAAAAAAAAAGGTTAGGTTAGGTTAGGATAGGTTAGGTTAGGTTAGGTTAGGTTAGGTTAGGTTAGGTTAGGTTAGGTTAGGTTAGGTTAGGTTAGGTTAGGTTAGGTTAGGTTAGGTTAGGTTAGGTTAGGTTAGGTTAGGTTAGGTTAGGTTAGGTTACCAGAATAATGGAGGAGTATTTCAGAAACAGATACATCACGATAGGAAAAGTGAGACACAGATGTACCATGGGAGTAGTTCAGGGTTCCAACGTTGGACCTCCACTATGGAATATAACATACGATGAGGTATTGGTTCTGGAATATCCGGAAGGCGTTTCAACACTGGCATATGCAGACGATCTGCTCTTCATGGTGGAGGGAGAATCTGAGAACAGCGTCAGAGATAAGATCGAGCAAACTTTTGAAATAATGAAGACTTGGATGAACAGCAGAAAGCTTGAAGTTGCTTCTCACAAAACGGAGATTGTTGTAATCAAAGGCCCCAGAAAAAGAGGAAGGATGGAGATAGTGATAAATGATGAGAGGATAGCTGAAATCAATGAACTAAAATATCTGGGAGTGATCTTGAAGAGGGGCTTGGACTTCTCAGGCCACGTTAAGCATATTGTGGAGAAGACAAACAGAAGAATAAAAGCAATAAACATACTCATGCCGAATATAGGTGGCCCAACATTCTATAAGAGGAAGGCCTTGTGCTCGATAGTGCACGGCACCGTCCTGTACGCCGCTCCGATATGGAGAGAGATAACAAAGAAGGATAAATACAGAAAGATACTCACCTCCCTGCAGAGGGGGCCACTCCAGAGAGTGTGTTCGGCGTATAGGACGGTGTCGGCTGAAGCCCTGCAGGTAATCTCTGGCTTTATGCCAATGGATATTATGTTGGAGGAAGCCTGTTTCCTTTTCAAGGTCGGAAGCAGACTCCCCGGAAACCGAAGGATGGCCAGAAGGCGAGCTATGATTAAATGGCAGAAAAGATGGGACGAAGGCGGAACAACGGCAGCCTGGACGAGGAAACTGATCCCGAGCATAGCGAGATGGGTAAATTGCAGACACAAAAGAACAAACTATTATTTCACACAGTTTCTCACAGGCCATGGCTCGTTCAATACTTTTGTAAATAGAATTGGAAAGTTAGAAAGCAATCTTTGTGATATATGTGGAGAGGAGGACAGCCCCACTCATGTGTACCAGGAGTGTCGGAGATGGACGGTACAGAGGGATGCAGTGAAGATTGAATTTGGAGTACTGCCAAACATAGACCAGGTGGTGACAGTAATGCTGGAAGATGACCAGAAGTGGAATATTATTTACGATTATATAACACAAGTGATGAAGGAAAAAGAGACAGAGGACAGAATCAGAGGATAGAATTGGAAAAACCTCTAGGATTCCCCAGCTGAAGATCGGGCAGAAATGCTTTTCCCAGGTGGGTGTGTCGTTTTACATTAGAGAGGAGGGGGTTTTAGTGGGTGAGAGCCCCACACGAACCCACGGCATTGCACCGCCCAGCCGTGGGGAAGACTGGAAGAGTTTTCCCCCTACCTCTGGGGCAAAAAAAAAAAAAAAAAAAAAAAAAAAAAAAAAAAAAAGGTTAGGTTAGGTTAGGTTAGGTTAGGTTAGGTTAGGTTAGGTTAGGTTAGGTTAGGTTAGGTTAGGTTAGGTTAGGTTAGGTTAGGTTAGGTTAGGTTAGGTTAGGTTAGGTTAGGTTAATGCCGAATGTAGGAGGGCCCGGATTTGCAAAGAGGAGAGCACTTTGCAGTGTGGCACAGAGCGTCCTGATGTATGCTGCTCCAGTATGGCGAGAAGTGATTCACCGTAAAACTCAACTGGGCAAATTACTGTCCATTCAGAGGCGCTGCCTGCTGAGAGTTACGTCGGCTTACCGCACTGTATCAGCGGAAGCGGTTCAGGTGATCGCGGGTTACCCCCCGTTCGATCTTATGGTCGCTGAGAGGTGTTTCCTGTTCACCGTAGGAGGGAGACTGTTGGGGAACAGGAGGATGGCCCATCGTAGGACCGTAAGAAAATGGCAGGATAAATGGGAGAGGGGAGGACAAACGGCTGCCTGGACAAAGAGTCTCATAGGGAATATAGAGCCATGGATCGAATGCGTGCATAGACGGGTGTGTTACTTCTTCACGCAATTTCTTACTGGGCATGGTTCTTTTGGCACTTTCACCAAGAGAATTGGAAAAACAGCTGATGATAAGTGTCATATATGTAAGAAGAAGGATGATCCTGTACACATGTTTTATCAGTGCGTGAGGTGGAGGGAAGAAAGAGAGGAGCTGGTGGTGAATATCGGACAACTGCCTCCGATCGAAAGCATCATTGAGACCATGATTGAGAGCCGAGAAAGTTGGAACCTGATATATGGGTACATCACCCAGGTCATGAGGAAAAAAGAATTGGAGGACAGGGAAAGACAGGGCTGATGGACACGTTCAGGAGGAGTTTACACCGGGTTACGCACCTGATGCACGGGCAACTAGCCTAATTCCAGGTGGCGATGATACCCGGGGAAAGAGGAGGGTGGTTTAGTGAGGTGAAAGTCCCACACAAATCCGCAGCACTTTTAATTACACCATAGGCTCGCTGCGGAGAAGGCATTAGCTTCCCCCTACCTCAGGGCCAAAAAAAAAAAAAAAAAAAAAGGTTAGGTTAGGTTAGGATAGGTTAGGTTAGGTTAGGTTAGGTTAGGTTAGGTTAGGTTAGGTTAGGTTTGGTTAGGTTAGGTTAGGTTAGGTTAGGTTAGGTTAGGTTAGGTTAGGTTAGGTTAGGTTAGGTTACCAGAATAATGGAGGAGTATTTCAGAAACAGATACATCACGATAGGAAAAGTGAGACACAGATGTACCATGGGAGTAGTTCAGGGTTCCAACGTTGGACCTCCACTATGGAATATAACATACGATGAGGTATTGGTTCTGGAATATCCGGAAGGCGTTTCAACACTGGCATATGCAGACGATCTGCTCTTCATGGTGGAGGGAGAATCTGAGAACAGCGTCAGAGATAAGATCGAGCAAACTTTTGAAATAATGAAGACTTGGATGAACAGCAGAAAGCTTGAAGTTGCTTCTCACAAAACAGAGATTGTTGTAATCAAAGGCCCCAGAAAAAGAGGAAGGATGGAGATAGTGATAAATGATGAGAGGATAGCTGAAATCAATGAACTAAAATATCTGGGAGTGATCTTGAAGAGGGGCTTGGACTTCTCAGGCCACGTTAAGCATATTGTGGAGAAGACAAACAGAAGAATAAAAGCAATAAACATACTCATGCCGAATATAGGTGGCCCAACATTCTATAAGAGGAAGGCCTTGTGCTCGATAGTGCACGGCACCGTCCTGTACGCCGCTCCGATATGGAGAGAGATAACAAAGAAGGATAAATACAGAAAGATACTCACCTCCCTGCAGAGGGGGCCACTCCAGAGAGTGTGTTCGGCGTATAGGACGGTGTCGGCTGAAGCCCTGCAGGTAATCTCTGGCTTTATGCCAATGGATATTATGTTGGAGGAAGCCTGTTTCCTTTTCAAGGTCGGAAGCAGACTCCCCGGAAACCGAAGGATGGCCAGAAGGCGAGCTATGATTAAATGGCAGAAAAGATGGGACGAAGGCGGAACAACGGCAGCCTGGACGAGGAAACTGATCCCGAGCATAGCGAGATGGGTAAATTGCAGACACAAAAGAACAAACTATTATTTCACACAGTTTCTCACAGGCCATGGCTCGTTCAATACTTTTGTAAATAGAATTGGAAAGTTAGAAAGCAATCTTTGTGATATATGTGGAGAGGAGGACAGCCCCACTCATGTGTACCAGGAGTGTCGGAGATGGACGGTACAGAGGGATGCAGTGAAGATTGAATTTGGAGTACTGCCAAACATAGACCAGGTGGTGACAGTAATGCTGGAAGATGACCAGAAGTGGAATATTATTTACGATTATATAACACAAGTGATGAAGGAAAAAGAGACAGAGGACAGAATCAGAGGATAGAATTGGAAAAACCTCTAGGATTCCCCAGCTGAAGATCGGGCAGAAATGCCTTTCCCAGGTGGGTGTGTCGTTTTACATTAGAGAGGAGGGGGTTTTAGTGGGTGAGAGCCCCACACGAACCCACGGCATTGCACCGCCCAGCCGTGGGGAAGACTGGAAGAGTTTTCCCCCTACCTCTGGGGCAAAAAAAAAAAAAAAAAAAAAAAAAAAAAAAAAAAAAAAAGGTTAGGTTAGGTTAGGTTAGGTTAGGTTAGGTTAGGTTAGGTTAGGTTAGGTTAGGTTAGGTTAGGTTAATGCCGAATGTAGGAGGGCCCGGATTTGCAAAGAGGAGAGCACTTTGCAGTGTGGCACAGAGCGTCCTGATGTATGCTGCTCCAGTATGGCGAGAAGTGATTCACCGTAAAACTCAACTGGGCAAATTACTGTCCATTCAGAGGCGCTGCCTGCTGAGAGTTACGTCGGCTTACCGCACTGTATCAGCGGAAGCGGTTCAGGTGATCGCGGGTTACCCCCCGTTCGATCTTATGGTCGCTGAGAGGTGTTTCCTGTTCACCGTAGGAGGGAGACTGTTGGGGAACAGGAGGATGGCCCATCGTAGGACCGTAAGAAAATGGCAGGATAAATGGGAGAGGGGAGGACAAACGGCTGCCTGGACAAAGAGTCTCATAGGGAATATAGAGCCATGGATCGAATGCGTGCATAGACGGGTGTGTTACTTCTTCACGCAATTTCTTACTGGGCATGGTTCTTTTGGCACTTTCACCAAGAGAATTGGAAAAACAGCTGATGATAAGTGTCATATATGTAAGAAGAAGGATGATCCTGTACACATGTTTTATCAGTGCGTGAGGTGGAGGGAAGAAAGAGAGGAGCTGGTGGTGAATATCGGACAACTGCCTCCGATCGAAAGCATCATTGAGACCATGATTGAGAGCCGAGAAAGTTGGAACCTGATATATGGGTACATCACCCAGGTCATGAGGAAAAAAGAATTGGAGGACAGGGAAAGACAGGGCTGATGGACACGTTCAGGAGGAGTTTACACCGGGTTACGCACCTGATGCACGGGCAACTAGCCTAATTCCAGGTGGCGATGATACCCGGGGAAAGAGGAGGGTGGTTTAGTGAGGTGAAAGTCCCACACAAATCCGCAGCACTTTTAATTACACCATAGGCTCGCTGCGGAGAAGGCATTAGCTTCCCCCTACCTCAGGGCCAAAAAAAAAAAAAAAAAAAAAAGGTTAGGTTAGGTTAGGATAGGTTAGGTTAGGTTAGGTTAGGTTAGGTTAGGTTAGGTTAGGTTAGGTTAGGTTAGGTTAGGTTAGGTTAGGTTAGGTTAGGTTAGGTTAGGTTAGGTTAGGTTAGGTTACCAGAATAATGGAGGAGTATTTCAGAAACAGATACATCACGATAGGAAAAGTGAGACACAGATGTACCATGGGAGTAGTTCAGGGTTCCAACGTTGGACCTCCACTATGGAATATAACATACGATGAGGTATTGGTTCTGGAATATCCGGAAGGCGTTTCAACACTGGCATATGCAGACGATCTGCTCTTCATGGTGGAGGGAGAATCTGAGAACAGCGTCAGAGATAAGATCGAGCAAACTTTTGAAATAATGAAGACTTGGATGAACAGCAGAAAGCTTGAAGTTGCTTCTCACAAAACAGAGATTGTTGTAATCAAAGGCCCCAGAAAAAGAGGAAGGATGGAGATAGTGATAAATGATGAGAGGATAGCTGAAATCAATGAACTAAAATATCTGGGAGTGATCTTGAAGAGGGGCTTGGACTTCTCAGGCCACGTTAAGCATATTGTGGAGAAGACAAACAGAAGAATAAAAGCAATAAACATACTCATGCCGAATATAGGTGGCCCAACATTCTATAAGAGGAAGGCCTTGTGCTCGATAGTGCACGGCACCGTCCTGTACGCCGCTCCGATATGGAGAGAGATAACAAAGAAGGATAAATACAGAAAGATACTCACCTCCCTGCAGAGGGGGCCACTCCAGAGAGTGTGTTCGGCGTATAGGACGGTGTCGGCTGAAGCCCTGCAGGTAATCTCTGGCTTTATGCCAATGGATATTATGTTGGAGGAAGCCTGTTTCCTTTTCAAGGTCGGAAGCAGACTCCCCGGAAACCGAAGGATGGCCAGAAGGCGAGCTATGATTAAATGGCAGAAAAGATGGGACGAAGGCGGAACAACGGCAGCCTGGACGAGGAAACTGATCCCGAGCATAGCGAGATGGGTAAATTGCAGACACAAAAGAACAAACTATTATTTCACACAGTTTCTCACAGGCCATGGCTCGTTCAATACTTTTGTAAATAGAATTGGAAAGTTAGAAAGCAATCTTTGTGATATATGTGGAGAGGAGGACAGCCCCACTCATGTGTACCAGGAGTGTCGGAGATGGACGGTACAGAGGGATGCAGTGAAGATTGAATTTGGAGTACTGCCAAACATAGACCAGGTGGTGACAGTAATGCTGGAAGATGACCAGAAGTGGAATATTATTTACGATTATATAACACAAGTGATGAAGGAAAAAGAGACAGAGGACAGAATCAGAGGATAGAATTGGAAAAACCTCTAGGATTCCCCAGCTGAAGATCGGGCAGAAATGCCTTTCCCAGGTGGGTGTGTCGTTTTACATTAGAGAGGAGGGGGTTTTAGTGGGTGAGAGCCCCACACGAACCCACGGCATTGCACCGCCCAGCCGTGGGGAAGACTGGAAGAGTTTTCCCCCTACCTCTGGGGCAAAAAAAAAAAAAAAAAAAAAAAAAAAAAAAAAAAAAAAAAAAAAGGTTAGGTTAGGTTAGGTTAGGTTAGGTTAGGTTAGGTTAGGTTAGGTTAGGTTAGGTTAGGTTAGGTTAGGTTAATGCCGAATGTAGGAGGGCCCGGATTTGCAAAGAGGAGAGCACTTTGCAGTGTGGCACAGAGCGTCCTGATGTATGCTGCTCCAGTATGGCGAGAAGTGATTCACCGTAAAACTCAACTGGGCAAATTACTGTCCATTCAGAGGCGCTGCCTGCTGAGAGTTACGTCGGCTTACCGCACTGTATCAGCGGAAGCGGTTCAGGTGATCGCGGGTTACCCCCCGTTCGATCTTATGGTCGCTGAGAGGTGTTTCCTGTTCACCGTAGGAGGGAGACTGTTGGGGAACAGGAGGATGGCCCATCGTAGGACCGTAAGAAAATGGCAGGATAAATGGGAGAGGGGAGGACAAACGGCTGCCTGGACAAAGAGTCTCATAGGGAATATAGAGCCATGGATCGAATGCGTGCATAGACGGGTGTGTTACTTCTTCACGCAATTTCTTACTGGGCATGGTTCTTTTGGCACTTTCACCAAGAGAATTGGAAAAACAGCTGATGATAAGTGTCATATATGTAAGAAGAAGGATGATCCTGTACACATGTTTTATCAGTGCGTGAGGTGGAGGGAAGAAAGAGAGGAGCTGGTGGTGAATATCGGACAACTGCCTCCGATCGAAAGCATCATTGAGACCATGATTGAGAGCCGAGAAAGTTGGAACCTGATATATGGGTACATCACCCAGGTCATGAGGAAAAAAGAATTGGAGGACAGGGAAAGACAGGGCTGATGGACACGTTCAGGAGGAGTTTACACCGGGTTACGCACCTGATGCACGGGCAACTAGCCTAATTCCAGGTGGCGATGATACCCGGGGAAAGAGGAGGGTGGTTTAGTGAGGTGAAAGTCCCACACAAATCCGCAGCACTTTTAATTACACCATAGGCTCGCTGCGGAGAAGGCATTAGCTTCCCCCTACCTCAGGGCCAAAAAAAAAAAAAAAAAAAAAAGGTTAGGTTAGGTTAGGATAGGTTAGGTTAGGTTAGGTTAGGTTAGGTTAGGTTAGGTTAGGTTAGGTTAGGTTAGGTTAGGTTAGGTTAGGTTAGGTTAGGTTAGGTTAGGTTAGGTTAGGTTACCAGAATAATGGAGGAGTATTTCAGAAACAGATACATCACGATAGGAAAAGTGAGACACAGATGTACCATGGGAGTAGTTCAGGGTTCCAACGTTGGACCTCCACTATGGAATATAACATACGATGAGGTATTGGTTCTGGAATATCCGGAAGGCGTTTCAACACTGGCATATGCAGACGATCTGCTCTTCATGGTGGAGGGAGAATCTGAGAACAGCGTCAGAGATAAGATCGAGCAAACTTTTGAAATAATGAAGACTTGGATGAACAGCAGAAAGCTTGAAGTTGCTTCTCACAAAACAGAGATTGTTGTAATCAAAGGCCCCAGAAAAAGAGGAAGGATGGAGATAGTGATAAATGATGAGAGGATAGCTGAAATCAATGAACTAAAATATCTGGGAGTGATCTTGAAGAGGGGCTTGGACTTCTCAGGCCACGTTAAGCATATTGTGGAGAAGACAAACAGAAGAATAAAAGCAATAAACATACTCATGCCGAATATAGGTGGCCCAACATTCTATAAGAGGAAGGCCTTGTGCTCGATAGTGCACGGCACCGTCCTGTACGCCGCTCCGATATGGAGAGAGATAACAAAGAAGGATAAATACAGAAAGATACTCACCTCCCTGCAGAGGGGGCCACTCCAGAGAGTGTGTTCGGCGTATAGGACGGTGTCGGCTGAAGCCCTGCAGGTAATCTCTGGCTTTATGCCAATGGATATTATGTTGGAGGAAGCCTGTTTCCTTTTCAAGGTCGGAAGCAGACTCCCCGGAAACCGAAGGATGGCCAGAAGGCGAGCTATGATTAAATGGCAGAAAAGATGGGACGAAGGCGGAACAACGGCAGCCTGGACGAGGAAACTGATCCCGAGCATAGCGAGATGGGTAAATTGCAGACACAAAAGAACAAACTATTATTTCACACAGTTTCTCACAGGCCATGGCTCGTTCAATACTTTTGTAAATAGAATTGGAAAGTTAGAAAGCAATCTTTGTGATATATGTGGAGAGGAGGACAGCCCCACTCATGTGTACCAGGAGTGTCGGAGATGGACGGTACAGAGGGATGCAGTGAAGATTGAATTTGGAGTACTGCCAAACATAGACCAGGTGGTGACAGTAATGCTGGAAGATGACCAGAAGTGGAATATTATTTACGATTATATAACACAAGTGATGAAGGAAAAAGAGACAGAGGACAGAATCAGAGGATAGAATTGGAAAAACCTCTAGGATTCCCCAGCTGAAGATCGGGCAGAAATGCCTTTCCCAGGTGGGTGTGTCGTTTTACATTAGAGAGGAGGGGGTTTTAGTGGGTGAGAGCCCCACACGAACCCACGGCATTGCACCGCCCAGCCGTGGGGAAGACTGGAAGAGTTTTCCCCCTACCTCTGGGGCAAAAAAAAAAAAAAAAAAAAAAAAAAAAAAAAAAGGTTAGGTTAGGTTAGGTTAGGTTAGGTTAGGTTAGGTTAGGTTAGGTTAGGTTAGGTTAGGTTAGGTTAGGTTAGGTTAGGTTAGGTTAGGTTAATGCCGAATGTAGGAGGGCCCGGATTTGCAAAGAGGAGAGCACTTTGCAGTGTGGCACAGAGCGTCCTGATGTATGCTGCTCCAGTATGGCGAGAAGTGATTCACCGTAAAACTCAACTGGGCAAATTACTGTCCATTCAGAGGCGCTGCCTGCTGAGAGTTACGTCGGCTTACCGCACTGTATCAGCGGAAGCGGTTCAGGTGATCGCGGGTTACCCCCCGTTCGATCTTATGGTCGCTGAGAGGTGTTTCCTGTTCACCGTAGGAGGGAGACTGTTGGGGAACAGGAGGATGGCCCATCGTAGGACCGTAAGAAAATGGCAGGATAAATGGGAGAGGGGAGGACAAACGGCTGCCTGGACAAAGAAGGTTAGGTTAGGTTAGGTTAGGTTAGGTTAGGTTAGGTTAGGTTAGGTTAGGTTAGGTTAGGTTAGGTTAGGTTAGGTTAGGTTAGGTTAGGTTAGGTTAGGTTAGGTTAGGTTAGGTTAGGTTAGGTTACTTATCAGAAAAATCTCAGAATGGAAAACGATGAACGAAAACCCTTTCACCCATCACGCACATATTTACTACGAGATTAAAACGACTGGAAGAACTAAAATCAACAGTGTCCGATCAGCAGGAATAAAAAATGAAATATTTGTGGAGAAGCTCAGAGAAAAAAACGGAAATCTCTACGAAGATATACGTTCTGCCCATAGGGAAGCCATCAACAGAAACGGGAGGAGAGTCATAACCGTGCCATACTGGTGGAATTCCGAAATAGAAGCCTACCGCAAAAACTATATAAACACTCGTCGCCGTCACCAGAGAACCGCTAGAAATGCAGAGAACGCAGATCAAGCAGAAAATCTCAGAGAAGAAATGAAAGAACTCAGGAAAGAATTAAAGAAAAGAATAAGCAGGGCAAAGAGAGAACATTGGAAAAGCCTAATCAATAACTTAGAAGAAGACATATGGGGCCAAGGATACAGATTGGCGACAGCCCACCTGAGAAATCAACCGTTATCATACACAATACCACAAGATGAAGCCCAAAAAATCCTACAAGCACTTTTCCCAAGCACCGGAAAACCTATCCCAGGAGATGACTCAATAAATATACCGTGCGAACCGTTTACACAGGAAGAACTGAGACAAGTCTTATGCTCCATAAAACCAAAAAAATCACCCGGACCAGACGGCATTACAGGGGAGACTATGAAACTGGCTCATCTCACGGACCCACAAAGAATGCTTGACTATTACAACGGTCTTCTTGAAAACTTAGAGTTTCCGGACTGCTGGAAGACGGCAAGAGTTGTACTGATCCCGAAGCAGGGCAAAGATCCGACCCTCCCATCTTCGTACAGACCAATATGCCTGCTGAACATAGCCGGAAAGATCTATGAAAAACTACTTGCGAACAGACTGAATGAAGAAATTGAAGATAAAAAAGCCCTATCCGACAACCAGCATGGTTTCAGAGCAAAAAGGTCCACAACAACAGCAATCCTCCAACTCAAGCAGAAAATCACTCCCTCGCAGAAACGATGGTTCGTCATAGTCACCATTGATGTTAAAAATGCATTCAACAGCGTGCAATGGGGTGACATCATAAAAGCTATGGAAAACAAAGGTATCTCCCCTTATCTGATAGGGATAATGAGGAGATACTTTAAGGACAGATTTATAGTCATGGGAAACCTGAGACATAGATGCACCATGGGAGTTGCCCAAGGATCCATGGTCGGTCCACCCTTATGGGATCTAACCTACGACGAGGCACTAGAACTACCATACGATGGGGGAGTGGAGGCTCTCGCGTATGCAGACGACTTGCTACTTATGATCGAGGGAGATAAAGAGGAAGAAGTGAAATCAAAGATCACTCGATCGTTTGTAAAGATCATAACCTGGATGGCGAGCAAAAACCTGGAAGTCGCGATACATAAGTCTGAGCTATTAGTTATCAGAGGACCCAGGAAGAGAAACCTAAAAATATCGGTGAACGGGATAGACCTTACCGAAAGTAAGGAAATAAAGTACCTGGGGGTTACCCTCCGTAAAAATCTCGACTTCGCAGGACACATACATGAGCTGGTTGAGAAAGTAAATTGTAAAACAAAATCTTTGTACAAACTCATGCCAAACATAGGCGGACCCCAATACTATAAAAGACGTGCCCTATGTTCCATAATAAACGGAACGATAATATATGCTGCACCAGTATGGAGAGAAGTGATGAGAGTGGCAAAATACAAGAAAACCCTGATCTCACTCCAAAGAAAGCCACTGCTCAGGGTATGCTCGGCATACCGAACAGTATCAGCCGAGGCTGTACAAGTTATCTCTGGATTCCCACCGATCGACATTATGATCAAAGAAGTATGCTTCCTGCATACAGTAGGCAGCCGCCTCGCCGGAAATAGGAGGATGGCCAGAACAAGATCTCTGAGAGAGTGGCAGGAGAGATGGCATCAGGAGAGGACAACAGCATCATGGACCCGCAGACTTATTCCAGATCTCAGAGCGTGGGTAGAAAGCAAACTCAGAAGAACAAATTATTACTTTACCCAGTTTCTTACAGGCCACGGCTCCTACAGAACATTCACCAAAAAGATAGGAAAAACAGAGGACGACCAATGCACAACTTGTAATAAACAGGACAGCCCCGAACACATGTTCTACGACTGCGAGAGATGGAACGCAGAGAGAGATACGCTAAGGAGGGAGATGGGAGGTCTGCCAGCGGTGACAGAGATAATCCCGAGCATGCTCGAAAGCAAAGAATCCTGGAGCAGTATATATGATCATATATGCCTCGTAATGGAGAGGAAGGAAAGGGAAGACAGAGAGGGAGAGAGCAGAGAGGCACAGTAGAGAGGCACAAACCGGGTTACGCATCTGATGACCGGGCTTTTCAGCCTTTTCCAGGTGGCGATTATACCCGGGGAAAGAGGAGGGTGGTTTAGTGGGTGCAAGTCCCACATAAATCCGCAGCACACACCGGTATCACGAACAACCAAAGGCCCGCTGCGGACAAAGCATTAGCTTCCCCCCACCTCAGGGCCGAAAAAAAAAAAAAAAAAAAAAAAGGTTAGGTTAGGTTAGGTTACTACTGGAAAACGGCGCGAGTAGTACTTCTTCCAAAGGCAGGAAAAGATCCCACCTCTCCATCATCCTTCAGACCAATATGCCTATTAAACATAGCAGGAAAAATATATGAGAAACTTCTAGTGAACAGGCTTAACGAAGAGATAGAAGCGAAAAAGGCGCTATCCGAGAACCAACATGGCTTCCGAGCAAGAAGATCGACAACAACAGCCCTCCTAGAGCTAAAAACCCGAATCACCCAATCGGAAAGAAAATGGTTTGTCCTCGTAACAATAGACATCAAAAATGCGTTCAATTCCATACAATGGGAGGACATTCTGAGCGCGATGGAGAAAAAAGGCATATCCCCTTACCTAACCAGAATAATGGAGGAGTATTTCAGAAACAGATACATCACGATAGGAAAAGTGAGACACAGATGTACCATGGGAGTAGTTCAGGGTTCCAACGTTGGACCTCCACTATGGAATATAACATACGATGAGGTATTGGTTCTGGAATATCCGGAAGGCGTTTCAACACTGGCATATGCAGACGATCTGCTCTTCATGGTGGAGGGAGAATCTGAGAACAGCGTCAGAGATAAGATCGAGCAAACTTTTGAAATAATGAAGACTTGGATGAACAGCAGAAAGCTTGAAGTTGCTTCTCACAAAACAGAGATTGTTGTAATCAAAGGCCCCAGAAAAAGAGGAAGGATGGAGATAGTGATAAATGATGAGAGGATAGCTGAAATCAATGAACTAAAATATCTGGGAGTGATCTTGAAGAGGGGCTTGGACTTCTCAGGCCACGTTAAGCATATTGTGGAGAAGACAAACAGAAGAATAAAAGCAATAAACATACTCATGCCGAATATAGGTGGCCCAACATTCTATAAGAGGAAGGCCTTGTGCTCGATAGTGCACGGCACCGTCCTGTACGCCGCTCCGATATGGAGAGAGATAACAAAGAAGGATAAATACAGAAAGATACTCACCTCCCTGCAGAGGGGGCCACTCCAGAGAGTGTGTTCGGCGTATAGGACGGTGTCGGCTGAAGCCCTGCAGGTAATCTCTGGCTTTATGCCAATGGATATTATGTTGGAGGAAGCCTGTTTCCTTTTCAAGGTCGGAAGCAGACTCCCCGGAAACCGAAGGATGGCCAGAAGGCGAGCTATGATTAAATGGCAGAAAAGATGGGACGAAGGCGGAACAACGGCAGCCTGGACGAGGAAACTGATCCCGAGCATAGCGAGATGGGTAAATTGCAGACACAAAAGAACAAACTATTATTTCACACAGTTTCTCACAGGCCATGGCTCGTTCAATACTTTTGTAAATAGAATTGGAAAGTTAGAAAGCAATCTTTGTGATATATGTGGAGAGGAGGACAGCCCCACTCATGTGTACCAGGAGTGTCGGAGATGGACGGTACAGAGGGATGCAGTGAAGATTGAATTTGGAGTACTGCCAAACATAGACCAGGTGGTTACAGTAATGCTGGAAGATGACCAGAAGTGGAATATTATTTACGATTATATAACACAAGTGATGAAGGAAAAAGAGACAGAGGACAGAATCAGAGGATAGAATTGGAAAAACCTCTAGGATTCCCCAGCTGAAGATCGGGCAGAAATGCCTTTCCCAGGTGGGTGCGTCGTTTTACATTAGAGAGGAGGGGGTTTTAGTGGGTGAGAGCCCCACACGAACCCACGGCATTGCACCGCCCAGCCGTGGGGAAGACTGGAAGAGTTTTCCCCCTACCTCTGGGGCAAAAAAAAAAAAAAAAAAAAAAAAAAAAAAAAAGGTTAGGTTAGGTTAGGTTAGGTTAGGTTAGGTTAGGTTAGGTTAGGTTAGGTTAGGTTAGGTTCCCCCACTGGGTCAGCACCTTGTCGTGGTGTGGGGGCTTGTAGTAGCTGCATCGATTCCTGGAATCTCCGCGGCTGGAACTCCGGTTCCTGGCAGGGTCAACACCCATGTCGATGAGATTCAGGAGGAGTGGCGAAACTAAGACTGATCACTTTCCCTATGGCAGGTACAGTCATAGTCCTGTCATGCTTCCCCTACCTCCAATGCAGTAGAAATACTGCATCCTTCTTTCTCCCCCTCCGACGCTATTAGGTTAACCGAGGGCTAGGAGGTGTCCTTATACTTACCACTTTTCCTTTCCTTCGGATCCTTCAAACCAGCAAGGAATTCCTACAGGAGATGCGTCTGTCTCGGATCGAGCGGCTTATCCTGGAGGTGGCAGATGCGTCTGTCCTGGATCGGGCGGCATCTGCAACAGAGAAGGAAACTCTTAAAACCATGTCTGTACTCTCTGCCTGCCAGTATACGGCTTTGCCGCGCCTGGTATGACAGAGGGAGTGGCTAAGGGAAGGAAAACCCTAACAGAAAACCTGGGATTGATCACTCTGGTTCAAGACGGCTACCTCAGGACTGGGGATGTGTGCGGCGCACTGCCCCGTTTTCAAAAATCTTGATGGAAAAGGAAAGACGAAACTCGTTTACGGTGCAGGGGGTGGATACCCCAGTACCGGTCGGTGAGGGTGGTGGTGAAGCGGGCCCCCCCCGACCGTCATCCAGCGACCGCGCGACATGCTCCGTAGGCAACCAGGCGGACATGTCTAGTTATGCTACTGGAAAGAAAGATATGGACCAGACAGAACAAGAGATTGTTCAGAAACTGCATGCAAGCGGACTAGATACTTCAGAAAATATGGGAGATCAGGAATCAATTTTTAAAAGAAGCAGTAAAGTGAAAAGGACCCCACCGCAAAAACCCGGACCCCCACTGGTAGAGAAAACAATATCAGAAACACCGAAAGAGAATCCGAAGGTAGAAATAAACAGGAGCGCATGGAATTTAGCAAGCCCCGAGCGGAGAGCATCACTTTCGGATAGCGAAGACATCTTCAGAACCCCCGCCGGAAATGATAGGATGAACATGCCGATCACGATTGATATTTCAGGAACTCCAAACCTGAAAAAAAGGAAAGCCCAGTCATCGCCAGAATACTCGAAGTCGCCAGTACCACGCCTAACGGGTGAGATCGAAACCCTAGAAAACTGCATCCAAAACATGTTTATTTTTGCGAGAGAGAACAAGAATGTCCACACTAAAGTGAAAAGGTATATTGAAGAGGCAAAAAACAGAATGAAACAGCTGAAAAGAACGGAAAATAAGACAAGAGAAGAGAGCGAACACAAGCTGAGAACAATGGAGGAAACCATAAACCAATTGACCCAAAAGGTCAACGGACTTGAAGAAAAAATAAATAGCAACGTAAACGCTAAAGCCGCACAGATAATATTGGACCAACAGAAACTGTTGAAGCAGCAAGAGGAAAAAATGAAAACTTATGAGGAACATATAAGGGGACTGAAAGATCGCATAACAATGTTGGAACAAGGGAGTGGAGAGACACATCAGGATGTTCTGATGAATATCGAAGAGTTGGAAGAAATAAAGGATGAAAAAACACTGAGTCAAGCCATCAAAAGAAAGTGGAATGATGGAGTGTACGGAAAGACTTCACTCATTACTGGAAAAACCCTACAAGAACTCGAACAATCAGACCTGATAGTACTACTCTCACACGAAGAAGTTCAAATGGAAACTCCCGATCACAAACATTTTCTGAAAAGATTCCCAGAACTGACCGACTTGGACCAGTCTGAACAACTCGGATGTATCATTCAGGAGACGAAATACAGAAAAGAAGGAAAAACATACATGAAAAATAGATACATATACAGAACCACGATGAAAAATTACTCAGAGTGGGAAATCTTTACTGCCCTGGAAAAAGTCGCTGAGGATATTAATAAAGAAAATAGACGGGATATAATGTTACACATAGCCACAAGCGTAGAGGATGAAAAGCTGAGAAAAATCACGGAGCTTGCATTCAGCGCAAGTAATTGCAAAATTAAAATATGTAACCCCCAGGGACAAAACCGGAAAGAAAATAAGAGAGATCCGAATAGTTACTCAGACGCGGTTATAGTTTCAACCGGAAATAGAACTTATGCAGATCTGGTAGCAACCGTGAAAGAAAATATAAAGAATATTGGAGGCGATGTGAACATAAAACAGATAAGCAAGACTAAAACTGGAAACGTTTTGATCAAACTACAGAAAAACGAGGAACAGAGTAAAAAAGTGAGCCAGTACCTAACGGAAAAATTAGGGAGCGATCAAGTAAGGTTTAAAAACGGAGAAAGATACGAAGAGTTCGTGATACATGGAATGGACATAACAACAGAGGAAGATGAAATTATTGAAGCTGTTACGAAGGCAGAAGGAATGCAACGGAAGGACGTTGAAGAGAATATGGAAATAACAGCCATAAGACCCAGCATTGGCGAATGTAAGGTGTGCTTCATAAGAGCAAGAGGAAAATATATTGATATGATGAATAATATGAAGCACATAAAGGTAGGAATTGTCACATGTAGGATAACCGCAAGGAGAAAACAAACGAGATGTTTTAAATGCTGGAGCAATGAACATATTATTACAGAATGCAGAGAGCCGATGGATAGAAGGAATTGTTGCTTAAAATGCGGGCAACAAGGACACAAAGTTAGTGAATGCAAAGCAGAAGATTACTGCCTGATATGTAGCAACATCGGCCATAGGACCATGTCATGCCGAGGTACAACGAATACCAACCGAAACGTTCAAAGTTCTTCAAACTAACTTAGGGCGAACAAGAGCCGCACATGACCTGGCATGGACAGCAGCCCAACAAAATAAGTGCGACATACTAATAATAGCGGAACCAAACAAGAAGATGTGTGTATCGAAAAACTGGATCACGGATACGAAAATGGACGTAGCAGTGGTTTTCCTGAACACTTCGCTAGAGGTCTCCCAGATAAATAAGAAAGAAAGCTTCTTAAGTATGAAGATAGAGGGCCTAACTTTCTATGCTACCTATATATCTCCGAACATTCCGATAGAAAGGTTCAAACAAAAAATAGATGAAATATTTGAGTACATAATACCGGAAAAAGACACATCTATATTGGTAGGAGACATAAACGCGAAAGCGGAACAATGGGGATCCCCATTTGAGGACCGAAGGGGTAGCCACGTCGTTGAATGGATGGACCAGCTATCCTGGACAGCTGTGAACACAGGACAGCCAACCTTTATCCGAAATACGTCAAAGAGTCACATCGACGTAACGCTTACTTCAGATAAAACAATGGGAAGAGTGCAGAACTGGAAGGTCCTGCACGAAAACCCTTTCACATATCACGGACATATTTATTACGAAATCCAAACAACGGCGAAACGAAGAACAAACACGATCCGTAGAACAGAGATAAGAAAGGAAATTTTCGCAAGACGACTAACAACTTCGGAGGGTGATTTTTACGATAATATCCGGAAAGCTCATAAAGAGGCCATAATTATACAAACAAACAAAACCAAGTCAGTGCCGTACTGGTGGACTTCAGAAATAGAGGAGGCTAGAAAGAAATACATAAAAGCCCGAAGAACGGCTCAAAGAAGGCACGAGACGGGAGCTCGAGAGATAGGAACAGAAGCTGAGCGGGAGTTGAAGGAAGGAAGGAAGAAACTCAAGAGGATGATACGTCAAGCAAAAAGAGACCAATGGAGAATCCTTCTGGAAAACCTTGAGGATGACATCTGGGGGCAAGGTTTCAAAATAGCAACAGCCCAGTTACGGGGTAGGCCACTACCACACCTGATCCCGGAAGAAGAAATAAAAAACATACTGACCGCCCTATTCCCAACAACAGGAGAGAAGCTAAGGAAAAGAAACCGACGTAAACCATGCATCGAGGAGTTCTCCAATAAAGAACTCAAGACTGTCATGTCTTCCTTAAAGCTCAATAAAGCCCCAGGCCCGGATAAACTGACTGCAGAGATCTTGAGACTGGCGTATCAGACAGAGCCAGAAAAAATGTTGAATTTCTATAATGGCCTACTTAAGAGATTAAAATTCCCTGACTACTGGAAAACGGCGCGAGTAGTACTTCTTCCAAAGGCAGGAAAAGATCCCACCTCTCCATCATCCTTCAGACCAATATGCCTATTAAACATAGCAGGAAAAATATATGAGAAACTTCTAGTGAACAGGCTTAACGAAGAGATAGAAGCGAAAAAGGCGCTATCCGAGAACCAACATGGCTTCCGAGCAAGAAGATCGACAACAACAGCCCTCCTAGAGCTAAAAACCCGAATCACCCAATCGGAAAGAAAATGGTTTGTCCTCGTAACAATAGACATCAAAAATGCGTTCAATTCCATACAATGGGAGGACATTCTGAGCGCGATGGAGAAAAAAGGCATATCCCCTTACCTAACCAGAATAATGGAGGAGTATTTCAGAAACAGATACATCACGATAGGAAAAGTGAGACACAGATGTACCATGGGAGTAGTTCAGGGTTCCAACGTTGGACCTCCACTATGGAATATAACATACGATGAGGTATTGGTTCTGGAATATCCGGAAGGCGTTTCAACACTGGCATATGCAGACGATCTGCTCTTCATGGTGGAGGGAGAATCTGAGAACAGCGTCAGAGATAAGATCGAGCAAACTTTTGAAATAATGAAGACTTGGATGAACAGCAGAAAGCTTGAAGTTGCTTCTCACAAAACAGAGATTGTTGTAATCAAAGGCCCCAGAAAAAGAGGAAGGATGGAGATAGTGATAAATGATGAGAGGATAGCTGAAATCAATGAACTAAAATATCTGGGAGTGATCTTGAAGAGGGGCTTGGACTTCTCAGGCCACGTTAAGCATATTGTGGAGAAGACAAACAGAAGAATAAAAGCAATAAACATACTCATGCCGAATATAGGTGGCCCAACATTCTATAAGAGGAAGGCCTTGTGCTCGATAGTGCACGGCACCGTCCTGTACGCCGCTCCGATATGGAGAGAGATAACAAAGAAGGATAAATACAGAAAGATACTCACCTCCCTGCAGAGGGGGCCACTCCAGAGAGTGTGTTCGGCGTATAGGACGGTGTCGGCTGAAGCCCTGCAGGTAATCTCTGGCTTTATGCCAATGGATATTATGTTGGAGGAAGCCTGTTTCCTTTTCAAGTTCGGAAGCAGACTCCCCGGAAACCGAAGGATGGCCAGAAGGCGAGCTATGATTAAATGGCAGAAAAGATGGGACGAAGGCGGAACAACGGCAGCCTGGACGAGGAAACTGATCCCGAGCATAGCGAGATGGGTAAATTGCAGACACAAAAGAACAAACTATTATTTCACACAGTTTCTCACAGGCCATGGCTCGTTCAATACTTTTGTAAATAGAATTGGAAAGTTAGAAAGCAATCTTTGTGATATATGTGGAGAGGAGGACAGCCCCACTCATGTGTACCAGGAGTGTCGGAGATGGACGGTACAGAGGGATGCAGTGAAGATTGAATTTGGAGTACTGCCAAACATAGACCAGGTGGTGACAGTAATGCTGGAAGATGACCAGAAGTGGAATATTATTTACGATTATATAACACAAGTGATGAAGGAAAAAGAGACAGAGGACAGAATCAGAGGATAGAATTGGAAAAACCTCTAGGATTCCCCAGCTGAAGATCGGGCAGAAATGCCTTTCCCAGGTGGGTGTGTCGTTTTACATTAGAGAGGAGGGGGTTTTAGTGGGTGAGAGCCCCACACGAACCCACGGCATTGCACCGCCCAGCCGTGGGGAAGACTGGAAGAGTTTTCCCCCTACCTCTGGGGAAAAAAAAAAAAAAAAAAAAAAAAAAAAAAAAAAAAAAGGTTAGGTTAGGTTAGGTTAGGTTAGGTTAGGTTAGGTTAGGTTAGGTTAGGTTAGGTTAGGTTAGGTTAGGTTAGGTTAGGTTAGGTTAATGCCGAATGTAGGAGGGCCCGGATTTGCAAAGAGGAGAGCACTTTGCAGTGTGGCACAGAGCGTCCTGATGTATGCTGCTCCAGTATGGCGAGAAGTGATTCACCGTAAAACTCAACTGGGCAAATTACTGTCCATTCAGAGGCGCTGCCTGCTGAGAGTTACGTCGGCTTACCGCACTGTATCAGCGGAAGCGGTTCAGGTGATCGCGGGTTACCCCCCGTTCGATCTTATGGTCGCTGAGAGGTGTTTCCTGTTCACCGTAGGAGGGAGACTGTTGGGGAACAGGAGGATGGCCCATCGTAGGACCGTAAGAAAATGGCAGGATAAATGGGAGAGGGGAGGACAAACGGCTGCCTGGACAAAGAGTCTCATAGGGAATATAGAGCCATGGATCGAATGCGTGCATAGACGGGTGTGTTACTTCTTCACGCAATTTCTTACTGGGCATGGTTCTTTTGGCACTTTCACCAAGAGAATTGGAAAAACAGCTGATGATAAGTGTCATATATGTAAGAAGAAGGATGATCCTGTACACATGTTTTATCAGTGCGTGAGGTGGAGGGAAGAAAGAGAGGAGCTGGTGGTGAATATCGGACAACTGCCTCCGATCGAAAGCATCATTGAGACCATGATTGAGAGCCGAGAAAGTTGGAACCTGATATATGGGTACATCACCCAGGTCATGAGGAAAAAAGAATTGGAGGACAGGGAAAGACAGGGCTGATGGACACGTTCAGGAGGAGTTTACACCGGGTTACGCACCTGATGCACGGGCAACTAGCCTAATTCCAGGTGGCGATGATACCCGGGGAAAGAGGAGGGTGGTTTAGTGAGGTGAAAGTCCCACACAAATCCGCAGCACTTTTAATTACACCATAGGCTCGCTGCGGAGAAGGCATTAGCTTCCCCCTACCTCAGGGCCAAAAAAAAAAAAAAAAAAAAGGTTAGGTTAGGTTAGGATAGGTTAGGTTAGGTTAGGTTAGGTTAGGTTAGGTTAGGTTAGGTTAGGTTAGGTTAGGTTAGGTTAGGTTAGGTTAGGTTAGGTTAGGTTAGGTTAGGTTAGGTTAGGTTACCAGAATAATGGAGGAGTATTTCAGAAACAGATACATCACGATAGGAAAAGTGAGACACAGATGTACCATGGGAGTAGTTCAGGGTTCCAACGTTGGACCTCCACTATGGAATATAACATACGATGAGGTATTGGTTCTGGAATATCCGGAAGGCGTTTCAACACTGGCATATGCAGACGATCTGCTCTTCATGGTGGAGGGAGAATCTGAGAACAGCGTCAGAGATAAGATCGAGCAAACTTTTGAAATAATGAAGACTTGGATGAACAGCAGAAAGCTTGAAGTTGCTTCTCACAAAACAGAGATTGTTGTAATCAAAGGCCCCAGAAAAAGAGGAAGGATGGAGATAGTGATAAATGATGAGAGGATAGCTGAAATCAATGAACTAAAATATCTGGGAGTGATCTTGAAGAGGGGCTTGGACTTCTCAGGCCACGTTAAGCATATTGTGGAGAAGACAAACAGAAGAATAAAAGCAATAAACATACTCATGCCGAATATAGGTGGCCCAACATTCTATAAGAGGAAGGCCTTGTGCTCGATAGTGCACGGCACCGTCCTGTACGCCGCTCCGATATGGAGAGAGATAACAAAGAAGGATAAATACAGAAAGATACTCACCTCCCTGCAGAGGGGGCCACTCCAGAGAGTGTGTTCGGCGTATAGGACGGTGTCGGCTGAAGCCCTGCAGGTAATCTCTGGCTTTATGCCAATGGATATTATGTTGGAGGAAGCCTGTTTCCTTTTCAAGGTCGGAAGCAGACTCCCCGGAAACCGAAGGATGGCCAGAAGGCGAGCTATGATTAAATGGCAGAAAAGATGGGACGAAGGCGGAACAACGGCAGCCTGGACGAGGAAACTGATCCCGAGCATAGCGAGATGGGTAAATTGCAGACACAAAAGAACAAACTATTATTTCACACAGTTTCTCACAGGCCATGGCTCGTTCAATACTTTTGTAAATAGAATTGGAAAGTTAGAAAGCAATCTTTGTGATATATGTGGAGAGGAGGACAGCCCCACTCATGTGTACCAGGAGTGTCGGAGATGGACGGTACAGAGGGATGCAGTGAAGATTGAATTTGGAGTACTGCCAAACATAGACCAGGTGGTGACAGTAATGCTGGAAGATGACCAGAAGTGGAATATTATTTACGATTATATAACACAAGTGATGAAGGAAAAAGAGACAGAGGACAGAATCAGAGGATAGAATTGGAAAAACCTCTAGGATTCCCCAGCTGAAGATCGGGCAGAAATGCCTTTCCCAGGTGGGTGTGTCGTTTTACATTAGAGAGGAGGGGGTTTTAGTGGGTGAGAGCCCCACACGAACCCACGGCATTGCACCGCCCAGCCGTGGGGAAGACTGGAAGAGTTTTCCCCCTACCTCTGGGGCAAAAAAAAAAAAAAAAAAAAAAAAAAAAAAAAAAAAAAAGGTTAGGTTAGGTTAGGTTAGGTTAGGTTAGGTTAGGTTAGGTTAGGTTAGGTTAGGTTAGGTTAGGTTAGGTTAGGTTAGGTTAGGTTAGGTTAATGCCGAATGTAGGAGGGCCCGGATTTGCAAAGAGGAGAGCACTTTGCAGTGTGGCACAGAGCGTCCTGATGTATGCTGCTCCAGTATGGCGAGAAGTGATTCACCGTAAAACTCAACTGGGCAAATTACTGTCCATTCAGAGGCGCTGCCTGCTGAGAGTTACGTCGGCTTACCGCACTGTATCAGCGGAAGCGGTTCAGGTGATCGCGGGTTACCCCCCGTTCGATCTTATGGTCGCTGAGAGGTGTTTCCTGTTCACCGTAGGAGGGAGACTGTTGGGGAACAGGAGGATGGCCCATCGTAGGACCGTAAGAAAATGGCAGGATAAATGGGAGAGGGGAGGACAAACGGCTGCCTGGACAAAGAGTCTCATAGGGAATATAGAGCCATGGATCGAATGCGTGCATAGACGGGTGTGTTACTTCTTCACGCAATTTCTTACTGGGCATGGTTCTTTTGGCACTTTCACCAAGAGAATTGGAAAAACAGCTGATGATAAGTGTCATATATGTAAGAAGAAGGATGATCCTGTACACATGTTTTATCAGTGCGTGAGGTGGAGGGAAGAAAGAGAGGAGCTGGTGGTGAATATCGGACAACTGCCTCCGATCGAAAGCATCATTGAGACCATGATTGAGAGCCGAGAAAGTTGGAACCTGATATATGGGTACATCACCCAGGTCATGAGGAAAAAAGAATTGGAGGACAGGGAAAGACAGGGCTGATGGACACGTTCAGGAGGAGTTTACACCGGGTTACGCACCTGATGCACGGGCAACTAGCCTAATTCCAGGTGGCGATGATACCCGGGGAAAGAGGAGGGTGGTTTAGTGAGGTGAAAGTCCCACACAAATCCGCAGCACTTTTAATTACACCATAGGCTCGCTGCGGAGAAGGCATTAGCTTCCCCCTACCTCAGGGCCAAAAAAAAAAAAAAAAAAAAAGGTTAGGTTAGGTTAGGATAGGTTAGGTTAGGTTAGGTTAGGTTAGGTTAGGTTAGGTTAGGTTAGGTTAGGTTAGGTTAGGTTAGGTTAGGTTAGGTTAGGTTAGGTTAGGTTAGGTTAGGTTACCAGAATAATGGAGGAGTATTTCAGAAACAGATACATCACGATAGGAAAAGTGAGACACAGATGTACCATGGGAGTAGTTCAGGGTTCCAACGTTGGACCTCCACTATGGAATATAACATACGATGAGGTATTGGTTCTGGAATATCCGGAAGGCGTTTCAACACTGGCATATGCAGACGATCTGCTCTTCATGGTGGAGGGAGAATCTGAGAACAGCGTCAGAGATAAGATCGAGCAAACTTTTGAAATAATGAAGACTTGGATGAACAGCAGAAAGCTTGAAGTTGCTTCTCACAAAACAGAGATTGTTGTAATCAAAGGCCCCAGAAAAAGAGGAAGGATGGAGATAGTGATAAATGATGAGAGGATAGCTGAAATCAATGAACTAAAATATCTGGGAGTGATCTTGAAGAGGGGCTTGGACTTCTCAGGCCACGTTAAGCATATTGTGGAGAAGACAAACAGAAGAATAAAAGCAATAAACATACTCATGCCGAATATAGGTGGCCCAACATTCTATAAGAGGAAGGCCTTGTGCTCGATAGTGCACGGCACCGTCCTGTACGCCGCTCCGATATGGAGAGAGATAACAAAGAAGGATAAATACAGAAAGATACTCACCTCCCTGCAGAGGGGGCCACTCCAGAGAGTGTGTTCGGCGTATAGGACGGTGTCGGCTGAAGCCCTGCAGGTAATCTCTGGCTTTATGCCAATGGATATTATGTTGGAGGAAGCCTGTTTCCTTTTCAAGGTCGGAAGCAGACTCCCCGGAAACCGAAGGATGGCCAGAAGGCGAGCTATGATTAAATGGCAGAAAAGATGGGACGAAGGCGGAACAACGGCAGCCTGGACGAGGAAACTGATCCCGAGCATAGCGAGATGGGTAAATTGCAGACACAAAAGAACAAACTATTATTTCACACAGTTTCTCACAGGCCATGGCTCGTTCAATACTTTTGTAAATAGAATTGGAAAGTTAGAAAGCAATCTTTGTGATATATGTGGAGAGGAGGACAGCCCCACTCATGTGTACCAGGAGTGTCGGAGATGGACGGTACAGAGGGATGCAGTGAAGATTGAATTTGGAGTACTGCCAAACATAGACCAGGTGGTGACAGTAATGCTGGAAGATGACCAGAAGTGGAATATTATTTACGATTATATAACACAAGTGATGAAGGAAAAAGAGACAGAGGACAGAATCAGAGGATAGAATTGGAAAAACCTCTAGGATTCCCCAGCTGAAGATCGGGCAGAAATGCCTTTCCCAGGTGGGTGTGTCGTTTTACATTAGAGAGGAGGGGGTTTTAGTGGGTGAGAGCCCCACACGAACCCACGGCATTGCACCGCCCAGCCGTGGGGAAGACTGGAAGAGTTTTCCCCCTACCTCTGGGGCAAAAAAAAAAAAAAAAAAAAAAAAAAAAAAAAAAAGGTTAGGTTAGGTTAGGTTAGGTTAGGTTAGGTTAGGTTAGGTTAGGTTAGGTTAGGTTAGGTTAGGTTAGGTTAGGTTAGGTTAGGTTAGGTTAATGCCGAATGTAGGAGGGCCCGGATTTGCAAAGAGGAGAGCACTTTGCAGTGTGGCACAGAGCGTCCTGATGTATGCTGCTCCAGTATGGCGAGAAGTGATTCACCGTAAAACTCAACTGGGCAAATTACTGTCCATTCAGAGGCGCTGCCTGCTGAGAGTTACGTCGGCTTACCGCACTGTATCAGCGGAAGCGGTTCAGGTGATCGCGGGTTACCCCCCGTTCGATCTTATGGTCGCTGAGAGGTGTTTCCTGTTCACCGTAGGAGGGAGACTGTTGGGGAACAGGAGGATGGCCCATCGTAGGACCGTAAGAAAATGGCAGGATAAATGGGAGAGGGGAGGACAAACGGCTGCCTGGACAAAGAAGGTTAGGTTAGGTTAGGTTAGGTTAGGTTAGGTTAGGTTAGGTTAGGTTAGGTTAGGTTAGGTTAGGTTAGGTTAGGTTAGGTTAGGTTAGGTTAGGTTAGGTTAGGTTAGGTTAGGTTAGGTTAGGTTAGGTTACTTATCAGAAAAATCTCAGAATGGAAAACGATGAACGAAAACCCTTTCACCCATCACGCACATATTTACTACGAGATTAAAACGACTGGAAGAACTAAAATCAACAGTGTCCGATCAGCAGGAATAAAAAATGAAATATTTGTGGAGAAGCTCAGAGAAAAAAACGGAAATCTCTACGAAGATATACGTTCTGCCCATAGGGAAGCCATCAACAGAAACGGGAGGAGAGTCATAACCGTGCCATACTGGTGGAATTCCGAAATAGAAGCCTACCGCAAAAACTATATAAACACTCGTCGCCGTCACCAGAGAACCGCTAGAAATGCAGAGAACGCAGATCAAGCAGAAAATCTCAGAGAAGAAATGAAAGAACTCAGGAAAGAATTAAAGAAAAGAATAAGCAGGGCAAAGAGAGAACATTGGAAAAGCCTAATCAATAACTTAGAAGAAGACATATGGGGCCAAGGATACAGATTGGCGACAGCCCACCTGAGAAATCAACCGTTATCATACACAATACCACAAGATGAAGCCCAAAAAATCCTACAAGCACTTTTCCCAAGCACCGGAAAACCTATCCCAGGAGATGACTCAATAAATATACCGTGCGAACCGTTTACACAGGAAGAACTGAGACAAGTCTTATGCTCCATAAAACCAAAAAAATCACCCGGACCAGACGGCATTACAGGGGAGACTATGAAACTGGCTCATCTCACGGACCCACAAAGAATGCTTGACTATTACAACGTTCTTCTTGAAAACTTAGAGTTTCCGGACTGCTGGAAGACGGCAAGAGTTGTACTGATCCCGAAGCAGGGCAAAGATCCGACCCTCCCATCTTCGTACAGACCAATATGCCTGCTGAACGTAGCCGGAAAGATCTATGAAAAACTACTTGCGAACAGACTGAATGAAGAGATTGAAGATAAAAAAGCCCTATCCGACAACCAGCATGGTTTCAGAGCAAAAAGGTCCACAACAACAGCAATCCTCCAACTCAAGCAGAAAATCACTCCCTCGCAGAAACGATGGTTCGTCATAGTCACCATTGATGTTAAAAATGCATTCAACAGCGTGCAATGGGGTGACATCATAAAAGCTATGGAAAACAAAGGTATCTCCCCTTATCTGATAGGGATAATGAGGAGATACTTTAAGGACAGATTTATAGTCATGGGAAACCTGAGACATAGATGCACCATGGGAGTTGCCCAAGGATCCATGGTCGGTCCACCCTTATGGGATCTAACCTACGACGAGGCACTAGAACTACCATACGATGGGGGAGTGGAGGCTCTCGCGTATGCAGACGACTTGCTACTTATGATCGAGGGAGATAAAGAGGAAGAAGTGAAATCAAAGATCACTCGATCGTTTGTAAAGATCATAACCTGGATGGCGAGCAAAAACCTGGAAGTCGCGATACATAAGTCTGAGCTATTAGTTATCAGAGGACCCAGGAAGAGAAACCTAAAAATATCGGTGAACGGGATAGACCTTACCGAAAGTAAGGAAATAAAGTACCTGGGGGTTACCCTCCGTAAAAATCTCGACTTCGCAGGACACATAAATGAGCTGGTTGAGAAAGTAAATTGTAAAACAAAATCTTTGTACAAACTCATGCCAAACATAGGCGGACCCCAATACTATAAAAGACGTGCCCTATGTTCCATAATAAACGGAACGATAATATATGCTGCACCAGTATGGAGAGAAGTGATGAGAGTGGCAAAATACAAGAAAACCCTGATCTCACTCCAAAGAAAGCCACTGCTCAGGGTATGCTCGGCATACCGAACAGTATCAGCCGAGGCTGTACAAGTTATCTCTGGATTCCCACCGATCGACATTATGATCAAAGAAGTATGCTTCCTGCATACAGTAGGCAGCCGCCTCGCCGGAAATAGGAGGATGGCCAGAACAAGATCTCTGAGAGAGTGGCAGGAGAGATGGCATCAGGAGAGGACAACAGCATCATGGACCCGCAGACTTATTCCAGATCTCAGAGCGTGGGTAGAAAGCAAACTCAGAAGAACAAATTATTACTTTACCCAGTTTCTTACAGGCCACGGCTCCTACAGAACATTCACCAAAAAGATAGGAAAAACAGAGGACGACCAATGCACAACTTGTAATAAACAGGACAGCCCCGAACACATGTTCTACGACTGCGAGAGATGGAACGCAGAGAGAGATACGCTAAGGAGGGAGATGGGAGGTCTGCCAGCGGTGACAGAGATAATCCCGAGCATGCTCGAAAGCAAAGAATCCTGGAGCAGTATATATGATCATATATGCCTCGTAATGGAGAGGAAGGAAAGGGAAGACAGAGAGGGAGAGAGCAGAGAGGCACAGTAGAGAGGCACAAACCGGGTTACGCATCTGATGACCGGGCTTTTCAGCCTTTTCCAGGTGGCGATTATACCCGGGGAAAGAGGAGGGTGGTTTAGTGGGTGCAAGTCCCACATAAATCCGCAGCACACACCGGTATCACGAACAACCAAAGGCCCGCTGCGGACAAAGCATTAGCTTCCCCCCACCTCAGGGCCGAAAAAAAAAAAAAAAAAAAAAAGGTTAGGTTAGGTTAGGTTACTACTGGAAAACGGCGCGAGTAGTACTTCTTCCAAAGGCAGGAAAAGATCCCACCTCTCCATCATCCTTCAGACCAATATGCCTATTAAACATAGCAGGAAAAATATATGAGAAACTTCTAGTGAACAGGCTTAACGAAGAGATAGAAGCGAAAAAGGCGCTATCCGAGAACCAACATGGCTTCCGAGCAAGAAGATCGACAACAACAGCCCTCCTAGAGCTAAAAACCCGAATCACCCAATCGGAAAGAAAATGGTTTGTCCTCGTAACAATAGACATCAAAAATGCGTTCAATTCCATACAATGGGAGGACATTCTGAGCGCGATGGAGAAAAAAGGCATATCCCCTTACCTAACCAGAATAATGGAGGAGTATTTCAGAAACAGATACATCACGATAGGAAAAGTGAGACACAGATGTACCATGGGAGTAGTTCAGGGTTCCAACGTTGGACCTCCACTATGGAATATAACATACGATGAGGTATTGGTTCTGGAATATCCGGAAGGCGTTTCAACACTGGCATATGCAGACGATCTGCTCTTCATGGTGGAGGGAGAATCTGAGAACAGCGTCAGAGATAAGATCGAGCAAACTTTTGAAATAATGAAGACTTGGATGAACAGCAGAAAGCTTGAAGTTGCTTCTCACAAAACAGAGATTGTTGTAATCAAAGGCCCCAGAAAAAGAGGAAGGATGGAGATAGTGATAAATGATGAGAGGATAGCTGAAATCAATGAACTAAAATATCTGGGAGTGATCTTGAAGAGGGGCTTGGACTTCTCAGGCCACGTTAAGCATATTGTGGAGAAGACAAACAGAAGAATAAAAGCAATAAACATACTCATGCCGAATATAGGTGGCCCAACATTCTATAAGAGGAAGGCCTTGTGCTCGATAGTGCACGGCACCGTCCTGTACGCCGCTCCGATATGGAGAGAGATAACAAAGAAGGATAAATACAGAAAGATACTCACCTCCCTGCAGAGGGGGCCACTCCAGAGAGTGTGTTCGGCGTATAGGACGGTGTCGGCTGAAGCCCTGCAGGTAATCTCTGGCTTTATGCCAATGGATATTATGTTGGAGGAAGCCTGTTTCCTTTTCAAGGTCGGAAGCAGACTCCCCGGAAACCGAAGGATGGCCAGAAGGCGAGCTATGATTAAATGGCAGAAAAGATGGGACGAAGGCGGAACAACGGCAGCCTGGACGAGGAAACTGATCCCGAGCATAGCGAGATGGGTAAATTGCAGACACAAAAGAACAAACTATTATTTCACACAGTTTCTCACAGGCCATGGCTCGTTCAATACTTTTGTAAATAGAATTGGAAAGTTAGAAAGCAATCTTTGTGATATATGTGGAGAGGAGGACAGCCCCACTCATGTGTACCAGGAGTGTCGGAGATGGACGGTACAGAGGGATGCAGTGAAGATTGAATTTGGAGTACTGCCAAACATAGACCAGGTGGTGACAGTAATGCTGGAAGATGACCAGAAGTGGAATATTATTTACGATTATATAACACAAGTGATGAAGGAAAAAGAGACAGAGGACAGAATCAGAGGATAGAATTGGAAAAACCTCTAGGATTCCCCAGCTGAAGATCGGGCAGAAATGCCTTTCCCAGGTGGGTGCGTCGTTTTACATTAGAGAGGAGGGGGTTTTAGTGGGTGAGAGCCCCACACGAACCCACGGCATTGCACCGCCCAGCCGTGGGGAAGACTGGAAGAGTTTTCCCCCTACCTCTGGGGCAAAAAAAAAAAAAAGGTTAGGTTAGGTTAGGTTAGGTTAGGTTAGGTTAGGTTAGGTTAGGTTAGGTTAGGTTAGGTTCCCCCACTGGGTCAGCACCTTGTCGTGGTGTGGGGGCTTGTAGTAGCTGCATCGATTCCTGGAATCTCCGCGGCTGGAACTCCGGTTCCTGGCAGGGTCAACACCCATGTCGATGAGATTCAGGAGGAGTGGCGAAACTAAGACTGATCACTTTCCCTATGGCAGGTACAGTCATAGTCCTGTCATGCTTCCCCTACCTCCAATGCAGTAGAAATACTGCATCCTTCTTTCTCCCCCTCCGACGCTATTAGGTTAACCGAGGGCTAGGAGGTGTCCTTATACTTACCACTTTTCCTTTCCTTCGGATCCTTCAAACCAGCAAGGAATTCCTACAGGAGATGCGTCTGTCTCGGATCGAGCGGCTTATCCTGGAGGTGGCAGATGCGTCTGTCCTGGATCGGGCGGCATCTGCAACAGAGAAGGAAACTCTTAAAACCATGTCTGTACTCTCTGCCTGCCAGTATACGGCTTTGCCGCGCCTGGTATGACAGAGGGAGTGGCTAAGGGAAGGAAAACCCTAACAGAAAACCTGGGATTGATCACTCTGGTTCAAGACGGCTACCTCAGGACTGGGGATGTGTGCGGCGCACTGCCCCGTTTTCAAAAATCTTGATGGAAAAGGAAAGACGAAACTCGTTTACGGTGCAGGGGGTGGATACCCCAGTACCGGTCGGTGAGGGTGGTGGTGAAGCGGGCCCCCCCCGACCGTCATCCAGCGACCGCGCGACATGCTCCGTAGGCAACCAGGCGGACATGTCTAGTTATGCTACTGGAAAGAAAGATATGGACCAGACAGAACAAGAGATTGTTCAGAAACTGCATGCAAGCGGACTAGATACTTCAGAAAATATGGGAGATCAGGAATCAATTTTTAAAAGAAGCAGTAAAGTGAAAAGGACCCCACCGCAAAAACCCGGACCCCCACTGGTAGAGAAAACAATATCAGAAACACCGAAAGAGAATCCGAAGGTAGAAATAAACAGGAGCGCATGGAATTTAGCAAGCCCCGAGCGGAGAGCATCACTTTCGGATAGCGAAGACATCTTCAGAACCCCCGCCGGAAATGATAGGATGAACATGCCGATCACGATTGATATTTCAGGAACTCCAAACCTGAAAAAAAGGAAAGCCCAGTCATCGCCAGAATACTCGAAGTCGCCAGTACCACGCCTAACGGGTGAGATCGAAACCCTAGAAAACTGCATCCAAAACATGTTTATTTTTGCGAGAGAGAACAAGAATGTCCACACTAAAGTGAAAAGGTATATTGAAGAGGCAAAAAACAGAATGAAACAGCTGAAAAGAACGGAAAATAAGACAAGAGAAGAGAGCGAACACAAGCTGAGAACAATGGAGGAAACCATAAACCAATTGACCCAAAAGGTCAACGGACTTGAAGAAAAAATAAATAGCAACGTAAACGCTAAAGCCGCACAGATAATATTGGACCAACAGAAACTGTTGAAGCAGCAAGAGGAAAAAATGAAAACTTATGAGGAACATATAAGGGGACTGAAAGATCGCATAACAATGTTGGAACAAGGGAGTGGAGAGACACATCAGGATGTTCTGATGAATATCGAAGAGTTGGAAGAAATAAAGGATGAAAAAACACTGAGTCAAGCCATCAAAAGAAAGTGGAATGATGGAGTGTACGGAAAGACTTCACTCATTACTGGAAAAACCCTACAAGAACTCGAACAATCAGACCTGATAGTACTACTCTCACACGAAGAAGTTCAAATGGAAACTCCCGATCACAAACATTTTCTGAAAAGATTCCCAGAACTGACCGACTTGGACCAGTCTGAACAACTCGGATGTATCATTCAGGAGACGAAATACAGAAAAGAAGGAAAAACATACATGAAAAATAGATACATATACAGAACCACGATGAAAAATTACTCAGAGTGGGAAATCTTTACTGCCCTGGAAAAAGTCGCTGAGGATATTAATAAAGAAAATAGACGGGATATAATGTTACACATAGCCACAAGCGTAGAGGATGAAAAGCTGAGAAAAATCACGGAGCTTGCATTCAGCGCAAGTAATTGCAAAATTAAAATATGTAACCCCCAGGGACAAAACCGGAAAGAAAATAAGAGAGATCCGAATAGTTACTCAGACGCGGTTATAGTTTCAACCGGAAATAGAACTTATGCAGATCTGGTAGCAACCGTGAAAGAAAATATAAAGAATATTGGAGGCGATGTGAACATAAAACAGATAAGCAAGACTAAAACTGGAAACGTTTTGATCAAACTACAGAAAAACGAGGAACAGAGTAAAAAAGTGAGCCAGTACCTAACGGAAAAATTAGGGAGCGATCAAGTAAGGTTTAAAAACGGAGAAAGATACGAAGAGTTCGTGATACATGGAATGGACATAACAACAGAGGAAGATGAAATTATTGAAGCTGTTACGAAGGCAGAAGGAATGCAACGGAAGGACGTTGAAGAGAATATGGAAATAACAGCCATAAGACCCAGCATTGGCGAATGTAAGGTGTGCTTCATAAGAGCAAGAGGAAAATATATTGATATGATGAATAATATGAAGCACATAAAGGTAGGAATTGTCACATGTAGGATAACCGCAAGGAGAAAACAAACGAGATGTTTTAAATGCTGGAGCAATGAACATATTATTACAGAATGCAGAGAGCCGATGGATAGAAGGAATTGTTGCTTAAAATGCGGGCAACAAGGACACAAAGTTAGTGAATGCAAAGCAGAAGATTACTGCCTGATATGTAGCAACATCGGCCATAGGACCATGTCATGCCGAGGTACAACGAATACCAACCGAAACGTTCAAAGTTCTTCAAACTAACTTAGGGCGAACAAGAGCCGCACATGACCTGGCATGGACAGCAGCCCAACAAAATAAGTGCGACATACTAATAATAGCGGAACCAAACAAGAAGATGTGTGTATCGAAAAACTGGATCACGGATACGAAAATGGACGTAGCAGTGGTTTTCCTGAACACTTCGCTAGAGGTCTCCCAGATAAATAAGAAAGAAAGCTTCTTAAGTATGAAGATAGAGGGCCTAACTTTCTATGCTACCTATATATCTCCGAACATTCCGATAGAAAGGTTCAAACAAAAAATAGATGAAATATTTGAGTACATAATACCGGAAAAAGACACATCTATATTGGTAGGAGACATAAACGCGAAAGCGGAACAATGGGGATCCCCATTTGAGGACCGAAGGGGTAGCCACGTCGTTGAATGGATGGACCAGCTATCCTGGACAGCTGTGAACACAGGACAGCCAACCTTTATCCGAAATACGTCAAAGAGTCACATCGACGTAACGCTTACTTCAGATAAAACAATGGGAAGAGTGCAGAACTGGAAGGTCCTGCACGAAAACCCTTTCACATATCACGGACATATTTATTACGAAATCCAAACAACGGCGAAACGAAGAACAAACACGATCCGTAGAACAGAGATAAGAAAGGAAATTTTCGCAAGACGACTAACAACTTCGGAGGGTGATTTTTACGATAATATCCGGAAAGCTCATAAAGAGGCCATAATTATACAAACAAACAAAACCAAGTCAGTGCCGTACTGGTGGACTTCAGAAATAGAGGAGGCTAGAAAGAAATACATAAAAGCCCGAAGAACGGCTCAAAGAAGGCACGAGACGGGAGCTCGAGAGATAGGAACAGAAGCTGAGCGGGAGTTGAAGGAAGGAAGGAAGAAACTCAAGAGGATGATACGTCAAGCAAAAAGAGACCAATGGAGAATCCTTCTGGAAAACCTTGAGGATGACATCTGGGGGCAAGGTTTCAAAATAGCAACAGCCCAGTTACGGGGTAGGCCACTACCACACCTGATCCCGGAAGAAGAAATAAAAAACATACTGACCGCCCTATTCCCAACAACAGGAGAGAAGCTAAGGAAAAGAAACCGACGTAAACCATGCATCGAGGAGTTCTCCAATAAAGAACTCAAGACTGTCATGTCTTCCTTAAAGCTCAATAAAGCCCCAGGCCCGGATAAACTGACTGCAGAGATCTTGAGACTGGCGTATCAGACAGAGCCAGAAAAAATGTTGAATTTCTATAATGGCCTACTTAAGAGATTAAAATTCCCTGACTACTGGAAAACGGCGCGAGTAGTACTTCTTCCAAAGGCAGGAAAAGATCCCACCTCTCCATCATCCTTCAGACCAATATGCCTATTAAACATAGCAGGAAAAATATATGAGAAACTTCTAGTGAACAGGCTTAACGAAGAGATAGAAGCGAAAAAGGCGCTATCCGAGAACCAACATGGCTTCCGAGCAAGAAGATCGACAACAACAGCCCTCCTAGAGCTAAAAACCCGAATCACCCAATCGGAAAGAAAATGGTTTGTCCTCGTAACAATAGACATCAAAAATGCGTTCAATTCCATACAATGGGAGGACATTCTGAGCGCGATGGAGAAAAAAGGCATATCCCCTTACCTAACCAGAATAATGGAGGAGTATTTCAGAAACAGATACATCACGATAGGAAAAGTGAGACACAGATGTACCATGGGAGTAGTTCAGGGTTCCAACGTTGGACCTCCACTATGGAATATAACATACGATGAGGTATTGGTTCTGGAATATCCGGAAGGCGTTTCAACACTGGCATATGCAGACGATCTGCTCTTCATGGTGGAGGGAGAATCTGAGAACAGCGTCAGAGATAAGATCGAGCAAACTTTTGAAATAATGAAGACTTGGATGAACAGCAGAAAGCTTGAAGTTGCTTCTCACAAAACAGAGATTGTTGTAATCAAAGGCCCCAGAAAAAGAGGAAGGATGGAGATAGTGATAAATGATGAGAGGATAGCTGAAATCAATGAACTAAAATATCTGGGAGTGATCTTGAAGAGGGGCTTGGACTTCTCAGGCCACGTTAAGCATATTGTGGAGAAGACAAACAGAAGAATAAAAGCAATAAACATACTCATGCCGAATATAGGTGGCCCAACATTCTATAAGAGGAAGGCCTTGTGCTCGATAGTGCACGGCACCGTCCTGTACGCCGCTCCGATATGGAGAGAGATAACAAAGAAGGATAAATACAGAAAGATACTCACCTCCCTGCAGAGGGGGCCACTCCAGAGAGTGTGTTCGGCGTATAGGACGGTGTCGGCTGAAGCCCTGCAGGTAATCTCTGGCTTTATGCCAATGGATATTATGTTGGAGGAAGCCTGTTTCCTTTTCAAGGTCGGAAGCAGACTCCCCGGAAACCGAAGGATGGCCAGAAGGCGAGCTATGATTAAATGGCAGAAAAGATGGGACGAAGGCGGAACAACGGCAGCCTGGACGAGGAAACTGATCCCGAGCATAGCGAGATGGGTAAATTGCAGACACAAAAGAACAAACTATTATTTCACACAGTTTCTCACAGGCCATGGCTCGTTCAATACTTTTGTAAATAGAATTGGAAAGTTAGAAAGCAATCTTTGTGATATATGTGGAGAGGAGGACAGCCCCACTCATGTGTACCAGGAGTGTCGGAGATGGACGGTACAGAGGGATGCAGTGAAGATTGAATTTGGAGTACTGCCAAACATAGACCAGGTGGTTACAGTAATGCTGGAAGATGACCAGAAGTGGAATATTATTTACGATTATATAACACAAGTGATGAAGGAAAAAGAGACAGAGGACAGAATCAGAGGATAGAATTGGAAAAACCTCTAGGATTCCCCAGCTGAAGATCGGGCAGAAATGCCTTTCCCAGGTGGGTGCGTCGTTTTACATTAGAGAGGAGGGGGTTTTAGTGGGTGAGAGCCCCACACGAACCCACGGCATTGCACCGCCCAGCCGTGGGGAAGACTGGAAGAGTTTTCCCCCTACCTCTGGGGCAAAAAAAAAAAAAAAAAAAAAAAAAAAAAAAAAGGTTAGGTTAGGTTAGGTTAGGTTAGGTTAGGTTAGGTTAGGTTAGGTTAGGTTAGGTTAGGTTCCCCCACTGGGTCAGCACCTTGTCGTGGTGTGGGGGCTTGTAGTAGCTGCATCGATTCCTGGAATCTCCGCGGCTGGAACTCCGGTTCCTGGCAGGGTCAACACCCATGTCGATGAGATTCAGGAGGAGTGGCGAAACTAAGACTGATCACTTTCCCTATGGCAGGTACAGTCATAGTCCTGTCATGCTTCCCCTACCTCCAATGCAGTAGAAATACTGCATCCTTCTTTCTCCCCCTCCGACGCTATTAGGTTAACCGAGGGCTAGGAGGTGTCCTTATACTTACCACTTTTCCTTTCCTTCGGATCCTTCAAACCAGCAAGGAATTCCTACAGGAGATGCGTCTGTCTCGGATCGAGCGGCTTATCCTGGAGGTGGCAGATGCGTCTGTCCTGGATCGGGCGGCATCTGCAACAGAGAAGGAAACTCTTAAAACCATGTCTGTACTCTCTGCCTGCCAGTATACGGCTTTGCCGCGCCTGGTATGACAGAGGGAGTGGCTAAGGGAAGGAAAACCCTAACAGAAAACCTGGGATTGATCACTCTGGTTCAAGACGGCTACCTCAGGACTGGGGATGTGTGCGGCGCACTGCCCCGTTTTCAAAAATCTTGATGGAAAAGGAAAGACGAAACTCGTTTACGGTGCAGGGGGTGGATACCCCAGTACCGGTCGGTGAGGGTGGTGGTGAAGCGGGCCCCCCCCGACCGTCATCCAGCGACCGCGCGACATGCTCCGTAGGCAACCAGGCGGACATGTCTAGTTATGCTACTGGAAAGAAAGATATGGACCAGACAGAACAAGAGATTGTTCAGAAACTGCATGCAAGCGGACTAGATACTTCAGAAAATATGGGAGATCAGGAATCAATTTTTAAAAGAAGCAGTAAAGTGAAAAGGACCCCACCGCAAAAACCCGGACCCCCACTGGTAGAGAAAACAATATCAGAAACACCGAAAGAGAATCCGAAGGTAGAAATAAACAGGAGCGCATGGAATTTAGCAAGCCCCGAGCGGAGAGCATCACTTTCGGATAGCGAAGACATCTTCAGAACCCCCGCCGGAAATGATAGGATGAACATGCCGATCACGATTGATATTTCAGGAACTCCAAACCTGAAAAAAAGGAAAGCCCAGTCATCGCCAGAATACTCGAAGTCGCCAGTACCACGCCTAACGGGTGAGATCGAAACCCTAGAAAACTGCATCCAAAACATGTTTATTTTTGCGAGAGAGAACAAGAATGTCCACACTAAAGTGAAAAGGTATATTGAAGAGGCAAAAAACAGAATGAAACAGCTGAAAAGAACGGAAAATAAGACAAGAGAAGAGAGCGAACACAAGCTGAGAACAATGGAGGAAACCATAAACCAATTGACCCAAAAGGTCAACGGACTTGAAGAAAAAATAAATAGCAACGTAAACGCTAAAGCCGCACAGATAATATTGGACCAACAGAAACTGTTGAAGCAGCAAGAGGAAAAAATGAAAACTTATGAGGAACATATAAGGGGACTGAAAGATCGCATAACAATGTTGGAACAAGGGAGTGGAGAGACACATCAGGATGTTCTGATGAATATCGAAGAGTTGGAAGAAATAAAGGATGAAAAAACACTGAGTCAAGCCATCAAAAGAAAGTGGAATGATGGAGTGTACGGAAAGACTTCACTCATTACTGGAAAAACCCTACAAGAACTCGAACAATCAGACCTGATAGTACTACTCTCACACGAAGAAGTTCAAATGGAAACTCCCGATCACAAACATTTTCTGAAAAGATTCCCAGAACTGACCGACTTGGACCAGTCTGAACAACTCGGATGTATCATTCAGGAGACGAAATACAGAAAAGAAGGAAAAACATACATGAAAAATAGATACATATACAGAACCACGATGAAAAATTACTCAGAGTGGGAAATCTTTACTGCCCTGGAAAAAGTCGCTGAGGATATTAATAAAGAAAATAGACGGGATATAATGTTACACATAGCCACAAGCGTAGAGGATGAAAAGCTGAGAAAAATCACGGAGCTTGCATTCAGCGCAAGTAATTGCAAAATTAAAATATGTAACCCCCAGGGACAAAACCGGAAAGAAAATAAGAGAGATCCGAATAGTTACTCAGACGCGGTTATAGTTTCAACCGGAAATAGAACTTATGCAGATCTGGTAGCAACCGTGAAAGAAAATATAAAGAATATTGGAGGCGATGTGAACATAAAACAGATAAGCAAGACTAAAACTGGAAACGTTTTGATCAAACTACAGAAAAACGAGGAACAGAGTAAAAAAGTGAGCCAGTACCTAACGGAAAAATTAGGGAGCGATCAAGTAAGGTTTAAAAACGGAGAAAGATACGAAGAGTTCGTGATACATGGAATGGACATAACAACAGAGGAAGATGAAATTATTGAAGCTGTTACGAAGGCAGAAGGAATGCAACGGAAGGACGTTGAAGAGAATATGGAAATAACAGCCATAAGACCCAGCATTGGCGAATGTAAGGTGTGCTTCATAAGAGCAAGAGGAAAATATATTGATATGATGAATAATATGAAGCACATAAAGGTAGGAATTGTCACATGTAGGATAACCGCAAGGAGAAAACAAACGAGATGTTTTAAATGCTGGAGCAATGAACATATTATTACAGAATGCAGAGAGCCGATGGATAGAAGGAATTGTTGCTTAAAATGCGGGCAACAAGGACACAAAGTTAGTGAATGCAAAGCAGAAGATTACTGCCTGATATGTAGCAACATCGGCCATAGGACCATGTCATGCCGAGGTACAACGAATACCAACCGAAACGTTCAAAGTTCTTCAAACTAACTTAGGGCGAACAAGAGCCGCACATGACCTGGCATGGACAGCAGCCCAACAAAATAAGTGCGACATACTAATAATAGCGGAACCAAACAAGAAGATGTGTGTATCGAAAAACTGGATCACGGATACGAAAATGGACGTAGCAGTGGTTTTCCTGAACACTTCGCTAGAGGTCTCCCAGATAAATAAGAAAGAAAGCTTCTTAAGTATGAAGATAGAGGGCCTAACTTTCTATGCTACCTATATATCTCCGAACATTCCGATAGAAAGGTTCAAACAAAAAATAGATGAAATATTTGAGTACATAATACCGGAAAAAGACACATCTATATTGGTAGGAGACATAAACGCGAAAGCGGAACAATGGGGATCCCCATTTGAGGACCGAAGGGGTAGCCACGTCGTTGAATGGATGGACCAGCTATCCTGGACAGCTGTGAACACAGGACAGCCAACCTTTATCCGAAATACGTCAAAGAGTCACATCGACGTAACGCTTACTTCAGATAAAACAATGGGAAGAGTGCAGAACTGGAAGGTCCTGCACGAAAACCCTTTCACATATCACGGACATATTTATTACGAAATCCAAACAACGGCGAAACGAAGAACAAACACGATCCGTAGAACAGAGATAAGAAAGGAAATTTTCGCAAGACGACTAACAACTTCGGAGGGTGATTTTTACGATAATATCCGGAAAGCTCATAAAGAGGCCATAATTATACAAACAAACAAAACCAAGTCAGTGCCGTACTGGTGGACTTCAGAAATAGAGGAGGCTAGAAAGAAATACATAAAAGCCCGAAGAACGGCTCAAAGAAGGCACGAGACGGGAGCTCGAGAGATAGGAACAGAAGCTGAGCGGGAGTTGAAGGAAGGAAGGAAGAAACTCAAGAGGATGATACGTCAAGCAAAAAGAGACCAATGGAGAATCCTTCTGGAAAACCTTGAGGATGACATCTGGGGGCAAGGTTTCAAAATAGCAACAGCCCAGTTACGGGGTAGGCCACTACCACACCTGATCCCGGAAGAAGAAATAAAAAACATACTGACCGCCCTATTCCCAACAACAGGAGAGAAGCTAAGGAAAAGAAACCGACGTAAACCATGCATCGAGGAGTTCTCCAATAAAGAACTCAAGACTGTCATGTCTTCCTTAAAGCTCAATAAAGCCCCAGGCCCGGATAAACTGACTGCAGAGATCTTGAGACTGGCGTATCAGACAGAGCCAGAAAAAATGTTGAATTTCTATAATGGCCTACTTAAGAGATTAAAATTCCCTGACTACTGGAAAACGGCGCGAGTAGTACTTCTTCCAAAGGCAGGAAAAGATCCCACCTCTCCATCATCCTTCAGACCAATATGCCTATTAAACATAGCAGGAAAAATATATGAGAAACTTCTAGTGAACAGGCTTAACGAAGAGATAGAAGCGAAAAAGGCGCTATCCGAGAACCAACATGGCTTCCGAGCAAGAAGATCGACAACAACAGCCCTCCTAGAGCTAAAAACCCGAATCACCCAATCGGAAAGAAAATGGTTTGTCCTCGTAACAATAGACATCAAAAATGCGTTCAATTCCATACAATGGGAGGACATTCTGAGCGCGATGGAGAAAAAAGGCATATCCCCTTACCTAACCAGAATAATGGAGGAGTATTTCAGAAACAGATACATCACGATAGGAAAAGTGAGACACAGATGTACCATGGGAGTAGTTCAGGGTTCCAACGTTGGACCTCCACTATGGAATATAACATACGATGAGGTATTGGTTCTGGAATATCCGGAAGGCGTTTCAACACTGGCATATGCAGACGATCTGCTCTTCATGGTGGAGGGAGAATCTGAGAACAGCGTCAGAGATAAGATCGAGCAAACTTTTGAAATAATGAAGACTTGGATGAACAGCAGAAAGCTTGAAGTTGCTTCTCACAAAACAGAGATTGTTGTAATCAAAGGCCCCAGAAAAAGAGGAAGGATGGAGATAGTGATAAATGATGAGAGGATAGCTGAAATCAATGAACTAAAATATCTGGGAGTGATCTTGAAGAGGGGCTTGGACTTCTCAGGCCACGTTAAGCATATTGTGGAGAAGACAAACAGAAGAATAAAAGCAATAAACATACTCATGCCGAATATAGGTGGCCCAACATTCTATAAGAGGAAGGCCTTGTGCTCGATAGTGCACGGCACCGTCCTGTACGCCGCTCCGATATGGAGAGAGATAACAAAGAAGGATAAATACAGAAAGATACTCACCTCCCTGCAGAGGGGGCCACTCCAGAGAGTGTGTTCGGCGTATAGGACGGTGTCGGCTGAAGCCCTGCAGGTAATCTCTGGCTTTATGCCAATGGATATTATGTTGGAGGAAGCCTGTTTCCTTTTCAAGGTCGGAAGCAGACTCCCCGGAAACCGAAGGATGGCCAGAAGGCGAGCTATGATTAAATGGCAGAAAAGATGGGACGAAGGCGGAACAACGGCAGCCTGGACGAGGAAACTGATCCCGAGCATAGCGAGATGGGTAAATTGCAGACACAAAAGAACAAACTATTATTTCACACAGTTTCTCACAGGCCATGGCTCGTTCAATACTTTTGTAAATAGAATTGGAAAGTTAGAAAGCAATCTTTGTGATATATGTGGAGAGGAGGACAGCCCCACTCATGTGTACCAGGAGTGTCGGAGATGGACGGTACAGAGGGATGCAGTGAAGATTGAATTTGGAGTACTGCCAAACATAGACCAGGTGGTGACAGTAATGCTGGAAGATGACCAGAAGTGGAATATTATTTACGATTATATAACACAAGTGATGAAGGAAAAAGAGACAGAGGACAGAATCAGAGGATAGAATTGGAAAAACCTCTAGGATTCCCCAGCTGAAGATCGGGCAGAAATGCCTTTCCCAGGTGGGTGTGTCGTTTTACATTAGAGAGGAGGGGGTTTTAGTGGGTGAGAGCCCCACACGAACCCACGGCATTGCACCGCCCAGCCGTGGGGAAGACTGGAAGAGTTTTCCCCCTACCTCTGGGGCAAAAAAAAAAAAAAAAAAAAAAAAAAGATTATAGGTTAGGTTAGGTTAGGTTAGGTTAGGTTAGGTTAGGTTAGGTTAGGTTAGGTTAGGTTAGGTTAGGTTAGGTTAATGCCGAATGTAGGAGGGCCCGGATTTGCAAAGAGGAGAGCACTTTGCAGTGTGGCACAGAGCGTCCTGATGTATGCTGCTCCAGTATGGCGAGAAGTGATTCACCGTAAAACTCAACTGGGCAAATTACTGTCCATTCAGAGGCGCTGCCTGCTGAGAGTTACGTCGGCTTACCGCACTGTATCAGCGGAAGCGGTTCAGGTGATCGCGGGTTACCCCCCGTTCGATCTTATGGTCGCTGAGAGGTGTTTCCTGTTCACCGTAGGAGGGAGACTGTTGGGGAACAGGAGGATGGCCCATCGTAGGACCGTAAGAAAATGGCAGGATAAATGGGAGAGGGGAGGACAAACGGCTGCCTGGACAAAGAGTCTCATAGGGAATATAGAGCCATGGATCGAATGCGTGCATAGACGGGTGTGTTACTTCTTCACGCAATTTCTTACTGGGCATGGTTCTTTTGGCACTTTCACCAAGAGAATTGGAAAAACAGCTGATGATAAGTGTCATATATGTAAGAAGAAGGATGATCCTGTACACATGTTTTATCAGTGCGTGAGGTGGAGGGAAGAAAGAGAGGAGCTGGTGGTGAATATCGGACAACTGCCTCCGATCGAAAGCATCATTGAGACCATGATTGAGAGCCGAGAAAGTTGGAACCTGATATATGGGTACATCACCCAGGTCATGAGGAAAAAAGAATTGGAGGACAGGGAAAGACAGGGCTGATGGACACGTTCAGGAGGAGTTTACACCGGGTTACGCACCTGATGCACGGGCAACTAGCCTAATTCCAGGTGGCGATGATACCCGGGGAAAGAGGAGGGTGGTTTAGTGAGGTGAAAGTCCCACACAAATCCGCAGCACTTTTAATTACACCATAGGCTCGCTGCGGAGAAGGCATTAGCTTCCCCCTACCTCAGGGCCAAAAAAAAAAAAAAAAAAAGGTTAGGTTAGGTTAGGATAGGTTAGGTTAGGTTAGGTTAGGTTAGGTTAGGTTAGGTTAGGTTAGGTTAGGTTAGGTTAGGTTAGGTTAGGTTAGGTTAGGTTAGGTTAGGTTAGGTTAGGTTACCAGAATAATGGAGGAGTATTTCAGAAACAGATACATCACGATAGGAAAAGTGAGACACAGATGTACCATGGGAGTAGTTCAGGGTTCCAACGTTGGACCTCCACTATGGAATATAACATACGATGAGGTATTGGTTCTGGAATATCCGGAAGGCGTTTCAACACTGGCATATGCAGACGATCTGCTCTTCATGGTGGAGGGAGAATCTGAGAACAGCGTCAGAGATAAGATCGAGCAAACTTTTGAAATAATGAAGACTTGGATGAACAGCAGAAAGCTTGAAGTTGCTTCTCACAAAACAGAGATTGTTGTAATCAAAGGCCCCAGAAAAAGAGGAAGGATGGAGATAGTGATAAATGATGAGAGGATAGCTGAAATCAATGAACTAAAATATCTGGGAGTGATCTTGAAGAGGGGCTTGGACTTCTCAGGCCACGTTAAGCATATTGTGGAGAAGACAAACAGAAGAATAAAAGCAATAAACATACTCATGCCGAATATAGGTGGCCCAACATTCTATAAGAGGAAGGCCTTGTGCTCGATAGTGCACGGCACCGTCCTGTACGCCGCTCCGATATGGAGAGAGATAACAAAGAAGGATAAATACAGAAAGATACTCACCTCCCTGCAGAGGGGGCCACTCCAGAGAGTGTGTTCGGCGTATAGGACGGTGTCGGCTGAAGCCCTGCAGGTAATCTCTGGCTTTATGCCAATGGATATTATGTTGGAGGAAGCCTGTTTCCTTTTCAAGGTCGGAAGCAGACTCCCCGGAAACCGAAGGATGGCCAGAAGGCGAGCTATGATTAAATGGCAGAAAAGATGGGACGAAGGCGGAACAACGGCAGCCTGGACGAGGAAACTGATCCCGAGCATAGCGAGATGGGTAAATTGCAGACACAAAAGAACAAACTATTATTTCACACAGTTTCTCACAGGCCATGGCTCGTTCAATACTTTTGTAAATAGAATTGGAAAGTTAGAAAGCAATCTTTGTGATATATGTGGAGAGGAGGACAGCCCCACTCATGTGTACCAGGAGTGTCGGAGATGGACGGTACAGAGGGATGCAGTGAAGATTGAATTTGGAGTACTGCCAAACATAGACCAGGTGGTTACAGTAATGCTGGAAGATGACCAGAAGTGGAATATTATTTACGATTATATAACACAAGTGATGAAGGAAAAAGAGACAGAGGACAGAATCAGAGGATAGAATTGGAAAAACCTCTAGGATTCCCCAGCTGAAGATCGGGCAGAAATGCCTTTCCCAGGTGGGTGCGTCGTTTTACATTAGAGAGGAGGGGGTTTTAGTGGGTGAGAGCCCCACACGAACCCACGGCATTGCACCGCCCAGCCGTGGGGAAGACTGGAAGAGTTTTCCCCCTACCTCTGGGGCAAAAAAAAAAAAAAAAAAAAAAAAAAAAAAAAGGTTAGGTTAGGTTAGGTTAGGTTAGGTTAGGTTAGGTTAGGTTAGGTTAGGTTAGGTTAGGTTAGGTTAGGTTAGGTTCCCCCACTGGGTCAGCACCTTGTCGTGGTGTGGGGGCTTGTAGTAGCTGCATCGATTCCTGGAATCTCCGCGGCTGGAACTCCGGTTCCTGGCAGGGTCAACACCCATGTCGATGAGATTCAGGAGGAGTGGCGAAACTAAGACTGATCACTTTCCCTATGGCAGGTACAGTCATAGTCCTGTCATGCTTCCCCTACCTCCAATGCAGTAGAAATACTGCATCCTTCTTTCTCCCCCTCCGACGCTATTAGGTTAACCGAGGGCTAGGAGGTGTCCTTATACTTACCACTTTTCCTTTCCTTCGGATCCTTCAAACCAGCAAGGAATTCCTACAGGAGATGCGTCTGTCTCGGATCGAGCGGCTTATCCTGGAGGTGGCAGATGCGTCTGTCCTGGATCGGGCGGCATCTGCAACAGAGAAGGAAACTCTTAAAACCATGTCTGTACTCTCTGCCTGCCAGTATACGGCTTTGCCGCGCCTGGTATGACAGAGGGAGTGGCTAAGGGAAGGAAAACCCTAACAGAAAACCTGGGATTGATCACTCTGGTTCAAGACGGCTACCTCAGGACTGGGGATGTGTGCGGCGCACTGCCCCGTTTTCAAAAATCTTGATGGAAAAGGAAAGACGAAACTCGTTTACGGTGCAGGGGGTGGATACCCCAGTACCGGTCGGTGAGGGTGGTGGTGAAGCGGGCCCCCCCCGACCGTCATCCAGCGACCGCGCGACATGCTCCGTAGGCAACCAGGCGGACATGTCTAGTTATGCTACTGGAAAGAAAGATATGGACCAGACAGAACAAGAGATTGTTCAGAAACTGCATGCAAGCGGACTAGATACTTCAGAAAATATGGGAGATCAGGAATCAATTTTTAAAAGAAGCAGTAAAGTGAAAAGGACCCCACCGCAAAAACCCGGACCCCCACTGGTAGAGAAAACAATATCAGAAACACCGAAAGAGAATCCGAAGGTAGAAATAAACAGGAGCGCATGGAATTTAGCAAGCCCCGAGCGGAGAGCATCACTTTCGGATAGCGAAGACATCTTCAGAACCCCCGCCGGAAATGATAGGATGAACATGCCGATCACGATTGATATTTCAGGAACTCCAAACCTGAAAAAAAGGAAAGCCCAGTCATCGCCAGAATACTCGAAGTCGCCAGTACCACGCCTAACGGGTGAGATCGAAACCCTAGAAAACTGCATCCAAAACATGTTTATTTTTGCGAGAGAGAACAAGAATGTCCACACTAAAGTGAAAAGGTATATTGAAGAGGCAAAAAACAGAATGAAACAGCTGAAAAGAACGGAAAATAAGACAAGAGAAGAGAGCGAACACAAGCTGAGAACAATGGAGGAAACCATAAACCAATTGACCCAAAAGGTCAACGGACTTGAAGAAAAAATAAATAGCAACGTAAACGCTAAAGCCGCACAGATAATATTGGACCAACAGAAACTGTTGAAGCAGCAAGAGGAAAAAATGAAAACTTATGAGGAACATATAAGGGGACTGAAAGATCGCATAACAATGTTGGAACAAGGGAGTGGAGAGACACATCAGGATGTTCTGATGAATATCGAAGAGTTGGAAGAAATAAAGGATGAAAAAACACTGAGTCAAGCCATCAAAAGAAAGTGGAATGATGGAGTGTACGGAAAGACTTCACTCATTACTGGAAAAACCCTACAAGAACTCGAACAATCAGACCTGATAGTACTACTCTCACACGAAGAAGTTCAAATGGAAACTCCCGATCACAAACATTTTCTGAAAAGATTCCCAGAACTGACCGACTTGGACCAGTCTGAACAACTCGGATGTATCATTCAGGAGACGAAATACAGAAAAGAAGGAAAAACATACATGAAAAATAGATACATATACAGAACCACGATGAAAAATTACTCAGAGTGGGAAATCTTTACTGCCCTGGAAAAAGTCGCTGAGGATATTAATAAAGAAAATAGACGGGATATAATGTTACACATAGCCACAAGCGTAGAGGATGAAAAGCTGAGAAAAATCACGGAGCTTGCATTCAGCGCAAGTAATTGCAAAATTAAAATATGTAACCCCCAGGGACAAAACCGGAAAGAAAATAAGAGAGATCCGAATAGTTACTCAGACGCGGTTATAGTTTCAACCGGAAATAGAACTTATGCAGATCTGGTAGCAACCGTGAAAGAAAATATAAAGAATATTGGAGGCGATGTGAACATAAAACAGATAAGCAAGACTAAAACTGGAAACGTTTTGATCAAACTACAGAAAAACGAGGAACAGAGTAAAAAAGTGAGCCAGTACCTAACGGAAAAATTAGGGAGCGATCAAGTAAGGTTTAAAAACGGAGAAAGATACGAAGAGTTCGTGATACATGGAATGGACATAACAACAGAGGAAGATGAAATTATTGAAGCTGTTACGAAGGCAGAAGGAATGCAACGGAAGGACGTTGAAGAGAATATGGAAATAACAGCCATAAGACCCAGCATTGGCGAATGTAAGGTGTGCTTCATAAGAGCAAGAGGAAAATATATTGATATGATGAATAATATGAAGCACATAAAGGTAGGAATTGTCACATGTAGGATAACCGCAAGGAGAAAACAAACGAGATGTTTTAAATGCTGGAGCAATGAACATATTATTACAGAATGCAGAGAGCCGATGGATAGAAGGAATTGTTGCTTAAAATGCGGGCAACAAGGACACAAAGTTAGTGAATGCAAAGCAGAAGATTACTGCCTGATATGTAGCAACATCGGCCATAGGACCATGTCATGCCGAGGTACAACGAATACCAACCGAAACGTTCAAAGTTCTTCAAACTAACTTAGGGCGAACAAGAGCCGCACATGACCTGGCATGGACAGCAGCCCAACAAAATAAGTGCGACATACTAATAATAGCGGAACCAAACAAGAAGATGTGTGTATCGAAAAACTGGATCACGGATACGAAAATGGACGTAGCAGTGGTTTTCCTGAACACTTCGCTAGAGGTCTCCCAGATAAATAAGAAAGAAAGCTTCTTAAGTATGAAGATAGAGGGCCTAACTTTCTATGCTACCTATATATCTCCGAACATTCCGATAGAAAGGTTCAAACAAAAAATAGATGAAATATTTGAGTACATAATACCGGAAAAAGACACATCTATATTGGTAGGAGACATAAACGCGAAAGCGGAACAATGGGGATCCCCATTTGAGGACCGAAGGGGTAGCCACGTCGTTGAATGGATGGACCAGCTATCCTGGACAGCTGTGAACACAGGACAGCCAACCTTTATCCGAAATACGTCAAAGAGTCACATCGACGTAACGCTTACTTCAGATAAAACAATGGGAAGAGTGCAGAACTGGAAGGTCCTGCACGAAAACCCTTTCACATATCACGGACATATTTATTACGAAATCCAAACAACGGCGAAACGAAGAACAAACACGATCCGTAGAACAGAGATAAGAAAGGAAATTTTCGCAAGACGACTAACAACTTCGGAGGGTGATTTTTACGATAATATCCGGAAAGCTCATAAAGAGGCCATAATTATACAAACAAACAAAACCAAGTCAGTGCCGTACTGGTGGACTTCAGAAATAGAGGAGGCTAGAAAGAAATACATAAAAGCCCGAAGAACGGCTCAAAGAAGGCACGAGACGGGAGCTCGAGAGATAGGAACAGAAGCTGAGCGGGAGTTGAAGGAAGGAAGGAAGAAACTCAAGAGGATGATACGTCAAGCAAAAAGAGACCAATGGAGAATCCTTCTGGAAAACCTTGAGGATGACATCTGGGGGCAAGGTTTCAAAATAGCAACAGCCCAGTTACGGGGTAGGCCACTACCACACCTGATCCCGGAAGAAGAAATAAAAAACATACTGACCGCCCTATTCCCAACAACAGGAGAGAAGCTAAGGAAAAGAAACCGACGTAAACCATGCATCGAGGAGTTCTCCAATAAAGAACTCAAGACTGTCATGTCTTCCTTAAAGCTCAATAAAGCCCCAGGCCCGGATAAACTGACTGCAGAGATCTTGAGACTGGCGTATCAGACAGAGCCAGAAAAAATGTTGAATTTCTATAATGGCCTACTTAAGAGATTAAAATTCCCTGACTACTGGAAAACGGCGCGAGTAGTACTTCTTCCAAAGGCAGGAAAAGATCCCACCTCTCCATCATCCTTCAGACCAATATGCCTATTAAACATAGCAGGAAAAATATATGAGAAACTTCTAGTGAACAGGCTTAACGAAGAGATAGAAGCGAAAAAGGCGCTATCCGAGAACCAACATGGCTTCCGAGCAAGAAGATCGACAACAACAGCCCTCCTAGAGCTAAAAACCCGAATCACCCAATCGGAAAGAAAATGGTTTGTCCTCGTAACAATAGACATCAAAAATGCGTTCAATTCCATACAATGGGAGGACATTCTGAGCGCGATGGAGAAAAAAGGCATATCCCCTTACCTAACCAGAATAATGGAGGAGTATTTCAGAAACAGATACATCACGATAGGAAAAGTGAGACACAGATGTACCATGGGAGTAGTTCAGGGTTCCAACGTTGGACCTCCACTATGGAATATAACATACGATGAGGTATTGGTTCTGGAATATCCGGAAGGCGTTTCAACACTGGCATATGCAGACGATCTGCTCTTCATGGTGGAGGGAGAATCTGAGAACAGCGTCAGAGATAAGATCGAGCAAACTTTTGAAATAATGAAGACTTGGATGAACAGCAGAAAGCTTGAAGTTGCTTCTCACAAAACAGAGATTGTTGTAATCAAAGGCCCCAGAAAAAGAGGAAGGATGGAGATAGTGATAAATGATGAGAGGATAGCTGAAATCAATGAACTAAAATATCTGGGAGTGATCTTGAAGAGGGGCTTGGACTTCTCAGGCCACGTTAAGCATATTGTGGAGAAGACAAACAGAAGAATAAAAGCAATAAACATACTCATGCCGAATATAGGTGGCCCAACATTCTATAAGAGGAAGGCCTTGTGCTCGATAGTGCACGGCACCGTCCTGTACGCCGCTCCGATATGGAGAGAGATAACAAAGAAGGATAAATACAGAAAGATACTCACCTCCCTGCAGAGGGGGCCACTCCAGAGAGTGTGTTCGGCGTATAGGACGGTGTCGGCTGAAGCCCTGCAGGTAATCTCTGGCTTTATGCCAATGGATATTATGTTGGAGGAAGCCTGTTTCCTTTTCAAGGTCGGAAGCAGACTCCCCGGAAACCGAAGGATGGCCAGAAGGCGAGCTATGATTAAATGGCAGAAAAGATGGGACGAAGGCGGAACAACGGCAGCCTGGACGAGGAAACTGATCCCGAGCATAGCGAGATGGGTAAATTGCAGACACAAAAGAACAAACTATTATTTCACACAGTTTCTCACAGGCCATGGCTCGTTCAATACTTTTGTAAATAGAATTGGAAAGTTAGAAAGCAATCTTTGTGATATATGTGGAGAGGAGGACAGCCCCACTCATGTGTACCAGGAGTGTCGGAGATGGACGGTACAGAGGGATGCAGTGAAGATTGAATTTGGAGTACTGCCAAACATAGACCAGGTGGTTACAGTAATGCTGGAAGATGACCAGAAGTGGAATATTATTTACGATTATATAACACAAGTGATGAAGGAAAAAGAGACAGAGGACAGAATCAGAGGATAGAATTGGAAAAACCTCTAGGATTCCCCAGCTGAAGATCGGGCAGAAATGCCTTTCCCAGGTGGGTGCGTCGTTTTACATTAGAGAGGAGGGGGTTTTAGTGGGTGAGAGCCCCACACGAACCCACGGCATTGCACCGCCCAGCCGTGGGGAAGACTGGAAGAGTTTTCCCCCTACCTCTGGGGCAAAAAAAAAAAAAAAAAAAAAAAAAAAAAAAGGTTAGGTTAGGTTAGGTTAGGTTAGGTTAGGTTAGGTTAGGTTAGGTTAGGTTAGGTTAGGTTCCCCCACTGGGTCAGCACCTTGTCGTGGTGTGGGGGCTTGTAGTAGCTGCATCGATTCCTGGAATCTCCGCGGCTGGAACTCCGGTTCCTGGCAGGGTCAACACCCATGTCGATGAGATTCAGGAGGAGTGGCGAAACTAAGACTGATCACTTTCCCTATGGCAGGTACAGTCATAGTCCTGTCATGCTTCCCCTACCTCCAATGCAGTAGAAATACTGCATCCTTCTTTCTCCCCCTCCGACGCTATTAGGTTAACCGAGGGCTAGGAGGTGTCCTTATACTTACCACTTTTCCTTTCCTTCGGATCCTTCAAACCAGCAAGGAATTCCTACAGGAGATGCGTCTGTCTCGGATCGAGCGGCTTATCCTGGAGGTGGCAGATGCGTCTGTCCTGGATCGGGCGGCATCTGCAACAGAGAAGGAAACTCTTAAAACCATGTCTGTACTCTCTGCCTGCCAGTATACGGCTTTGCCGCGCCTGGTATGACAGAGGGAGTGGCTAAGGGAAGGAAAACCCTAACAGAAAACCTGGGATTGATCACTCTGGTTCAAGACGGCTACCTCAGGACTGGGGATGTGTGCGGCGCACTGCCCCGTTTTCAAAAATCTTGATGGAAAAGGAAAGACGAAACTCGTTTACGGTGCAGGGGGTGGATACCCCAGTACCGGTCGGTGAGGGTGGTGGTGAAGCGGGCCCCCCCCGACCGTCATCCAGCGACCGCGCGACATGCTCCGTAGGCAACCAGGCGGACATGTCTAGTTATGCTACTGGAAAGAAAGATATGGACCAGACAGAACAAGAGATTGTTCAGAAACTGCATGCAAGCGGACTAGATACTTCAGAAAATATGGGAGATCAGGAATCAATTTTTAAAAGAAGCAGTAAAGTGAAAAGGACCCCACCGCAAAAACCCGGACCCCCACTGGTAGAGAAAACAATATCAGAAACACCGAAAGAGAATCCGAAGGTAGAAATAAACAGGAGCGCATGGAATTTAGCAAGCCCCGAGCGGAGAGCATCACTTTCGGATAGCGAAGACATCTTCAGAACCCCCGCCGGAAATGATAGGATGAACATGCCGATCACGATTGATATTTCAGGAACTCCAAACCTGAAAAAAAGGAAAGCCCAGTCATCGCCAGAATACTCGAAGTCGCCAGTACCACGCCTAACGGGTGAGATCGAAACCCTAGAAAACTGCATCCAAAACATGTTTATTTTTGCGAGAGAGAACAAGAATGTCCACACTAAAGTGAAAAGGTATATTGAAGAGGCAAAAAACAGAATGAAACAGCTGAAAAGAACGGAAAATAAGACAAGAGAAGAGAGCGAACACAAGCTGAGAACAATGGAGGAAACCATAAACCAATTGACCCAAAAGGTCAACGGACTTGAAGAAAAAATAAATAGCAACGTAAACGCTAAAGCCGCACAGATAATATTGGACCAACAGAAACTGTTGAAGCAGCAAGAGGAAAAAATGAAAACTTATGAGGAACATATAAGGGGACTGAAAGATCGCATAACAATGTTGGAACAAGGGAGTGGAGAGACACATCAGGATGTTCTGATGAATATCGAAGAGTTGGAAGAAATAAAGGATGAAAAAACACTGAGTCAAGCCATCAAAAGAAAGTGGAATGATGGAGTGTACGGAAAGACTTCACTCATTACTGGAAAAACCCTACAAGAACTCGAACAATCAGACCTGATAGTACTACTCTCACACGAAGAAGTTCAAATGGAAACTCCCGATCACAAACATTTTCTGAAAAGATTCCCAGAACTGACCGACTTGGACCAGTCTGAACAACTCGGATGTATCATTCAGGAGACGAAATACAGAAAAGAAGGAAAAACATACATGAAAAATAGATACATATACAGAACCACGATGAAAAATTACTCAGAGTGGGAAATCTTTACTGCCCTGGAAAAAGTCGCTGAGGATATTAATAAAGAAAATAGACGGGATATAATGTTACACATAGCCACAAGCGTAGAGGATGAAAAGCTGAGAAAAATCACGGAGCTTGCATTCAGCGCAAGTAATTGCAAAATTAAAATATGTAACCCCCAGGGACAAAACCGGAAAGAAAATAAGAGAGATCCGAATAGTTACTCAGACGCGGTTATAGTTTCAACCGGAAATAGAACTTATGCAGATCTGGTAGCAACCGTGAAAGAAAATATAAAGAATATTGGAGGCGATGTGAACATAAAACAGATAAGCAAGACTAAAACTGGAAACGTTTTGATCAAACTACAGAAAAACGAGGAACAGAGTAAAAAAGTGAGCCAGTACCTAACGGAAAAATTAGGGAGCGATCAAGTAAGGTTTAAAAACGGAGAAAGATACGAAGAGTTCGTGATACATGGAATGGACATAACAACAGAGGAAGATGAAATTATTGAAGCTGTTACGAAGGCAGAAGGAATGCAACGGAAGGACGTTGAAGAGAATATGGAAATAACAGCCATAAGACCCAGCATTGGCGAATGTAAGGTGTGCTTCATAAGAGCAAGAGGAAAATATATTGATATGATGAATAATATGAAGCACATAAAGGTAGGAATTGTCACATGTAGGATAACCGCAAGGAGAAAACAAACGAGATGTTTTAAATGCTGGAGCAATGAACATATTATTACAGAATGCAGAGAGCCGATGGATAGAAGGAATTGTTGCTTAAAATGCGGGCAACAAGGACACAAAGTTAGTGAATGCAAAGCAGAAGATTACTGCCTGATATGTAGCAACATCGGCCATAGGACCATGTCATGCCGAGGTACAACGAATACCAACCGAAACGTTCAAAGTTCTTCAAACTAACTTAGGGCGAACAAGAGCCGCACATGACCTGGCATGGACAGCAGCCCAACAAAATAAGTGCGACATACTAATAATAGCGGAACCAAACAAGAAGATGTGTGTATCGAAAAACTGGATCACGGATACGAAAATGGACGTAGCAGTGGTTTTCCTGAACACTTCGCTAGAGGTCTCCCAGATAAATAAGAAAGAAAGCTTCTTAAGTATGAAGATAGAGGGCCTAACTTTCTATGCTACCTATATATCTCCGAACATTCCGATAGAAAGGTTCAAACAAAAAATAGATGAAATATTTGAGTACATAATACCGGAAAAAGACACATCTATATTGGTAGGAGACATAAACGCGAAAGCGGAACAATGGGGATCCCCATTTGAGGACCGAAGGGGTAGCCACGTCGTTGAATGGATGGACCAGCTATCCTGGACAGCTGTGAACACAGGACAGCCAACCTTTATCCGAAATACGTCAAAGAGTCACATCGACGTAACGCTTACTTCAGATAAAACAATGGGAAGAGTGCAGAACTGGAAGGTCCTGCACGAAAACCCTTTCACATATCACGGACATATTTATTACGAAATCCAAACAACGGCGAAACGAAGAACAAACACGATCCGTAGAACAGAGATAAGAAAGGAAATTTTCGCAAGACGACTAACAACTTCGGAGGGTGATTTTTACGATAATATCCGGAAAGCTCATAAAGAGGCCATAATTATACAAACAAACAAAACCAAGTCAGTGCCGTACTGGTGGACTTCAGAAATAGAGGAGGCTAGAAAGAAATACATAAAAGCCCAAAGAACGGCTCAAAGAAGGCACGAGACGGGAGCTCGAGAGATAGGAACAGAAGCTGAGCGGGAGTTGAAGGAAGGAAGGAAGAAACTCAAGAGGATGATACGTCAAGCAAAAAGAGACCAATGGAGAATCCTTCTGGAAAACCTTGAGGATGACATCTGGGGGCAAGGTTTCAAAATAGCAACAGCCCAGTTACGGGGTAGGCCACTACCACACCTGATCCCGGAAGAAGAAATAAAAAACATACTGACCGCCCTATTCCCAACAACAGGAGAGAAGCTAAGGAAAAGAAACCGACGTAAACCATGCATCGAGGAGTTCTCCAATAAAGAACTCAAGACTGTCATGTCTTCCTTAAAGCTCAATAAAGCCCCAGGCCCGGATAAACTGACTGCAGAGATCTTGAGACTGGCGTATCAGACAGAGCCAGAAAAAATGTTGAATTTCTATAATGGCCTACTTAAGAGATTAAAATTCCCTGACTACTGGAAAACGGCGCGAGTAGTACTTCTTCCAAAGGCAGGAAAAGATCCCACCTCTCCATCATCCTTCAGACCAATATGCCTATTAAACATAGCAGGAAAAATATATGAGAAACTTCTAGTGAACAGGCTTAACGAAGAGATAGAAGCGAAAAAGGCGCTATCCGAGAACCAACATGGCTTCCGAGCAAGAAGATCGACAACAACAGCCCTCCTAGAGCTAAAAACCCGAATCACCCAATCGGAAAGAAAATGGTTTGTCCTCGTAACAATAGACATCAAAAATGCGTTCAATTCCATACAATGGGAGGACATTCTGAGCGCGATGGAGAAAAAAGGCATATCCCCTTACCTAACCAGAATAATGGAGGAGTATTTCAGAAACAGATACATCACGATAGGAAAAGTGAGACACAGATGTACCATGGGAGTAGTTCAGGGTTCCAACGTTGGACCTCCACTATGGAATATAACATACGATGAGGTATTGGTTCTGGAATATCCGGAAGGCGTTTCAACACTGGCATATGCAGACGATCTGCTCTTCATGGTGGAGGGAGAATCTGAGAACAGCGTCAGAGATAAGATCGAGCAAACTTTCGAAATAATGAAGACTTGGATGAACAGCAGAAAGCTTGAAGTTGCTTCTCACAAAACAGAGATTGTTGTAATCAAAGGCCCCAGAAAAAGAGGAAGGATGGAGATAGTGATAAATGATGAGAGGATAGCTGAAATCAATGAACTAAAATATCTGGGAGTGATCTTGAAGAGGGGCTTGGACTTCTCAGGCCACGTTAAGCATATTGTGGAGAAGACAAACAGAAGAATAAAAGCAATAAACATACTCATGCCGAATATAGGTGGCCCAACATTCTATAAGAGGAAGGCCTTGTGCTCGATAGTGCACGGCACCGTCCTGTACGCCGCTCCGATATGGAGAGAGATAACAAAGAAGGATAAATACAGAAAGATACTCACCTCCCTGCAGAGGGGGCCACTCCAGAGAGTGTGTTCGGCGTATAGGACGGTGTCGGCTGAAGCCCTGCAGGTAATCTCTGGCTTTATGCCAATGGATATTATGTTGGAGGAAGCCTGTTTCCTTTTCAAGGTCGGAAGCAGACTCCCCGGAAACCGAAGGATGGCCAGAAGGCGAGCTATGATTAAATGGCAGAAAAGATGGGACGAAGGCGGAACAACGGCAGCCTGGACGAGGAAACTGATCCCGAGCATAGCGAGATGGGTAAATTGCAGACACAAAAGAACAAACTATTATTTCACACAGTTTCTCACAGGCCATGGCTCGTTCAATACTTTTGTAAATAGAATTGGAAAGTTAGAAAGCAATCTTTGTGATATATGTGGAGAGGAGGACAGCCCCACTCATGTGTACCAGGAGTGTCGGAGATGGACGGTACAGAGGGATGCAGTGAAGATTGAATTTGGAGTACTGCCAAACATAGACCAGGTGGTGACAGTAATGCTGGAAGATGACCAGAAGTGGAATATTATTTACGATTATATAACACAAGTGATGAAGGAAAAAGAGACAGAGGACAGAATCAGAGGATAGAATTGGAAAAACCTCTAGGATTCCCCAGCTGAAGATCGGGCAGAAATGCCTTTCCCAGGTGGGTGTGTCGTTTTACATTAGAGAGGAGGGGGTTTTAGTGGGTGAGAGCCCCACACGAACCCACGGCATTGCACCGCCCAGCCGTGGGGAAGACTGGAAGAGTTTTCCCCCTACCTCTGGGGCAAAAAAAAAAAAAAAAAAAAAAAAAAAAAAAAAAAAAAAGGTTAGGTTAGGTTAGGTTAGGTTAGGTTAGGTTAGGTTAGGTTAGGTTAGGTTAGGTTAGGTTAGGTTAGGTTAGGTTAGGTTAGGTTAGGTTAGGTTAATGCCGAATGTAGGAGGGCCCGGATTTGCAAAGAGGAGAGCACTTTGCAGTGTGGCACAGAGCGTCCTGATGTATGCTGCTCCAGTATGGCGAGAAGTGATTCACCGTAAAACTCAACTGGGCAAATTACTGTCCATTCAGAGGCGCTGCCTGCTGAGAGTTACGTCGGCTTACCGCACTGTATCAGCGGAAGCGGTTCAGGTGATCGCGGGTTACCCCCCGTTCGATCTTATGGTCGCTGAGAGGTGTTTCCTGTTCACCGTAGGAGGGAGACTGTTGGGGAACAGGAGGATGGCCCATCGTAGGACCGTAAGAAAATGGCAGGATAAATGGGAGAGGGGAGGACAAACGGCTGCCTGGACAAAGAGTCTCATAGGGAATATAGAGCCATGGATCGAATGCGTGCATAGACGGGTGTGTTACTTCTTCACGCAATTTCTTACTGGGCATGGTTCTTTTGGCACTTTCACCAAGAGAATTGGAAAAACAGCTGATGATAAGTGTCATATATGTAAGAAGAAGGATGATCCTGTACACATGTTTTATCAGTGCGTGAGGTGGAGGGAAGAAAGAGAGGAGCTGGTGGTGAATATCGGACAACTGCCTCCGATCGAAAGCATCATTGAGACCATGATTGAGAGCCGAGAAAGTTGGAACCTGATATATGGGTACATCACCCAGGTCATGAGGAAAAAAGAATTGGAGGACAGGGAAAGACAGGGCTGATGGACACGTTCAGGAGGAGTTTACACCGGGTTACGCACCTGATGCACGGGCAACTAGCCTAATTCCAGGTGGCGATGATACCCGGGGAAAGAGGAGGGTGGTTTAGTGAGGTGAAAGTCCCACACAAATCCGCAGCACTTTTAATTACACCATAGGCTCGCTGCGGAGAAGGCATTAGCTTCCCCCTACCTCAGGGCCAAAAAAAAAAAAAAAAAAAAGGTTAGGTTAGGTTAGGATAGGTTAGGTTAGGTTAGGTTAGGTTAGGTTAGGTTAGGTTAGGTTAGGTTAGGTTAGGTTAGGTTAGGTTAGGTTAGGTTAGGTTAGGTTAGGTTAGGTTACCAGAATAATGGAGGAGTATTTCAGAAACAGATACATCACGATAGGAAAAGTGAGACACAGATGTACCATGGGAGTAGTTCAGGGTTCCAACGTTGGACCTCCACTATGGAATATAACATACGATGAGGTATTGGTTCTGGAATATCCGGAAGGCGTTTCAACACTGGCATATGCAGACGATCTGCTCTTCATGGTGGAGGGAGAATCTGAGAACAGCGTCAGAGATAAGATCGAGCAAACTTTTGAAATAATGAAGACTTGGATGAACAGCAGAAAGCTTGAAGTTGCTTCTCACAAAACAGAGATTGTTGTAATCAAAGGCCCCAGAAAAAGAGGAAGGATGGAGATAGTGATAAATGATGAGAGGATAGCTGAAATCAATGAACTAAAATATCTGGGAGTGATCTTGAAGAGGGGCTTGGACTTCTCAGGCCACGTTAAGCATATTGTGGAGAAGACAAACAGAAGAATAAAAGCAATAAACATACTCATGCCGAATATAGGTGGCCCAACATTCTATAAGAGGAAGGCCTTGTGCTCGATAGTGCACGGCACCGTCCTGTACGCCGCTCCGATATGGAGAGAGATAACAAAGAAGGATAAATACAGAAAGATACTCACCTCCCTGCAGAGGGGGCCACTCCAGAGAGTGTGTTCGGCGTATAGGACGGTGTCGGCTGAAGCCCTGCAGGTAATCTCTGGCTTTATGCCAATGGATATTATGTTGGAGGAAGCCTGTTTCCTTTTCAAGGTCGGAAGCAGACTCCCCGGAAACCGAAGGATGGCCAGAAGGCGAGCTATGATTAAATGGCAGAAAAGATGGGACGAAGGCGGAACAACGGCAGCCTGGACGAGGAAACTGATCCCGAGCATAGCGAGATGGGTAAATTGCAGACACAAAAGAACAAACTATTATTTCACACAGTTTCTCACAGGCCATGGCTCGTTCAATACTTTTGTAAATAGAATTGGAAAGTTAGAAAGCAATCTTTGTGATATATGTGGAGAGGAGGACAGCCCCACTCATGTGTACCAGGAGTGTCGGAGATGGACGGTACAGAGGGATGCAGTGAAGATTGAATTTGGAGTACTGCCAAACATAGACCAGGTGGTTACAGTAATGCTGGAAGATGACCAGAAGTGGAATATTATTTACGATTATATAACACAAGTGATGAAGGAAAAAGAGACAGAGGACAGAATCAGAGGATAGAATTGGAAAAACCTCTAGGATTCCCCAGCTGAAGATCGGGCAGAAATGCCTTTCCCAGGTGGGTGCGTCGTTTTACATTAGAGAGGAGGGGGTTTTAGTGGGTGAGAGCCCCACACGAACCCACGGCATTGCACCGCCCAGCCGTGGGGAAGACTGGAAGAGTTTTCCCCCTACCTCTGGGGCAAAAAAAAAAAAAAAAAAAAAAAAAAAAAAAGGTTATAGGTTAGGTTAGGTTAGGTTAGGTTAGGTTAGGTTAGGTTAGGTTAGGTTAGGTTAGGTTAGGTTCCCCCACTGGGTCAGCACCTTGTCGTGGTGTGGGGGCTTGTAGTAGCTGCATCGATTCCTGGAATCTCCGCGGCTGGAACTCCGGTTCCTGGCAGGGTCAACACCCATGTCGATGAGATTCAGGAGGAGTGGCGAAACTAAGACTGATCACTTTCCCTATGGCAGGTACAGTCATAGTCCTGTCATGCTTCCCCTACCTCCAATGCAGTAGAAATACTGCATCCTTCTTTCTCCCCCTCCGACGCTATTAGGTTAACCGAGGGCTAGGAGGTGTCCTTATACTTACCACTTTTCCTTTCCTTCGGATCCTTCAAACCAGCAAGGAATTCCTACAGGAGATGCGTCTGTCTCGGATCGAGCGGCTTATCCTGGAGGTGGCAGATGCGTCTGTCCTGGATCGGGCGGCATCTGCAACAGAGAAGGAAACTCTTAAAACCATGTCTGTACTCTCTGCCTGCCAGTATACGGCTTTGCCGCGCCTGGTATGACAGAGGGAGTGGCTAAGGGAAGGAAAACCCTAACAGAAAACCTGGGATTGATCACTCTGGTTCAAGACGGCTACCTCAGGACTGGGGATGTGTGCGGCGCACTGCCCCGTTTTCAAAAATCTTGATGGAAAAGGAAAGACGAAACTCGTTTACGGTGCAGGGGGTGGATACCCCAGTACCGGTCGGTGAGGGTGGTGGTGAAGCGGGCCCCCCCCGACCGTCATCCAGCGACCGCGCGACATGCTCCGTAGGCAACCAGGCGGACATGTCTAGTTATGCTACTGGAAAGAAAGATATGGACCAGACAGAACAAGAGATTGTTCAGAAACTGCATGCAAGCGGACTAGATACTTCAGAAAATATGGGAGATCAGGAATCAATTTTTAAAAGAAGCAGTAAAGTGAAAAGGACCCCACCGCAAAAACCCGGACCCCCACTGGTAGAGAAAACAATATCAGAAACACCGAAAGAGAATCCGAAGGTAGAAATAAACAGGAGCGCATGGAATTTAGCAAGCCCCGAGCGGAGAGCATCACTTTCGGATAGCGAAGACATCTTCAGAACCCCCGCCGGAAATGATAGGATGAACATGCCGATCACGATTGATATTTCAGGAACTCCAAACCTGAAAAAAAGGAAAGCCCAGTCATCGCCAGAATACTCGAAGTCGCCAGTACCACGCCTAACGGGTGAGATCGAAACCCTAGAAAACTGCATCCAAAACATGTTTATTTTTGCGAGAGAGAACAAGAATGTCCACACTAAAGTGAAAAGGTATATTGAAGAGGCAAAAAACAGAATGAAACAGCTGAAAAGAACGGAAAATAAGACAAGAGAAGAGAGCGAACACAAGCTGAGAACAATGGAGGAAACCATAAACCAATTGACCCAAAAGGTCAACGGACTTGAAGAAAAAATAAATAGCAACGTAAACGCTAAAGCCGCACAGATAATATTGGACCAACAGAAACTGTTGAAGCAGCAAGAGGAAAAAATGAAAACTTATGAGGAACATATAAGGGGACTGAAAGATCGCATAACAATGTTGGAACAAGGGAGTGGAGAGACACATCAGGATGTTCTGATGAATATCGAAGAGTTGGAAGAAATAAAGGATGAAAAAACACTGAGTCAAGCCATCAAAAGAAAGTGGAATGATGGAGTGTACGGAAAGACTTCACTCATTACTGGAAAAACCCTACAAGAACTCGAACAATCAGACCTGATAGTACTACTCTCACACGAAGAAGTTCAAATGGAAACTCCCGATCACAAACATTTTCTGAAAAGATTCCCAGAACTGACCGACTTGGACCAGTCTGAACAACTCGGATGTATCATTCAGGAGACGAAATACAGAAAAGAAGGAAAAACATACATGAAAAATAGATACATATACAGAACCACGATGAAAAATTACTCAGAGTGGGAAATCTTTACTGCCCTGGAAAAAGTCGCTGAGGATATTAATAAAGAAAATAGACGGGATATAATGTTACACATAGCCACAAGCGTAGAGGATGAAAAGCTGAGAAAAATCACGGAGCTTGCATTCAGCGCAAGTAATTGCAAAATTAAAATATGTAACCCCCAGGGACAAAACCGGAAAGAAAATAAGAGAGATCCGAATAGTTACTCAGACGCGGTTATAGTTTCAACCGGAAATAGAACTTATGCAGATCTGGTAGCAACCGTGAAAGAAAATATAAAGAATATTGGAGGCGATGTGAACATAAAACAGATAAGCAAGACTAAAACTGGAAACGTTTTGATCAAACTACAGAAAAACGAGGAACAGAGTAAAAAAGTGAGCCAGTACCTAACGGAAAAATTAGGGAGCGATCAAGTAAGGTTTAAAAACGGAGAAAGATACGAAGAGTTCGTGATACATGGAATGGACATAACAACAGAGGAAGATGAAATTATTGAAGCTGTTACGAAGGCAGAAGGAATGCAACGGAAGGACGTTGAAGAGAATATGGAAATAACAGCCATAAGACCCAGCATTGGCGAATGTAAGGTGTGCTTCATAAGAGCAAGAGGAAAATATATTGATATGATGAATAATATGAAGCACATAAAGGTAGGAATTGTCACATGTAGGATAACCGCAAGGAGAAAACAAACGAGATGTTTTAAATGCTGGAGCAATGAACATATTATTACAGAATGCAGAGAGCCGATGGATAGAAGGAATTGTTGCTTAAAATGCGGGCAACAAGGACACAAAGTTAGTGAATGCAAAGCAGAAGATTACTGCCTGATATGTAGCAACATCGGCCATAGGACCATGTCATGCCGAGGTACAACGAATACCAACCGAAACGTTCAAAGTTCTTCAAACTAACTTAGGGCGAACAAGAGCCGCACATGACCTGGCATGGACAGCAGCCCAACAAAATAAGTGCGACATACTAATAATAGCGGAACCAAACAAGAAGATGTGTGTATCGAAAAACTGGATCACGGATACGAAAATGGACGTAGCAGTGGTTTTCCTGAACACTTCGCTAGAGGTCTCCCAGATAAATAAGAAAGAAAGCTTCTTAAGTATGAAGATAGAGGGCCTAACTTTCTATGCTACCTATATATCTCCGAACATTCCGATAGAAAGGTTCAAACAAAAAATAGATGAAATATTTGAGTACATAATACCGGAAAAAGACACATCTATATTGGTAGGAGACATAAACGCGAAAGCGGAACAATGGGGATCCCCATTTGAGGACCGAAGGGGTAGCCACGTCGTTGAATGGATGGACCAGCTATCCTGGACAGCTGTGAACACAGGACAGCCAACCTTTATCCGAAATACGTCAAAGAGTCACATCGACGTAACGCTTACTTCAGATAAAACAATGGGAAGAGTGCAGAACTGGAAGGTCCTGCACGAAAACCCTTTCACATATCACGGACATATTTATTACGAAATCCAAACAACGGCGAAACGAAGAACAAACACGATCCGTAGAACAGAGATAAGAAAGGAAATTTTCGCAAGACGACTAACAACTTCGGAGGGTGATTTTTACGATAATATCCGGAAAGCTCATAAAGAGGCCATAATTATACAAACAAACAAAACCAAGTCAGTGCCGTACTGGTGGACTTCAGAAATAGAGGAGGCTAGAAAGAAATACATAAAAGCCCGAAGAACGGCTCAAAGAAGGCACGAGACGGGAGCTCGAGAGATAGGAACAGAAGCTGAGCGGGAGTTGAAGGAAGGAAGGAAGAAACTCAAGAGGATGATACGTCAAGCAAAAAGAGACCAATGGAGAATCCTTCTGGAAAACCTTGAGGATGACATCTGGGGGCAAGGTTTCAAAATAGCAACAGCCCAGTTACGGGGTAGGCCACTACCACACCTGATCCCGGAAGAAGAAATAAAAAACATACTGACCGCCCTATTCCCAACAACAGGAGAGAAGCTAAGGAAAAGAAACCGACGTAAACCATGCATCGAGGAGTTCTCCAATAAAGAACTCAAGACTGTCATGTCTTCCTTAAAGCTCAATAAAGCCCCAGGCCCGGATAAACTGACTGCAGAGATCTTGAGACTGGCGTATCAGACAGAGCCAGAAAAAATGTTGAATTTCTATAATGGCCTACTTAAGAGATTAAAATTCCCTGACTACTGGAAAACGGCGCGAGTAGTACTTCTTCCAAAGGCAGGAAAAGATCCCACCTCTCCATCATCCTTCAGACCAATATGCCTATTAAACATAGCAGGAAAAATATATGAGAAACTTCTAGTGAACAGGCTTAACGAAGAGATAGAAGCGAAAAAGGCGCTATCCGAGAACCAACATGGCTTCCGAGCAAGAAGATCGACAACAACAGCCCTCCTAGAGCTAAAAACCCGAATCACCCAATCGGAAAGAAAATGGTTTGTCCTCGTAACAATAGACATCAAAAATGCGTTCAATTCCATACAATGGGAGGACATTCTGAGCGCGATGGAGAAAAAAGGCATATCCCCTTACCTAACCAGAATAATGGAGGAGTATTTCAGAAACAGATACATCACGATAGGAAAAGTGAGACACAGATGTACCATGGGAGTAGTTCAGGGTTCCAACGTTGGACCTCCACTATGGAATATAACATACGATGAGGTATTGGTTCTGGAATATCCGGAAGGCGTTTCAACACTGGCATATGCAGACGATCTGCTCTTCATGGTGGAGGGAGAATCTGAGAACAGCGTCAGAGATAAGATCGAGCAAACTTTTGAAATAATGAAGACTTGGATGAACAGCAGAAAGCTTGAAGTTGCTTCTCACAAAACAGAGATTGTTGTAATCAAAGGCCCCAGAAAAAGAGGAAGGATGGAGATAGTGATAAATGATGAGAGGATAGCTGAAATCAATGAACTAAAATATCTGGGAGTGATCTTGAAGAGGGGCTTGGACTTCTCAGGCCACGTTAAGCATATTGTGGAGAAGACAAACAGAAGAATAAAAGCAATAAACATACTCATGCCGAATATAGGTGGCCCAACATTCTATAAGAGGAAGGCCTTGTGCTCGATAGTGCACGGCACCGTCCTGTACGCCGCTCCGATATGGAGAGAGATAACAAAGAAGGATAAATACAGAAAGATACTCACCTCCCTGCAGAGGGGGCCACTCCAGAGAGTGTGTTCGGCGTATAGGACGGTGTCGGCTGAAGCCCTGCAGGTAATCTCTGGCTTTATGCCAATGGATATTATGTTGGAGGAAGCCTGTTTCCTTTTCAAGGTCGGAAGCAGACTCCCCGGAAACCGAAGGATGGCCAGAAGGCGAGCTATGATTAAATGGCAGAAAAGATGGGACGAAGGCGGAACAACGGCAGCCTGGACGAGGAAACTGATCCCGAGCATAGCGAGATGGGTAAATTGCAGACACAAAAGAACAAACTATTATTTCACACAGTTTCTCACAGGCCATGGCTCGTTCAATACTTTTGTAAATAGAATTGGAAAGTTAGAAAGCAATCTTTGTGATATATGTGGAGAGGAGGACAGCCCCACTCATGTGTACCAGGAGTGTCGGAGATGGACGGTACAGAGGGATGCAGTGAAGATTGAATTTGGAGTACTGCCAAACATAGACCAGGTGGTTACAGTAATGCTGGAAGATGACCAGAAGTGGAATATTATTTACGATTATATAACACAAGTGATGAAGGAAAAAGAGACAGAGGACAGAATCAGAGGATAGAATTGGAAAAACCTCTAGGATTCCCCAGCTGAAGATCGGGCAGAAATGCCTTTCCCAGGTGGGTGCGTCGTTTTACATTAGAGAGGAGGGGGTTTTAGTGGGTGAGAGCCCCACACGAACCCACGGCATTGCACCGCCCAGCCGTGGGGAAGACTGGAAGAGTTTTCCCCCTACCTCTGGGGCAAAAAAAAAAAAAAAAAAAAAAAAAAAAAAAAAGGTTAGGTTAGGTTAGGTTAGGTTAGGTTAGGTTAGGTTAGGTTAGGTTAGGTTAGGTTAGGTTCCCCCACTGGGTCAGCACCTTGTCGTGGTGTGGGGGCTTGTAGTAGCTGCATCGATTCCTGGAATCTCCGCGGCTGGAACTCCGGTTCCTGGCAGGGTCAACACCCATGTCGATGAGATTCAGGAGGAGTGGCGAAACTAAGACTGATCACTTTCCCTATGGCAGGTACAGTCATAGTCCTGTCATGCTTCCCCTACCTCCAATGCAGTAGAAATACTGCATCCTTCTTTCTCCCCCTCCGACGCTATTAGGTTAACCGAGGGCTAGGAGGTGTCCTTATACTTACCACTTTTCCTTTCCTTCGGATCCTTCAAACCAGCAAGGAATTCCTACAGGAGATGCGTCTGTCTCGGATCGAGCGGCTTATCCTGGAGGTGGCAGATGCGTCTGTCCTGGATCGGGCGGCATCTGCAACAGAGAAGGAAACTCTTAAAACCATGTCTGTACTCTCTGCCTGCCAGTATACGGCTTTGCCGCGCCTGGTATGACAGAGGGAGTGGCTAAGGGAAGGAAAACCCTAACAGAAAACCTGGGATTGATCACTCTGGTTCAAGACGGCTACCTCAGGACTGGGGATGTGTGCGGCGCACTGCCCCGTTTTCAAAAATCTTGATGGAAAAGGAAAGACGAAACTCGTTTACGGTGCAGGGGGTGGATACCCCAGTACCGGTCGGTGAGGGTGGTGGTGAAGCGGGCCCCCCCCGACCGTCATCCAGCGACCGCGCGACATGCTCCGTAGGCAACCAGGCGGACATGTCTAGTTATGCTACTGGAAAGAAAGATATGGACCAGACAGAACAAGAGATTGTTCAGAAACTGCATGCAAGCGGACTAGATACTTCAGAAAATATGGGAGATCAGGAATCAATTTTTAAAAGAAGCAGTAAAGTGAAAAGGACCCCACCGCAAAAACCCGGACCCCCACTGGTAGAGAAAACAATATCAGAAACACCGAAAGAGAATCCGAAGGTAGAAATAAACAGGAGCGCATGGAATTTAGCAAGCCCCGAGCGGAGAGCATCACTTTCGGATAGCGAAGACATCTTCAGAACCCCCGCCGGAAATGATAGGATGAACATGCCGATCACGATTGATATTTCAGGAACTCCAAACCTGAAAAAAAGGAAAGCCCAGTCATCGCCAGAATACTCGAAGTCGCCAGTACCACGCCTAACGGGTGAGATCGAAACCCTAGAAAACTGCATCCAAAACATGTTTATTTTTGCGAGAGAGAACAAGAATGTCCACACTAAAGTGAAAAGGTATATTGAAGAGGCAAAAAACAGAATGAAACAGCTGAAAAGAACGGAAAATAAGACAAGAGAAGAGAGCGAACACAAGCTGAGAACAATGGAGGAAACCATAAACCAATTGACCCAAAAGGTCAACGGACTTGAAGAAAAAATAAATAGCAACGTAAACGCTAAAGCCGCACAGATAATATTGGACCAACAGAAACTGTTGAAGCAGCAAGAGGAAAAAATGAAAACTTATGAGGAACATATAAGGGGACTGAAAGATCGCATAACAATGTTGGAACAAGGGAGTGGAGAGACACATCAGGATGTTCTGATGAATATCGAAGAGTTGGAAGAAATAAAGGATGAAAAAACACTGAGTCAAGCCATCAAAAGAAAGTGGAATGATGGAGTGTACGGAAAGACTTCACTCATTACTGGAAAAACCCTACAAGAACTCGAACAATCAGACCTGATAGTACTACTCTCACACGAAGAAGTTCAAATGGAAACTCCCGATCACAAACATTTTCTGAAAAGATTCCCAGAACTGACCGACTTGGACCAGTCTGAACAACTCGGATGTATCATTCAGGAGACGAAATACAGAAAAGAAGGAAAAACATACATGAAAAATAGATACATATACAGAACCACGATGAAAAATTACTCAGAGTGGGAAATCTTTACTGCCCTGGAAAAAGTCGCTGAGGATATTAATAAAGAAAATAGACGGGATATAATGTTACACATAGCCACAAGCGTAGAGGATGAAAAGCTGAGAAAAATCACGGAGCTTGCATTCAGCGCAAGTAATTGCAAAATTAAAATATGTAACCCCCAGGGACAAAACCGGAAAGAAAATAAGAGAGATCCGAATAGTTACTCAGACGCGGTTATAGTTTCAACCGGAAATAGAACTTATGCAGATCTGGTAGCAACCGTGAAAGAAAATATAAAGAATATTGGAGGCGATGTGAACATAAAACAGATAAGCAAGACTAAAACTGGAAACGTTTTGATCAAACTACAGAAAAACGAGGAACAGAGTAAAAAAGTGAGCCAGTACCTAACGGAAAAATTAGGGAGCGATCAAGTAAGGTTTAAAAACGGAGAAAGATACGAAGAGTTCGTGATACATGGAATGGACATAACAACAGAGGAAGATGAAATTATTGAAGCTGTTACGAAGGCAGAAGGAATGCAACGGAAGGACGTTGAAGAGAATATGGAAATAACAGCCATAAGACCCAGCATTGGCGAATGTAAGGTGTGCTTCATAAGAGCAAGAGGAAAATATATTGATATGATGAATAATATGAAGCACATAAAGGTAGGAATTGTCACATGTAGGATAACCGCAAGGAGAAAACAAACGAGATGTTTTAAATGCTGGAGCAATGAACATATTATTACAGAATGCAGAGAGCCGATGGATAGAAGGAATTGTTGCTTAAAATGCGGGCAACAAGGACACAAAGTTAGTGAATGCAAAGCAGAAGATTACTGCCTGATATGTAGCAACATCGGCCATAGGACCATGTCATGCCGAGGTACAACGAATACCAACCGAAACGTTCAAAGTTCTTCAAACTAACTTAGGGCGAACAAGAGCCGCACATGACCTGGCATGGACAGCAGCCCAACAAAATAAGTGCGACATACTAATAATAGCGGAACCAAACAAGAAGATGTGTGTATCGAAAAACTGGATCACGGATACGAAAATGGACGTAGCAGTGGTTTTCCTGAACACTTCGCTAGAGGTCTCCCAGATAAATAAGAAAGAAAGCTTCTTAAGTATGAAGATAGAGGGCCTAACTTTCTATGCTACCTATATATCTCCGAACATTCCGATAGAAAGGTTCAAACAAAAAATAGATGAAATATTTGAGTACATAATACCGGAAAAAGACACATCTATATTGGTAGGAGACATAAACGCGAAAGCGGAACAATGGGGATCCCCATTTGAGGACCGAAGGGGTAGCCACGTCGTTGAATGGATGGACCAGCTATCCTGGACAGCTGTGAACACAGGACAGCCAACCTTTATCCGAAATACGTCAAAGAGTCACATCGACGTAACGCTTACTTCAGATAAAACAATGGGAAGAGTGCAGAACTGGAAGGTCCTGCACGAAAACCCTTTCACATATCACGGACATATTTATTACGAAATCCAAACAACGGCGAAACGAAGAACAAACACGATCCGTAGAACAGAGATAAGAAAGGAAATTTTCGCAAGACGACTAACAACTTCGGAGGGTGATTTTTACGATAATATCCGGAAAGCTCATAAAGAGGCCATAATTATACAAACAAACAAAACCAAGTCAGTGCCGTACTGGTGGACTTCAGAAATAGAGGAGGCTAGAAAGAAATACATAAAAGCCCGAAGAACGGCTCAAAGAAGGCACGAGACGGGAGCTCGAGAGATAGGAACAGAAGCTGAGCGGGAGTTGAAGGAAGGAAGGAAGAAACTCAAGAGGATGATACGTCAAGCAAAAAGAGACCAATGGAGAATCCTTCTGGAAAACCTTGAGGATGACATCTGGGGGCAAGGTTTCAAAATAGCAACAGCCCAGTTACGGGGTAGGCCACTACCACACCTGATCCCGGAAGAAGAAATAAAAAACATACTGACCGCCCTATTCCCAACAACAGGAGAGAAGCTAAGGAAAAGAAACCGACGTAAACCATGCATCGAGGAGTTCTCCAATAAAGAACTCAAGACTGTCATGTCTTCCTTAAAGCTCAATAAAGCCCCAGGCCCGGATAAACTGACTGCAGAGATCTTGAGACTGGCGTATCAGACAGAGCCAGAAAAAATGTTGAATTTCTATAATGGCCTACTTAAGAGATTAAAATTCCCTGACTACTGGAAAACGGCGCGAGTAGTACTTCTTCCAAAGGCAGGAAAAGATCCCACCTCTCCATCATCCTTCAGACCAATATGCCTATTAAACATAGCAGGAAAAATATATGAGAAACTTCTAGTGAACAGGCTTAACGAAGAGATAGAAGCGAAAAAGGCGCTATCCGAGAACCAACATGGCTTCCGAGCAAGAAGATCGACAACAACAGCCCTCCTAGAGCTAAAAACCCGAATCACCCAATCGGAAAGAAAATGGTTTGTCCTCGTAACAATAGACATCAAAAATGCGTTCAATTCCATACAATGGGAGGACATTCTGAGCGCGATGGAGAAAAAAGGCATATCCCCTTACCTAACCAGAATAATGGAGGAGTATTTCAGAAACAGATACATCACGATAGGAAAAGTGAGACACAGATGTACCATGGGAGTAGTTCAGGGTTCCAACGTTGGACCTCCACTATGGAATATAACATACGATGAGGTATTGGTTCTGGAATATCCGGAAGGCGTTTCAACACTGGCATATGCAGACGATCTGCTCTTCATGGTGGAGGGAGAATCTGAGAACAGCGTCAGAGATAAGATCGAGCAAACTTTTGAAATAATGAAGACTTGGATGAACAGCAGAAAGCTTGAAGTTGCTTCTCACAAAACAGAGATTGTTGTAATCAAAGGCCCCAGAAAAAGAGGAAGGATGGAGATAGTGATAAATGATGAGAGGATAGCTGAAATCAATGAACTAAAATATCTGGGAGTGATCTTGAAGAGGGGCTTGGACTTCTCAGGCCACGTTAAGCATATTGTGGAGAAGACAAACAGAAGAATAAAAGCAATAAACATACTCATGCCGAATATAGGTGGCCCAACATTCTATAAGAGGAAGGCCTTGTGCTCGATAGTGCACGGCACCGTCCTGTACGCCGCTCCGATATGGAGAGAGATAACAAAGAAGGATAAATACAGAAAGATACTCACCTCCCTGCAGAGGGGGCCACTCCAGAGAGTGTGTTCGGCGTATAGGACGGTGTCGGCTGAAGCCCTGCAGGTAATCTCTGGCTTTATGCCAATGGATATTATGTTGGAGGAAGCCTGTTTCCTTTTCAAGGTCGGAAGCAGACTCCCCGGAAACCGAAGGATGGCCAGAAGGCGAGCTATGATTAAATGGCAGAAAAGATGGGACGAAGGCGGAACAACGGCAGCCTGGACGAGGAAACTGATCCCGAGCATAGCGAGATGGGTAAATTGCAGACACAAAAGAACAAACTATTATTTCACACAGTTTCTCACAGGCCATGGCTCGTTCAATACTTTTGTAAATAGAATTGGAAAGTTAGAAAGCAATCTTTGTGATATATGTGGAGAGGAGGACAGCCCCACTCATGTGTACCAGGAGTGTCGGAGATGGACGGTACAGAGGGATGCAGTGAAGATTGAATTTGGAGTACTGCCAAACATAGACCAGGTGGTGACAGTAATGCTGGAAGATGACCAGAAGTGGAATATTATTTACGATTATATAACACAAGTGATGAAGGAAAAAGAGACAGAGGACAGAATCAGAGGATAGAATTGGAAAAACCTCTAGGATTCCCCAGCTGAAGATCGGGCAGAAATGCCTTTCCCAGGTGGGTGTGTCGTTTTACATTAGAGAGGAGGGGGTTTTAGTGGGTGAGAGCCCCACACGAACCCACGGCATTGCACCGCCCAGCCGTGGGGAAGACTGGAAGAGTTTTCCCCCTACCTCTGGGGCAAAAAAAAAAAAAAAAAAAAAAAAAAAAAAAAAAAAAAAGGTTAGGTTAGGTTAGGTTAGGTTAGGTTAGGTTAGGTTAGGTTAGGTTAGGTTAGGTTAGGTTAGGTTAGGTTAGGTTAGGTTAGGTTAGGTTAATGCCGAATGTAGGAGGGCCCGGATTTGCAAAGAGGAGAGCACTTTGCAGTGTGGCACAGAGCGTCCTGATGTATGCTGCTCCAGTATGGCGAGAAGTGATTCACCGTAAAACTCAACTGGGCAAATTACTGTCCATTCAGAGGCGCTGCCTGCTGAGAGTTACGTCGGCTTACCGCACTGTATCAGCGGAAGCGGTTCAGGTGATCGCGGGTTACCCCCCGTTCGATCTTATGGTCGCTGAGAGGTGTTTCCTGTTCACCGTAGGAGGGAGACTGTTGGGGAACAGGAGGATGGCCCATCGTAGGACCGTAAGAAAATGGCAGGATAAATGGGAGAGGGGAGGACAAACGGCTGCCTGGACAAAGAGTCTCATAGGGAATATAGAGCCATGGATCGAATGCGTGCATAGACGGGTGTGTTACTTCTTCACGCAATTTCTTACTGGGCATGGTTCTTTTGGCACTTTCACCAAGAGAATTGGAAAAACAGCTGATGATAAGTGTCATATATGTAAGAAGAAGGATGATCCTGTACACATGTTTTATCAGTGCGTGAGGTGGAGGGAAGAAAGAGAGGAGCTGGTGGTGAATATCGGACAACTGCCTCCGATCGAAAGCATCATTGAGACCATGATTGAGAGCCGAGAAAGTTGGAACCTGATATATGGGTACATCACCCAGGTCATGAGGAAAAAAGAATTGGAGGACAGGGAAAGACAGGGCTGATGGACACGTTCAGGAGGAGTTTACACCGGGTTACGCACCTGATGCACGGGCAACTAGCCTAATTCCAGGTGGCGATGATACCCGGGGAAAGAGGAGGGTGGTTTAGTGAGGTGAAAGTCCCACACAAATCCGCAGCACTTTTAATTACACCATAGGCTCGCTGCGGAGAAGGCATTAGCTTCCCCCTACCTCAGGGCCAAAAAAAAAAAAAAAAAAAAGGTTAGGTTAGGTTAGGATAGGTTAGGTTAGGTTAGGTTAGGTTAGGTTAGGTTAGGTTAGGTTAGGTTAGGTTAGGTTAGGTTAGGTTAGGTTAGGTTAGGTTAGGTTAGGTTAGGTTAGGTTAGGTTACCAGAATAATGGAGGAGTATTTCAGAAACAGATACATCACGATAGGAAAAGTGAGACACAGATGTACCATGGGAGTAGTTCAGGGTTCCAACGTTGGACCTCCACTATGGAATATAACATACGATGAGGTATTGGTTCTGGAATATCCGGAAGGCGTTTCAACACTGGCATATGCAGACGATCTGCTCTTCATGGTGGAGGGAGAATCTGAGAACAGCGTCAGAGATAAGATCGAGCAAACTTTTGAAATAATGAAGACTTGGATGAACAGCAGAAAGCTTGAAGTTGCTTCTCACAAAACAGAGATTGTTGTAATCAAAGGCCCCAGAAAAAGAGGAAGGATGGAGATAGTGATAAATGATGAGAGGATAGCTGAAATCAATGAACTAAAATATCTGGGAGTGATCTTGAAGAGGGGCTTGGACTTCTCAGGCCACGTTAAGCATATTGTGGAGAAGACAAACAGAAGAATAAAAGCAATAAACATACTCATGCCGAATATAGGTGGCCCAACATTCTATAAGAGGAAGGCCTTGTGCTCGATAGTGCACGGCACCGTCCTGTACGCCGCTCCGATATGGAGAGAGATAACAAAGAAGGATAAATACAGAAAGATACTCACCTCCCTGCAGAGGGGGCCACTCCAGAGAGTGTGTTCGGCGTATAGGACGGTGTCGGCTGAAGCCCTGCAGGTAATCTCTGGCTTTATGCCAATGGATATTATGTTGGAGGAAGCCTGTTTCCTTTTCAAGGTCGGAAGCAGACTCCCCGGAAACCGAAGGATGGCCAGAAGGCGAGCTATGATTAAATGGCAGAAAAGATGGGACGAAGGCGGAACAACGGCAGCCTGGACGAGGAAACTGATCCCGAGCATAGCGAGATGGGTAAATTGCAGACACAAAAGAACAAACTATTATTTCACACAGTTTCTCACAGGCCATGGCTCGTTCAATACTTTTGTAAATAGAATTGGAAAGTTAGAAAGCAATCTTTGTGATATATGTGGAGAGGAGGACAGCCCCACTCATGTGTACCAGGAGTGTCGGAGATGGACGGTACAGAGGGATGCAGTGAAGATTGAATTTGGAGTACTGCCAAACATAGACCAGGTGGTGACAGTAATGCTGGAAGATGACCAGAAGTGGAATATTATTTACGATTATATAACACAAGTGATGAAGGAAAAAGAGACAGAGGACAGAATCAGAGGATAGAATTGGAAAAACCTCTAGGATTCCCCAGCTGAAGATCGGGCAGAAATGCCTTTCCCAGGTGGGTGTGTCGTTTTACATTAGAGAGGAGGGGGTTTTAGTGGGTGAGAGCCCCACACGAACCCACGGCATTGCACCGCCCAGCCGTGGGGAAGACTGGAAGAGTTTTCCCCCTACCTCTGGGGCAAAAAAAAAAAAAAAAAAAAAAAAAAAAAAAGGTTAGGTTAGGTTAGGTTAGGTTAGGTTAGGTTAGGTTAGGTTAGGTTTGGTTAGGTTAGGTTAGGTTAGGTTAGGTTAGGTTAGGTTAGGTTAATGCCGAATGTAGGAGGGCCCGGATTTGCAAAGAGGAGAGCACTTTGCAGTGTGGCACAGAGCGTCCTGATGTATGCTGCTCCAGTATGGCGAGAAGTGATTCACCGTAAAACTCAACTGGGCAAATTACTGTCCATTCAGAGGCGCTGCCTGCTGAGAGTTACGTCGGCTTACCGCACTGTATCAGCGGAAGCGGTTCAGGTGATCGCGGGTTACCCCCCGTTCGATCTTATGGTCGCTGAGAGGTGTTTCCTGTTCACCGTAGGAGGGAGACTGTTGGGGAACAGGAGGATGGCCCATCGTAGGACCGTAAGAAAATGGCAGGATAAATGGGAGAGGGGAGGACAAACGGCTGCCTGGACAAAGAGTCTCATAGGGAATATAGAGCCATGGATCGAATGCGTGCATAGACGGGTGTGTTACTTCTTCACGCAATTTCTTACTGGGCATGGTTCTTTTGGCACTTTCACCAAGAGAATTGGAAAAACAGCTGATGATAAGTGTCATATATGTAAGAAGAAGGATGATCCTGTACACATGTTTTATCAGTGCGTGAGGTGGAGGGAAGAAAGAGAGGAGCTGGTGGTGAATATCGGACAACTGCCTCCGATCGAAAGCATCATTGAGACCATGATTGAGAGCCGAGAAAGTTGGAACCTGATATATGGGTACATCACCCAGGTCATGAGGAAAAAAGAATTGGAGGACAGGGAAAGACAGGGCTGATGGACACGTTCAGGAGGAGTTTACACCGGGTTACGCACCTGATGCACGGGCAACTAGCCTAATTCCAGGTGGCGATGATACCCGGGGAAAGAGGAGGGTGGTTTAGTGAGGTGAAAGTCCCACACAAATCCGCAGCACTTTTAATTACACCATAGGCTCGCTGCGGAGAAGGCATTAGCTTCCCCCTACCTCAGGGCCAAAAAAAAAAAAAAAAAAAAGGTTAGGTTAGGTTAGGATAGGTTAGGTTAGGTTAGGTTAGGTTAGGTTAGGTTAGGTTAGGTTAGGTTAGGTTAGGTTAGGTTAGGTTAGGTTAGGTTAGGTTAGGTTAGGTTAGGTTAGGTTACCAGAATAATGGAGGAGTATTTCAGAAACAGATACATCACGATAGGAAAAGTGAGACACAGATGTACCATGGGAGTAGTTCAGGGTTCCAACGTTGGACCTCCACTATGGAATATAACATACGATGAGGTATTGGTTCTGGAATATCCGGAAGGCGTTTCAACACTGGCATATGCAGACGATCTGCTCTTCATGGTGGAGGGAGAATCTGAGAACAGCGTCAGAGATAAGATCGAGCAAACTTTTGAAATAATGAAGACTTGGATGAACAGCAGAAAGCTTGAAGTTGCTTCTCACAAAACAGAGATTGTTGTAATCAAAGGCCCCAGAAAAAGAGGAAGGATGGAGATAGTGATAAATGATGAGAGGATAGCTGAAATCAATGAACTAAAATATCTGGGAGTGATCTTGAAGAGGGGCTTGGACTTCTCAGGCCACGTTAAGCATATTGTGGAGAAGACAAACAGAAGAATAAAAGCAATAAACATACTCATGCCGAATATAGGTGGCCCAACATTCTATAAGAGGAAGGCCTTGTGCTCGATAGTGCACGGCACCGTCCTGTACGCCGCTCCGATATGGAGAGAGATAACAAAGAAGGATAAATACAGAAAGATACTCACCTCCCTGCAGAGGGGGCCACTCCAGAGAGTGTGTTCGGCGTATAGGACGGTGTCGGCTGAAGCCCTGCAGGTAATCTCTGGCTTTATGCCAATGGATATTATGTTGGAGGAAGCCTGTTTCCTTTTCAAGGTCGGAAGCAGACTCCCCGGAAACCGAAGGATGGCCAGAAGGCGAGCTATGATTAAATGGCAGAAAAGATGGGACGAAGGCGGAACAACGGCAGCCTGGACGAGGAAACTGATCCCGAGCATAGCGAGATGGGTAAATTGCAGACACAAAAGAACAAACTATTATTTCACACAGTTTCTCACAGGCCATGGCTCGTTCAATACTTTTGTAAATAGAATTGGAAAGTTAGAAAGCAATCTTTGTGATATATGTGGAGAGGAGGACAGCCCCACTCATGTGTACCAGGAGTGTCGGAGATGGACGGTACAGAGGGATGCAGTGAAGATTGAATTTGGAGTACTGCCAAACATAGACCAGGTGGTGACAGTAATGCTGGAAGATGACCAGAAGTGGAATATTATTTACGATTATATAACACAAGTGATGAAGGAAAAAGAGACAGAGGACAGAATCAGAGGATAGAATTGGAAAAACCTCTAGGATTCCCCAGCTGAAGATCGGGCAGAAATGCCTTTCCCAGGTGGGTGTGTCGTTTTACATTAGAGAGGAGGGGGTTTTAGTGGGTGAGAGCCCCACACGAACCCACGGCATTGCACCGCCCAGCCGTGGGGAAGACTGGAAGAGTTTTCCCCCTACCTCTGGGGCAAAAAAAAAAAAAAAAAAAAAAAAAAAAAAAAAAAAGTTAGGTTAGGTTAGGTTAGGTTAGGTTAGGTTAGGTTAGGTTAGGTTAGGTTAGGTTAGGTTAGGTTAGGTTAGGTTAGGTTAGGTTAGGTTAATGCCGAATGTAGGAGGGCCCGGATTTGCAAAGAGGAGAGCACTTTGCAGTGTGGCACAGAGCGTCCTGATGTATGCTGCTCCAGTATGGCGAGAAGTGATTCACCGTAAAACTCAACTGGGCAAATTACTGTCCATTCAGAGGCGCTGCCTGCTGAGAGTTACGTCGGCTTACCGCACTGTATCAGCGGGAGCGGTTCAGGTGATCGCGGGTTACCCCCCGTTCGATCTTATGGTCGCTGAGAGGTGTTTCCTGTTCACCGTAGGAGGGAGACTGTTGGGGAACAGGAGGATGGCCCATCGTAGGACCGTAAGAAAATGGCAGGATAAATGGGAGAGGGGAGGACAAACGGCTGCCTGGACAAAGAGTCTCATAGGGAATATAGAGCCATGGATCGAATGCGTGCATAGACGGGTGTGTTACTTCTTCACGCAATTTCTTACTGGGCATGGTTCTTTTGGCACTTTCACCAAGAGAATTGGAAAAACAGCTGATGATAAGTGTCATATATGTAAGAAGAAGGATGATCCTGTACACATGTTTTATCAGTGCGTGAGGTGGAGGGAAGAAAGAGAGGAGCTGGTGGTGAATATCGGACAACTGCCTCCGATCGAAAGCATCATTGAGACCATGATTGAGAGCCGAGAAAGTTGGAACCTGATATATGGGTACATCACCCAGGTCATGAGGAAAAAAGAATTGGAGGACAGGGAAAGACAGGGCTGATGGACACGTTCAGGAGGAGTTTACACCGGGTTACGCACCTGATGCACGGGCAACTAGCCTAATTCCAGGTGGCGATGATACCCGGGGAAAGAGGAGGGTGGTTTAGTGAGGTGAAAGTCCCACACAAATCCGCAGCACTTTTAATTACACCATAGGCTCGCTGCGGAGAAGGCATTAGCTTCCCCCTACCTCAGGGCCAAAAAAAAAAAAAAAAAAAAGGTTAGGTTAGGTTAGGATAGGTTAGGTTAGGTTAGGTTAGGTTAGGTTAGGTTAGGTTAGGTTAGGTTAGGTTAGGTTAGGTTAGGTTAGGTTAGGTTAGGTTAGGTTAGGTTAGGTTAGGTTAGGTTACCAGAATAATGGAGGAGTATTTCAGAAACAGATACATCACGATAGGAAAAGTGAGACACAGATGTACCATGGGAGTAGTTCAGGGTTCCAACGTTGGACCTCCACTATGGAATATAACATACGATGAGGTATTGGTTCTGGAATATCCGGAAGGCGTTTCAACACTGGCATATGCAGACGATCTGCTCTTCATGGTGGAGGGAGAATCTGAGAACAGCGTCAGAGATAAGATCGAGCAAACTTTTGAAATAATGAAGACTTGGATGAACAGCAGAAAGCTTGAAGTTGCTTCTCACAAAACAGAGATTGTTGTAATCAAAGGCCCCAGAAAAAGAGGAAGGATGGAGATAGTGATAAATGATGAGAGGATAGCTGAAATCAATGAACTAAAATATCTGGGAGTGATCTTGAAGAGGGGCTTGGACTTCTCAGGCCACGTTAAGCATATTGTGGAGAAGACAAACAGAAGAATAAAAGCAATAAACATACTCATGCCGAATATAGGTGGCCCAACATTCTATAAGAGGAAGGCCTTGTGCTCGATAGTGCACGGCACCGTCCTGTACGCCGCTCCGATATGGAGAGAGATAACAAAGAAGGATAAATACAGAAAGATACTCACCTCCCTGCAGAGGGGGCCACTCCAGAGAGTGTGTTCGGCGTATAGGACGGTGTCGGCTGAAGCCCTGCAGGTAATCTCTGGCTTTATGCCAATGGATATTATGTTGGAGGAAGCCTGTTTCCTTTTCAAGGTCGGAAGCAGACTCCCCGGAAACCGAAGGATGGCCAGAAGGCGAGCTATGATTAAATGGCAGAAAAGATGGGACGAAGGCGGAACAACGGCAGCCTGGACGAGGAAACTGATCCCGAGCATAGCGAGATGGGTAAATTGCAGACACAAAAGAACAAACTATTATTTCACACAGTTTCTCACAGGCCATGGCTCGTTCAATACTTTTGTAAATAGAATTGGAAAGTTAGAAAGCAATCTTTGTGATATATGTGGAGAGGAGGACAGCCCCACTCATGTGTACCAGGAGTGTCGGAGATGGACGGTACAGAGGGATGCAGTGAAGATTGAATTTGGAGTACTGCCAAACATAGACCAGGTGGTGACAGTAATGCTGGAAGATGACCAGAAGTGGAATATTATTTACGATTATATAACACAAGTGATGAAGGAAAAAGAGACAGAGGACAGAATCAGAGGATAGAATTGGAAAAACCTCTAGGATTCCCCAGCTGAAGATCGGGCAGAAATGCCTTTCCCAGGTGGGTGTGTCGTTTTACATTAGAGAGGAGGGGGTTTTAGTGGGTGAGAGCCCCACACGAACCCACGGCATTGCACCGCCCAGCCGTGGGGAAGACTGGAAGAGTTTTCCCCCTACCTCTGGGGCAAAAAAAAAAAAAAAAAAAAAAAAAAAAAGGTTAGGTTAGGTTAGGTTAGGTTAGGTTAGGTTAGGTTAGGTTAGGTTAGGTTAGGTTAGGTTAGGTTAGGTTAGGTTAGGTTAGGTTAGGTTAATGCCGAATGTAGGAGGGCCCGGATTTGCAAAGAGGAGAGCACTTTGCAGTGTGGCACAGAGCGTCCTGATGTATGCTGCTCCAGTATGGCGAGAAGTGATTCACCGTAAAACTCAACTGGGCAAATTACTGTCCATTCAGAGGCGCTGCCTGCTGAGAGTTACGTCGGCTTACCGCACTGTATCAGCGGAAGCGGTTCAGGTGATCGCGGGTTACCCCCCGTTCGATCTTATGGTCGCTGAGAGGTGTTTCCTGTTCACCGTAGGAGGGAGACTGTTGGGGAACAGGAGGATGGCCCATCGTAGGACCGTAAGAAAATGGCAGGATAAATGGGAGAGGGGAGGACAAACGGCTGCCTGGACAAAGAGTCTCATAGGGAATATAGAGCCATGGATCGAATGCGTGCATAGACGGGTGTGTTACTTCTTCACGCAATTTCTTACTGGGCATGGTTCTTTTGGCACTTTCACCAAGAGAATTGGAAAAACAGCTGATGATAAGTGTCATATATGTAAGAAGAAGGATGATCCTGTACACATGTTTTATCAGTGCGTGAGGTGGAGGGAAGAAAGAGAGGAGCTGGTGGTGAATATCGGACAACTGCCTCCGATCGAAAGCATCATTGAGACCATGATTGAGAGCCGAGAAAGTTGGAACCTGATATATGGGTACATCACCCAGGTCATGAGGAAAAAAGAATTGGAGGACAGGGAAAGACAGGGCTGATGGACACGTTCAGGAGGAGTTTACACCGGGTTACGCACCTGATGCACGGGCAACTAGCCTAATTCCAGGTGGCGATGATACCCGGGGAAAGAGGAGGGTGGTTTAGTGAGGTGAAAGTCCCACACAAATCCGCAGCACTTTTAATTACACCATAGGCTCGCTGCGGAGAAGGCATTAGCTTCCCCCTACCTCAGGGCCAAAAAAAAAAAAAAAAAAAAGGTTAGGTTAGGTTAGGATAGGTTAGGTTAGGTTAGGTTAGGTTAGGTTAGGTTAGGTTAGGTTAGGTTAGGTTAGGTTAGGTTAGGTTAGGTTAGGTTAGGTTAGGTTAGGTTAGGTTAGGTTAGGTTAGGTTACCAGAATAATGGAGGAGTATTTCAGAAACAGATACATCACGATAGGAAAAGTGAGACACAGATGTACCATGGGAGTAGTTCAGGGTTCCAACGTTGGACCTCCACTATGGAATATAACATACGATGAGGTATTGGTTCTGGAATATCCGGAAGGCGTTTCAACACTGGCATATGCAGACGATCTGCTCTTCATGGTGGAGGGAGAATCTGAGAACAGCGTCAGAGATAAGATCGAGCAAACTTTTGAAATAATGAAGACTTGGATGAACAGCAGAAAGCTTGAAGTTGCTTCTCACAAAACAGAGATTGTTGTAATCAAAGGCCCCAGAAAAAGAGGAAGGATGGAGATAGTGATAAATGATGAGAGGATAGCTGAAATCAATGAACTAAAATATCTGGGAGTGATCTTGAAGAGGGGCTTGGACTTCTCAGGCCACGTTAAGCATATTGTGGAGAAGACAAACAGAAGAATAAAAGCAATAAACATACTCATGCCGAATATAGGTGGCCCAACATTCTATAAGAGGAAGGCCTTGTGCTCGATAGTGCACGGCACCGTCCTGTACGCCGCTCCGATATGGAGAGAGATAACAAAGAAGGATAAATACAGAAAGATACTCACCTCCCTGCAGAGGGGGCCACTCCAGAGAGTGTGTTCGGCGTATAGGACGGTGTCGGCTGAAGCCCTGCAGGTAATCTCTGGCTTTATGCCAATGGATATTATGTTGGAGGAAGCCTGTTTCCTTTTCAAGGTCGGAAGCAGACTCCCCGGAAACCGAAGGATGGCCAGAAGGCGAGCTATGATTAAATGGCAGAAAAGATGGGACGAAGGCGGAACAACGGCAGCCTGGACGAGGAAACTGATCCCGAGCATAGCGAGATGGGTAAATTGCAGACACAAAAGAACAAACTATTATTTCACACAGTTTCTCACAGGCCATGGCTCGTTCAATACTTTTGTAAATAGAATTGGAAAGTTAGAAAGCAATCTTTGTGATATATGTGGAGAGGAGGACAGCCCCACTCATGTGTACCAGGAGTGTCGGAGATGGACGGTACAGAGGGATGCAGTGAAGATTGAATTTGGAGTACTGCCAAACATAGACCAGGTGGTGACAGTAATGCTGGAAGATGACCAGAAGTGGAATATTATTTACGATTATATAACACAAGTGATGAAGGAAAAAGAGACAGAGGACAGAATCAGAGGATAGAATTGGAAAAACCTCTAGGATTCCCCAGCTGAAGATCGGGCAGAAATGCCTTTCCCAGGTGGGTGTGTCGTTTTACATTAGAGAGGAGGGGGTTTTAGTGGGTGAGAGCCCCACACGAACCCACGGCATTGCACCGCCCAGCCGTGGGGAAGACTGGAAGAGTTTTCCCCCTACCTCTGGGGCAAAAAAAAAAAAAAAAAAAAAAAAAAAAAAAAAAAAAAAAAAAAAGGTTAGGTTAGGTTAGGTTAGGTTAGGTTAGGTTAGGTTAGGTTAGGTTAGGTTAGGTTAGGTTAGGTTAGGTTAATGCCGAATGTAGGAGGGCCCGGATTTGCAAAGAGGAGAGCACTTTGCAGTGTGGCACAGAGCGTCCTGATGTATGCTGCTCCAGTATGGCGAGAAGTGATTCACCGTAAAACTCAACTGGGCAAATTACTGTCCATTCAGAGGCGCTGCCTGCTGAGAGTTACGTCGGCTTACCGCACTGTATCAGCGGAAGCGGTTCAGGTGATCGCGGGTTACCCCCCGTTCGATCTTATGGTCGCTGAGAGGTGTTTCCTGTTCACCGTAGGAGGGAGACTGTTGGGGAACAGGAGGATGGCCCATCGTAGGACCGTAAGAAAATGGCAGGATAAATGGGAGAGGGGAGGACAAACGGCTGCCTGGACAAAGAGTCTCATAGGGAATATAGAGCCATGGATCGAATGCGTGCATAGACGGGTGTGTTACTTCTTCACGCAATTTCTTACTGGGCATGGTTCTTTTGGCACTTTCACCAAGAGAATTGGAAAAACAGCTGATGATAAGTGTCATATATGTAAGAAGAAGGATGATCCTGTACACATGTTTTATCAGTGCGTGAGGTGGAGGGAAGAAAGAGAGGAGCTGGTGGTGAATATCGGACAACTGCCTCCGATCGAAAGCATCATTGAGACCATGATTGAGAGCCGAGAAAGTTGGAACCTGATATATGGGTACATCACCCAGGTCATGAGGAAAAAAGAATTGGAGGACAGGGAAAGACAGGGCTGATGGACACGTTCAGGAGGAGTTTACACCGGGTTACGCACCTGATGCACGGGCAACTAGCCTAATTCCAGGTGGCGATGATACCCGGGGAAAGAGGAGGGTGGTTTAGTGAGGTGAAAGTCCCACACAAATCCGCAGCACTTTTAATTACACCATAGGCTCGCTGCGGAGAAGGCATTAGCTTCCCCCTACCTCAGGGCCAAAAAAAAAAAAAAAAAAAAAAGGTTAGGTTAGGTTAGGATAGGTTAGGTTAGGTTAGGTTAGGTTAGGTTAGGTTAGGTTAGGTTAGGTTAGGTTAGGTTAGGTTAGGTTAGGTTAGGTTAGGTTAGGTTAGGTTAGGTTAGGTTAGGTTACCAGAATAATGGAGGAGTATTTCAGAAACAGATACATCACGATAGGAAAAGTGAGACACAGATGTACCATGGGAGTAGTTCAGGGTTCCAACGTTGGACCTCCACTATGGAATATAACATACGATGAGGTATTGGTTCTGGAATATCCGGAAGGCGTTTCAACACTGGCATATGCAGACGATCTGCTCTTCATGGTGGAGGGAGAATCTGAGAACAGCGTCAGAGATAAGATCGAGCAAACTTTTGAAATAATGAAGACTTGGATGAACAGCAGAAAGCTTGAAGTTGCTTCTCACAAAACAGAGATTGTTGTAATCAAAGGCCCCAGAAAAAGAGGAAGGATGGAGATAGTGATAAATGATGAGAGGATAGCTGAAATCAATGAACTAAAATATCTGGGAGTGATCTTGAAGAGGGGCTTGGACTTCTCAGGCCACGTTAAGCATATTGTGGAGAAGACAAACAGAAGAATAAAAGCAATAAACATACTCATGCCGAATATAGGTGGCCCAACATTCTATAAGAGGAAGGCCTTGTGCTCGATAGTGCACGGCACCGTCCTGTACGCCGCTCCGATATGGAGAGAGATAACAAAGAAGGATAAATACAGAAAGATACTCACCTCCCTGCAGAGGGGGCCACTCCAGAGAGTGTGTTCGGCGTATAGGACGGTGTCGGCTGAAGCCCTGCAGGTAATCTCTGGCTTTATGCCAATGGATATTATGTTGGAGGAAGCCTGTTTCCTTTTCAAGGTCGGAAGCAGACTCCCCGGAAACCGAAGGATGGCCAGAAGGCGAGCTATGATTAAATGGCAGAAAAGATGGGACGAAGGCGGAACAACGGCAGCCTGGACGAGGAAACTGATCCCGAGCATAGCGAGATGGGTAAATTGCAGACACAAAAGAACAAACTATTATTTCACACAGTTTCTCACAGGCCATGGCTCGTTCAATACTTTTGTAAATAGAATTGGAAAGTTAGAAAGCAATCTTTGTGATATATGTGGAGAGGAGGACAGCCCCACTCATGTGTACCAGGAGTGTCGGAGATGGACGGTACAGAGGGATGCAGTGAAGATTGAATTTGGAGTACTGCCAAACATAGACCAGGTGGTGACAGTAATGCTGGAAGATGACCAGAAGTGGAATATTATTTACGATTATATAACACAAGTGATGAAGGAAAAAGAGACAGAGGACAGAATCAGAGGATAGAATTGGAAAAACCTCTAGGATTCCCCAGCTGAAGATCGGGCAGAAATGCCTTTCCCAGGTGGGTGTGTCGTTTTACATTAGAGAGGAGGGGGTTTTAGTGGGTGAGAGCCCCACACGAACCCACGGCATTGCACCGCCCAGCCGTGGGGAAGACTGGAAGAGTTTTCCCCCTACCTCTGGGGCAAAAAAAAAAAAAAAAAAAAAAAAAAAAAAAAAATATAGGTTAGGTTAGGTTAGGTTAGGTTAGGTTAGGTTAGGTTAGGTTAGGTTAGGTTAGGTTAGGTTAGGTTAGGTTAGGTTAGGTTAATGCCGAATGTAGGAGGGCCCGGATTTGCAAAGAGGAGAGCACTTTGCAGTGTGGCACAGAGCGTCCTGATGTATGCTGCTCCAGTATGGCGAGAAGTGATTCACCGTAAAACTCAACTGGGCAAATTACTGTCCATTCAGAGGCGCTGCCTGCTGAGAGTTACGTCGGCTTACCGCACTGTATCAGCGGAAGCGGTTCAGGTGATCGCGGGTTACCCCCCGTTCGATCTTATGGTCGCTGAGAGGTGTTTCCTGTTCACCGTAGGAGGGAGACTGTTGGGGAACAGGAGGATGGCCCATCGTAGGACCGTAAGAAAATGGCAGGATAAATGGGAGAGGGGAGGACAAACGGCTGCCTGGACAAAGAAGGTTAGTTAGGTTAGGTTAGGTTAGGTTAGGTTAGGTTAGGTTAGGTTAGGTTAGGTTAGGTTAGGTTAGGTTAGGTTAGGTTAGGTTAGGTTAGGTTAGGTTAGGTTAGGTTAGGTTAGGTTACTTATCAGAAAAATCTCAGAATGGAAAACGATGAACGAAAACCCTTTCACCCATCACGCACATATTTACTACGAGATTAAAACGACTGGAAGAACTAAAATCAACAGTGTCCGATCAGCAGGAATAAAAAATGAAATATTTGTGGAGAAGCTCAGAGAAAAAAACGGAAATCTCTACGAAGATATACGTTCTGCCCATAGGGAAGCCATCAACAGAAACGGGAGGAGAGTCATAACCGTGCCATACTGGTGGAATTCCGAAATAGAAGCCTACCGCAAAAACTATATAAACACTCGTCGCCGTCACCAGAGAACCGCTAGAAATGCAGAGAACGCAGATCAAGCAGAAAATCTCAGAGAAGAAATGAAAGAACTCAGGAAAGAATTAAAGAAAAGAATAAGCAGGGCAAAGAGAGAACATTGGAAAAGCCTAATCAATAACTTAGAAGAAGACATATGGGGCCAAGGATACAGATTGGCGACAGCCCACCTGAGAAATCAACCGTTATCATACACAATACCACAAGATGAAGCCCAAAAAATCCTACAAGCACTTTTCCCAAGCACCGGAAAACCTATCCCAGGAGATGACTCAATAAATATACCGTGCGAACCGTTTACACAGGAAGAACTGAGACAAGTCTTATGCTCCATAAAACCAAAAAAATCACCCGGACCAGACGGCATTACAGGGGAGACTATGAAACTGGCTCATCTCACGGACCCACAAAGAATGCTTGACTATTACAACGGTCTTCTTGAAAACTTAGAGTTTCCGGACTGCTGGAAGACGGCAAGAGTTGTACTGATCCCGAAGCAGGGCAAAGATCCGACCCTCCCATCTTCGTACAGACCAATATGCCTGCTGAACGTAGCCGGAAAGATCTATGAAAAACTACTTGCGAACAGACTGAATGAAGAGATTGAAGATAAAAAAGCCCTATCCGACAACCAGCATGGTTTCAGAGCAAAAAGGTCCACAACAACAGCAATCCTCCAACTCAAGCAGAAAATCACTCCCTCGCAGAAACGATGGTTCGTCATAGTCACCATTGATGTTAAAAATGCATTCAACAGCGTGCAATGGGGTGACATCATAAAAGCTATGGAAAACAAAGGTATCTCCCCTTATCTGATAGGGATAATGAGGAGATACTTTAAGGACAGATTTATAGTCATGGGAAACCTGAGACATAGATGCACCATGGGAGTTGCCCAAGGATCCATGGTCGGTCCACCCTTATGGGATCTAACCTACGACGAGGCACTAGAACTACCATACGATGGGGGAGTGGAGGCTCTCGCGTATGCAGACGACTTGCTACTTATGATCGAGGGAGATAAAGAGGAAGAAGTGAAATCAAAGATCACTCGATCGTTTGTAAAGATCATAACCTGGATGGCGAGCAAAAACCTGGAAGTCGCGATACATAAGTCTGAGCTATTAGTTATCAGAGGACCCAGGAAGAGAAACCTAAAAATATCGGTGAACGGGATAGACCTTACCGAAAGTAAGGAAATAAAGTACCTGGGGGTTACCCTCCGTAAAAATCTCGACTTCGCAGGACACATAAATGAGCTGGTTGAGAAAGTAAATTGTAAAACAAAATCTTTGTACAAACTCATGCCAAACATAGGCGGACCCCAATACTATAAAAGACGTGCCCTATGTTCCATAATAAACGGAACGATAATATATGCTGCACCAGTATGGAGAGAAGTGATGAGAGTGGCAAAATACAAGAAAACCCTGATCTCACTCCAAAGAAAGCCACTGCTCAGGGTATGCTCGGCATACCGAACAGTATCAGCCGAGGCTGTACAAGTTATCTCTGGATTCCCACCGATCGACATTATGATCAAAGAAGTATGCTTCCTGCATACAGTAGGCAGCCGCCTCGCCGGAAATAGGAGGATGGCCAGAACAAGATCTCTGAGAGAGTGGCAGGAGAGATGGCATCAGGAGAGGACAACAGCATCATGGACCCGCAGACTTATTCCAGATCTCAGAGCGTGGGTAGAAAGCAAACTCAGAAGAACAAATTATTACTTTACCCAGTTTCTTACAGGCCACGGCTCCTACAGAACATTCACCAAAAAGATAGGAAAAACAGAGGACGACCAATGCACAACTTGTAATAAACAGGACAGCCCCGAACACATGTTCTACGACTGCGAGAGATGGAACGCAGAGAGAGATACGCTAAGGAGGGAGATGGGAGGTCTGCCAGCGGTGACAGAGATAATCCCGAGCATGCTCGAAAGCAAAGAATCCTGGAGCAGTATATATGATCATATATGCCTCGTAATGGAGAGGAAGGAAAGGGAAGACAGAGAGGGAGAGAGCAGAGAGGCACAGTAGAGAGGCACAAACCGGGTTACGCATCTGATGACCGGGCTTTTCAGCCTTTTCCAGGTGGCGATTATACCCGGGGAAAGAGGAGGGTGGTTTAGTGGGTGCAAGTCCCACATAAATCCGCAGCACACACCGGTATCACGAACAACCAAAGGCCCGCTGCGGACAAAGCATTAGCTTCCCCCCACCTCAGGGCCGAAAAAAAAAAAAAAAAAAAAAAGGTTAGGTTAGGTTAGGTTACTACTGGAAAACGGCGCGAGTAGTACTTCTTCCAAAGGCAGGAAAAGATCCCACCTCTCCATCATCCTTCAGACCAATATGCCTATTAAACATAGCAGGAAAAATATATGAGAAACTTCTAGTGAACAGGCTTAACGAAGAGATAGAAGCGAAAAAGGCGCTATCCGAGAACCAACATGGCTTCCGAGCAAGAAGATCGACAACAACAGCCCTCCTAGAGCTAAAAACCCGAATCACCCAATCGGAAAGAAAATGGTTTGTCCTCGTAACAATAGACATCAAAAATGCGTTCAATTCCATACAATGGGAGGACATTCTGAGCGCGATGGAGAAAAAAGGCATATCCCCTTACCTAACCAGAATAATGGAGGAGTATTTCAGAAACAGATACATCACGATAGGAAAAGTGAGACACAGATGTACCATGGGAGTAGTTCAGGGTTCCAACGTTGGACCTCCACTATGGAATATAACATACGATGAGGTATTGGTTCTGGAATATCCGGAAGGCGTTTCAACACTGGCATATGCAGACGATCTGCTCTTCATGGTGGAGGGAGAATCTGAGAACAGCGTCAGAGATAAGATCGAGCAAACTTTTGAAATAATGAAGACTTGGATGAACAGCAGAAAGCTTGAAGTTGCTTCTCACAAAACAGAGATTGTTGTAATCAAAGGCCCCAGAAAAAGAGGAAGGATGGAGATAGTGATAAATGATGAGAGGATAGCTGAAATCAATGAACTAAAATATCTGGGAGTGATCTTGAAGAGGGGCTTGGACTTCTCAGGCCACGTTAAGCATATTGTGGAGAAGACAAACAGAAGAATAAAAGCAATAAACATACTCATGCCGAATATAGGTGGCCCAACATTCTATAAGAGGAAGGCCTTGTGCTCGATAGTGCACGGCACCGTCCTGTACGCCGCTCCGATATGGAGAGAGATAACAAAGAAGGATAAATACAGAAAGATACTCACCTCCCTGCAGAGGGGGCCACTCCAGAGAGTGTGTTCGGCGTATAGGACGGTGTCGGCTGAAGCCCTGCAGGTAATCTCTGGCTTTATGCCAATGGATATTATGTTGGAGGAAGCCTGTTTCCTTTTCAAGGTCGGAAGCAGACTCCCCGGAAACCGAAGGATGGCCAGAAGGCGAGCTATGATTAAATGGCAGAAAAGATGGGACGAAGGCGGAACAACGGCAGCCTGGACGAGGAAACTGATCCCGAGCATAGCGAGATGGGTAAATTGCAGACACAAAAGAACAAACTATTATTTCACACAGTTTCTCACAGGCCATGGCTCGTTCAATACTTTTGTAAATAGAATTGGAAAGTTAGAAAGCAATCTTTGTGATATATGTGGAGAGGAGGACAGCCCCACTCATGTGTACCAGGAGTGTCGGAGATGGACGGTACAGAGGGATGCAGTGAAGATTGAATTTGGAGTACTGCCAAACATAGACCAGGTGGTGACAGTAATGCTGGAAGATGACCAGAAGTGGAATATTATTTACGATTATATAACACAAGTGATGAAGGAAAAAGAGACAGAGGACAGAATCAGAGGATAGAATTGGAAAAACCTCTAGGATTCCCCAGCTGAAGATCGGGCAGAAATGCCTTTCCCAGGTGGGTGCGTCGTTTTACATTAGAGAGGAGGGGGTTTTAGTGGGTGAGAGCCCCACACGAACCCACGGCATTGCACCGCCCAGCCGTGGGGAAGACTGGAAGAGTTTTCCCCCTACCTCTGGGGCAAAAAAAAAAAAAAAGGTTAGGTTAGGTTAGGTTAGGTTAGGTTAGGTTAGGTTAGGTTAGGTTAGGTTAGGTTAGGTTCCCCCACTGGGTCAGCACCTTGTCGTGGTGTGGGGGCTTGTAGTAGCTGCATCGATTCCTGGAATCTCCGCGGCTGGAACTCCGGTTCCTGGCAGGGTCAACACCCATGTCGATGAGATTCAGGAGGAGTGGCGAAACTAAGACTGATCACTTTCCCTATGGCAGGTACAGTCATAGTCCTGTCATGCTTCCCCTACCTCCAATGCAGTAGAAATACTGCATCCTTCTTTCTCCCCCTCCGACGCTATTAGGTTAACCGAGGGCTAGGAGGTGTCCTTATACTTACCACTTTTCCTTTCCTTCGGATCCTTCAAACCAGCAAGGAATTCCTACAGGAGATGCGTCTGTCTCGGATCGAGCGGCTTATCCTGGAGGTGGCAGATGCGTCTGTCCTGGATCGGGCGGCATCTGCAACAGAGAAGGAAACTCTTAAAACCATGTCTGTACTCTCTGCCTGCCAGTATACGGCTTTGCCGCGCCTGGTATGACAGAGGGAGTGGCTAAGGGAAGGAAAACCCTAACAGAAAACCTGGGATTGATCACTCTGGTTCAAGACGGCTACCTCAGGACTGGGGATGTGTGCGGCGCACTGCCCCGTTTTCAAAAATCTTGATGGAAAAGGAAAGACGAAACTCGTTTACGGTGCAGGGGGTGGATACCCCAGTACCGGTCGGTGAGGGTGGTGGTGAAGCGGGCCCCCCCCGACCGTCATCCAGCGACCGCGCGACATGCTCCGTAGGCAACCAGGCGGACATGTCTAGTTATGCTACTGGAAAGAAAGATATGGACCAGACAGAACAAGAGATTGTTCAGAAACTGCATGCAAGCGGACTAGATACTTCAGAAAATATGGGAGATCAGGAATCAATTTTTAAAAGAAGCAGTAAAGTGAAAAGGACCCCACCGCAAAAACCCGGACCCCCACTGGTAGAGAAAACAATATCAGAAACACCGAAAGAGAATCCGAAGGTAGAAATAAACAGGAGCGCATGGAATTTAGCAAGCCCCGAGCGGAGAGCATCACTTTCGGATAGCGAAGACATCTTCAGAACCCCCGCCGGAAATGATAGGATGAACATGCCGATCACGATTGATATTTCAGGAACTCCAAACCTGAAAAAAAGGAAAGCCCAGTCATCGCCAGAATACTCGAAGTCGCCAGTACCACGCCTAACGGGTGAGATCGAAACCCTAGAAAACTGCATCCAAAACATGTTTATTTTTGCGAGAGAGAACAAGAATGTCCACACTAAAGTGAAAAGGTATATTGAAGAGGCAAAAAACAGAATGAAACAGCTGAAAAGAACGGAAAATAAGACAAGAGAAGAGAGCGAACACAAGCTGAGAACAATGGAGGAAACCATAAACCAATTGACCCAAAAGGTCAACGGACTTGAAGAAAAAATAAATAGCAACGTAAACGCTAAAGCCGCACAGATAATATTGGACCAACAGAAACTGTTGAAGCAGCAAGAGGAAAAAATGAAAACTTATGAGGAACATATAAGGGGACTGAAAGATCGCATAACAATGTTGGAACAAGGGAGTGGAGAGACACATCAGGATGTTCTGATGAATATCGAAGAGTTGGAAGAAATAAAGGATGAAAAAACACTGAGTCAAGCCATCAAAAGAAAGTGGAATGATGGAGTGTACGGAAAGACTTCACTCATTACTGGAAAAACCCTACAAGAACTCGAACAATCAGACCTGATAGTACTACTCTCACACGAAGAAGTTCAAATGGAAACTCCCGATCACAAACATTTTCTGAAAAGATTCCCAGAACTGACCGACTTGGACCAGTCTGAACAACTCGGATGTATCATTCAGGAGACGAAATACAGAAAAGAAGGAAAAACATACATGAAAAATAGATACATATACAGAACCACGATGAAAAATTACTCAGAGTGGGAAATCTTTACTGCCCTGGAAAAAGTCGCTGAGGATATTAATAAAGAAAATAGACGGGATATAATGTTACACATAGCCACAAGCGTAGAGGATGAAAAGCTGAGAAAAATCACGGAGCTTGCATTCAGCGCAAGTAATTGCAAAATTAAAATATGTAACCCCCAGGGACAAAACCGGAAAGAAAATAAGAGAGATCCGAATAGTTACTCAGACGCGGTTATAGTTTCAACCGGAAATAGAACTTATGCAGATCTGGTAGCAACCGTGAAAGAAAATATAAAGAATATTGGAGGCGATGTGAACATAAAACAGATAAGCAAGACTAAAACTGGAAACGTTTTGATCAAACTACAGAAAAACGAGGAACAGAGTAAAAAAGTGAGCCAGTACCTAACGGAAAAATTAGGGAGCGATCAAGTAAGGTTTAAAAACGGAGAAAGATACGAAGAGTTCGTGATACATGGAATGGACATAACAACAGAGGAAGATGAAATTATTGAAGCTGTTACGAAGGCAGAAGGAATGCAACGGAAGGACGTTGAAGAGAATATGGAAATAACAGCCATAAGACCCAGCATTGGCGAATGTAAGGTGTGCTTCATAAGAGCAAGAGGAAAATATATTGATATGATGAATAATATGAAGCACATAAAGGTAGGAATTGTCACATGTAGGATAACCGCAAGGAGAAAACAAACGAGATGTTTTAAATGCTGGAGCAATGAACATATTATTACAGAATGCAGAGAGCCGATGGATAGAAGGAATTGTTGCTTAAAATGCGGGCAACAAGGACACAAAGTTAGTGAATGCAAAGCAGAAGATTACTGCCTGATATGTAGCAACATCGGCCATAGGACCATGTCATGCCGAGGTACAACGAATACCAACCGAAACGTTCAAAGTTCTTCAAACTAACTTAGGGCGAACAAGAGCCGCACATGACCTGGCATGGACAGCAGCCCAACAAAATAAGTGCGACATACTAATAATAGCGGAACCAAACAAGAAGATGTGTGTATCGAAAAACTGGATCACGGATACGAAAATGGACGTAGCAGTGGTTTTCCTGAACACTTCGCTAGAGGTCTCCCAGATAAATAAGAAAGAAAGCTTCTTAAGTATGAAGATAGAGGGCCTAACTTTCTATGCTACCTATATATCTCCGAACATTCCGATAGAAAGGTTCAAACAAAAAATAGATGAAATATTTGAGTACATAATACCGGAAAAAGACACATCTATATTGGTAGGAGACATAAACGCGAAAGCGGAACAATGGGGATCCCCATTTGAGGACCGAAGGGGTAGCCACGTCGTTGAATGGATGGACCAGCTATCCTGGACAGCTGTGAACACAGGACAGCCAACCTTTATCCGAAATACGTCAAAGAGTCACATCGACGTAACGCTTACTTCAGATAAAACAATGGGAAGAGTGCAGAACTGGAAGGTCCTGCACGAAAACCCTTTCACATATCACGGACATATTTATTACGAAATCCAAACAACGGCGAAACGAAGAACAAACACGATCCGTAGAACAGAGATAAGAAAGGAAATTTTCGCAAGACGACTAACAACTTCGGAGGGTGATTTTTACGATAATATCCGGAAAGCTCATAAAGAGGCCATAATTATACAAACAAACAAAACCAAGTCAGTGCCGTACTGGTGGACTTCAGAAATAGAGGAGGCTAGAAAGAAATACATAAAAGCCCGAAGAACGGCTCAAAGAAGGCACGAGACGGGAGCTCGAGAGATAGGAACAGAAGCTGAGCGGGAGTTGAAGGAAGGAAGGAAGAAACTCAAGAGGATGATACGTCAAGCAAAAAGAGACCAATGGAGAATCCTTCTGGAAAACCTTGAGGATGACATCTGGGGGCAAGGTTTCAAAATAGCAACAGCCCAGTTACGGGGTAGGCCACTACCACACCTGATCCCGGAAGAAGAAATAAAAAACATACTGACCGCCCTATTCCCAACAACAGGAGAGAAGCTAAGGAAAAGAAACCGACGTAAACCATGCATCGAGGAGTTCTCCAATAAAGAACTCAAGACTGTCATGTCTTCCTTAAAGCTCAATAAAGCCCCAGGCCCGGATAAACTGACTGCAGAGATCTTGAGACTGGCGTATCAGACAGAGCCAGAAAAAATGTTGAATTTCTATAATGGCCTACTTAAGAGATTAAAATTCCCTGACTACTGGAAAACGGCGCGAGTAGTACTTCTTCCAAAGGCAGGAAAAGATCCCACCTCTCCATCATCCTTCAGACCAATATGCCTATTAAACATAGCAGGAAAAATATATGAGAAACTTCTAGTGAACAGGCTTAACGAAGAGATAGAAGCGAAAAAGGCGCTATCCGAGAACCAACATGGCTTCCGAGCAAGAAGATCGACAACAACAGCCCTCCTAGAGCTAAAAACCCGAATCACCCAATCGGAAAGAAAATGGTTTGTCCTCGTAACAATAGACATCAAAAATGCGTTCAATTCCATACAATGGGAGGACATTCTGAGCGCGATGGAGAAAAAAGGCATATCCCCTTACCTAACCAGAATAATGGAGGAGTATTTCAGAAACAGATACATCACGATAGGAAAAGTGAGACACAGATGTACCATGGGAGTAGTTCAGGGTTCCAACGTTGGACCTCCACTATGGAATATAACATACGATGAGGTATTGGTTCTGGAATATCCGGAAGGCGTTTCAACACTGGCATATGCAGACGATCTGCTCTTCATGGTGGAGGGAGAATCTGAGAACAGCGTCAGAGATAAGATCGAGCAAACTTTTGAAATAATGAAGACTTGGATGAACAGCAGAAAGCTTGAAGTTGCTTCTCACAAAACAGAGATTGTTGTAATCAAAGGCCCCAGAAAAAGAGGAAGGATGGAGATAGTGATAAATGATGAGAGGATAGCTGAAATCAATGAACTAAAATATCTGGGAGTGATCTTGAAGAGGGGCTTGGACTTCTCAGGCCACGTTAAGCATATTGTGGAGAAGACAAACAGAAGAATAAAAGCAATAAACATACTCATGCCGAATATAGGTGGCCCAACATTCTATAAGAGGAAGGCCTTGTGCTCGATAGTGCACGGCACCGTCCTGTACGCCGCTCCGATATGGAGAGAGATAACAAAGAAGGATAAATACAGAAAGATACTCACCTCCCTGCAGAGGGGGCCACTCCAGAGAGTGTGTTCGGCGTATAGGACGGTGTCGGCTGAAGCCCTGCAGGTAATCTCTGGCTTTATGCCAATGGATATTATGTTGGAGGAAGCCTGTTTCCTTTTCAAGGTCGGAAGCAGACTCCCCGGAAACCGAAGGATGGCCAGAAGGCGAGCTATGATTAAATGGCAGAAAAGATGGGACGAAGGCGGAACAACGGCAGCCTGGACGAGGAAACTGATCCCGAGCATAGCGAGATGGGTAAATTGCAGACACAAAAGAACAAACTATTATTTCACACAGTTTCTCACAGGCCATGGCTCGTTCAATACTTTTGTAAATAGAATTGGAAAGTTAGAAAGCAATCTTTGTGATATATGTGGAGAGGAGGACAGCCCCACTCATGTGTACCAGGAGTGTCGGAGATGGACGGTACAGAGGGATGCAGTGAAGATTGAATTTGGAGTACTGCCAAACATAGACCAGGTGGTGACAGTAATGCTGGAAGATGACCAGAAGTGGAATATTATTTACGATTATATAACACAAGTGATGAAGGAAAAAGAGACAGAGGACAGAATCAGAGGATAGAATTGGAAAAACCTCTAGGATTCCCCAGCTGAAGATCGGGCAGAAATGCCTTTCCCAGGTGGGTGTGTCGTTTTACATTAGAGAGGAGGGGGTTTTAGTGGGTGAGAGCCCCACACGAACCCACGGCATTGCACCGCCCAGCCGTGGGGAAGACTGGAAGAGTTTTCCCCCTACCTCTGGGGCAAAAAAAAAAAAAAAAAAAAAAAAAAAAAAAAAAAAAGGTTAGGTTAGGTTAGGTTAGGTTAGGTTAGGTTAGGTTAGGTTAGGTTAGGTTAGGTTAGGTTAGGTTAGGTTAGGTTAGGTTAGGTTAATGCCGAATGTAGGAGGGCCCAGATTTGCAAAGAGGAGAGCACTTTGCAGTGTGGCACAGAGCGTCCTGATGTATGCTGCTCCAGTATGGCGAGAAGTGATTCACCGTAAAACTCAACTGGGCAAATTACTGTCCATTCAGAGGCGCTGCCTGCTGAGAGTTACGTCGGCTTACCGCACTGTATCAGCGGAAGCGGTTCAGGTGATCGCGGGTTACCCCCCGTTCGATCTTATGGTCGCTGAGAGGTGTTTCCTGTTCACCGTAGGAGGGAGACTGTTGGGGAACAGGAGGATGGCCCATCGTAGGACCGTAAGAAAATGGCAGGATAAATGGGAGAGGGGAGGACAAACGGCTGCCTGGACAAAGAGTCTCATAGGGAATATAGAGCCATGGATCGAATGCGTGCATAGACGGGTGTGTTACTTCTTCACGCAATTTCTTACTGGGCATGGTTCTTTTGGCACTTTCACCAAGAGAATTGGAAAAACAGCTGATGATAAGTGTCATATATGTAAGAAGAAGGATGATCCTGTACACATGTTTTATCAGTGCGTGAGGTGGAGGGAAGAAAGAGAGGAGCTGGTGGTGAATATCGGACAACTGCCTCCGATCGAAAGCATCATTGAGACCATGATTGAGAGCCGAGAAAGTTGGAACCTGATATATGGGTACATCACCCAGGTCATGAGGAAAAAAGAATTGGAGGACAGGGAAAGACAGGGCTGATGGACACGTTCAGGAGGAGTTTACACCGGGTTACGCACCTGATGCACGGGCAACTAGCCTAATTCCAGGTGGCGATGATACCCGGGGAAAGAGGAGGGTGGTTTAGTGAGGTGAAAGTCCCACACAAATCCGCAGCACTTTTAATTACACCATAGGCTCGCTGCGGAGAAGGCATTAGCTTCCCCCTACCTCAGGGCCAAAAAAAAAAAAAAAAAAAAAAGGTTAGGTTAGGTTAGGATAGGTTAGGTTAGGTTAGGTTAGGTTAGGTTAGGTTAGGTTAGGTTAGGTTAGGTTAGGTTAGGTTAGGTTAGGTTAGGTTAGGTTAGGTTAGGTTAGGTTAGGTTAGGTTAGGTTACCAGAATAATGGAGGAGTATTTCAGAAACAGATACATCACGATAGGAAAAGTGAGACACAGATGTACCATGGGAGTAGTTCAGGGTTCCAACGTTGGACCTCCACTATGGAATATAACATACGATGAGGTATTGGTTCTGGAATATCCGGAAGGCGTTTCAACACTGGCATATGCAGACGATCTGCTCTTCATGGTGGAGGGAGAATCTGAGAACAGCGTCAGAGATAAGATCGAGCAAACTTTTGAAATAATGAAGACTTGGATGAACAGCAGAAAGCTTGAAGTTGCTTCTCACAAAACAGAGATTGTTGTAATCAAAGGCCCCAGAAAAAGAGGAAGGATGGAGATAGTGATAAATGATGAGAGGATAGCTGAAATCAATGAACTAAAATATCTGGGAGTGATCTTGAAGAGGGGCTTGGACTTCTCAGGCCACGTTAAGCATATTGTGGAGAAGACAAACAGAAGAATAAAAGCAATAAACATACTCATGCCGAATATAGGTGGCCCAACATTCTATAAGAGGAAGGCCTTGTGCTCGATAGTGCACGGCACCGTCCTGTACGCCGCTCCGATATGGAGAGAGATAACAAAGAAGGATAAATACAGAAAGATACTCACCTCCCTGCAGAGGGGGCCACTCCAGAGAGTGTGTTCGGCGTATAGGACGGTGTCGGCTGAAGCCCTGCAGGTAATCTCTGGCTTTATGCCAATGGATATTATGTTGGAGGAAGCCTGTTTCCTTTTCAAGGTCGGAAGCAGACTCCCCGGAAACCGAAGGATGGCCAGAAGGCGAGCTATGATTAAATGGCAGAAAAGATGGGACGAAGGCGGAACAACGGCAGCCTGGACGAGGAAACTGATCCCGAGCATAGCGAGATGGGTAAATTGCAGACACAAAAGAACAAACTATTATTTCACACAGTTTCTCACAGGCCATGGCTCGTTCAATACTTTTGTAAATAGAATTGGAAAGTTAGAAAGCAATCTTTGTGATATATGTGGAGAGGAGGACAGCCCCACTCATGTGTACCAGGAGTGTCGGAGATGGACGGTACAGAGGGATGCAGTGAAGATTGAATTTGGAGTACTGCCAAACATAGACCAGGTGGTTACAGTAATGCTGGAAGATGACCAGAAGTGGAATATTATTTACGATTATATAACACAAGTGATGAAGGAAAAAGAGACAGAGGACAGAATCAGAGGATAGAATTGGAAA